>OY856412.1:1259448443-1259665943 GCA_963693085.1 Alisma plantago-aquatica
CAATAAATGAATGATTTAAACCACAAATATGATCATATTGATCATCCTAAAATATAGTAATTTGGTGTGACTCTGATACACTGTAGGGTAATATGGGCATTGATTAGGCAACAGAAACAAATTTATATATCCATATTCCCTAGAACGAGTTGATCATGTCAATAACTATGAAATGGAAAGGATGGTTTAACGAGTTCATACCTAGTCGTGGAGCAAGTCCAGTGACTATAACTCATTGCATTAATCGTGCACTCCTAGTTGCAGTAGGACTCGTCTACAACATCTCTTAGTCTGCACCACATACAGTAGACTCGAACGACGATAACAGTAGCTCCTTAATGGACTGTAGGTTGACATTGTCTTCCTAGCAATGGGTAAAGGTCACCTTACCTCTATGGTAGTCCACACGGACCACCTAGAACTCCTATCATTCTACTAGAACATATACGATGGAGTTGTCCCCTTCTGTTGGCATACTAGTCACCAACTTTTTTTGAGAGAAAATGGATCGATTCGTTACTTGTTAGCCATATGGCATCTACAATTGGGAAGAAAGATACAAACAGAACATACAAACATCACGTTCAGTAACCCAAGGGCACTACAACTCATATTGGAATGAGAAAGAGACATTTCTGTATTGATTCTTCTTCCTTGAGGCTGTCTTAAGCAGCTTTTTGTGAAGAATTCCTTCAACCTGAGCATTGAGTAGTGGTAGAGGGGCTAGAACAAGACGGTATTCTTCTCGTATATCAACTCAAATGAAGCCATACAACTAAGTAATAAGATCAATTCAAAGCAAAGATGAGATCTAGCTGTAGTTAGATATCTCATCGCTCTCCCGAAGAGAGGTCGCAGCAAAGCGCGATAGATAAGATGCCGACTAGAGGCGACAGAACAGGCAGATAAACTGCCAGAACCACTGGCTAAACAAGCCAACATAGAACGAAAAAACGGGGCCGAAACACTCGGGGAACCCAGAGCTCTGAAACCTTCACAACGGAAGGGCTAGAACCCTTATTTAAAAGACAAACTACTGAAAGGGGGTGGGGGATCACGATACCACCGGATTTGTGAGGAAGACGGAACCACCAACTCCACTCTAACTTCAATCCGGCCAGAGGCCCAGTGAGAGAGACGAAGCTGAAGCCGCCCCTCCCAAATCGCCACCCGGCGCAGCACAGGCTGAGCCCAGTGCCAGGAGCCCAGCACCACCGTAGCATATGTGGAAGAGGGTGGAGGAGAGAATACAGTCACCCGCCTAAGATAGAGCTGACAGAGATCGAGCCGAGCCAAGGGCCTGGGGGAGTAGGGTGGCATCCACTGGCCACCGAGACCCCCTCCCCCGAGCTTGAAAGTGTTGAATGTGAGCCCTAGGTCGCCTGCCCTATCACCAGAGCGGAAACCCCAGAGCCACAATAGATGGGTTCCTACTAGTCACCAACTTGATCTCTCATAATTGTTCCTAGTTGTTCTCTCCTTCATTGTCCCTCCCAAATCGGGTATGATTTGCTTGGACTCTCTCAGTTACCACAACCAGAGAGCACAACAATTGTCAGAGTGACTGATTCTCAATTGTGTATGTTGGGAAGCCCCCATTACCCCTCTATTTATAGGAAGGTTTATGATATGGGTTTCCAGTCTGTGTACCATTAGAAGGGTCTGAAATTTACATGAATTAGTTTCCCTACGACATGTGAAATGGTCAGTTCACTCTAGGTTTCTAGTCTATGTAATAATAGAAGGGTCTAGAATTCCCATGAATTACTTTCCCTACGACATGTGAACTAGTCAGTTCACTAGTGAACCGATCGACTGGCACAGTGAGCTGATTGGTTCACAGGATTTCCAATCACAATTGAATTGACAATTCATTTCCAATTTATGTCCAACATTAATTCCTTGTACCAATTGGATTGGACAAGTGGAATGGACCAAATATTCCCATGAATTGGGAAAATCACCAGAAGGTTCGGTTGGCATGACCAAGTCGATCGGTTCACTAGATGAACATGTCGTCTCAGCAACCTGAGCTGATCGATTCACCCAGTAAGCTGATCGGTTGGTGTCCTAATACATGCAGAATTCTGTCAATTCAATTTCCAATCAAGCTGACACTCCAACCATTCAGTTGTTGGATCAAGGGCTCTATAGGGGGGGTGAATAGAGCTTCACAATTCTCACAAAATGGATTAGACCACCAAATTATATTAAGTGCAAAAACTTAAACAAACATCAATTTGATGTCTTAACTAGAAAGCTTAGCAGGGATGAGAGACAAGGAAGAGCATGCACTTAGACAAGGTGGTTTAGATTGGTTCCACGTCCTAACTAGGAGCAATGTCAGTCCACTACCTAGAGATGGTTAATCTCTAGGATTTTCAATCTTGGTACTCTTATATTCCATCATAAGATCACAACACAAAACCACAACATCCAAGGGCTTAGTACCTCAAGCAAGGATCTTCAACCTATAGAAGGAGCTTACCCACTTGAACCATGGAGTCTTCAACCATCAACATGGACTTACCCACTCCTTCTTCAAGTCTTCAGCCTTCAAGGGATTACCTATACTTATTTTGCACTTTCCTTTCCTATCTCCTTCACTTGGAGATCTGGAACACCTTGCCTTCTTCAACCTTGAAGAACAACAATTCCTTCTCCTTCACCCAGAGAAGATCTTCAACCTTTTCTTCAATAGGAAAGAGGGTAGGAAGATGGTGGAGGAGAGCTTTACATCACTACATGGAGTAGATCTCTTACAAAGGAATCTATCTCACTCATACTCACAAATTTGACTTGAAGGTAGAGAGAAAAAGGGGCTCAAAGGGTTAGAACACTCTCAACTAACCTAGGACCAAGCATGTAGTGAATGAGCAACCTTGGAATGAACTCTAAGAGGTCCTATTTATAGTTGAGGGTGCCCCTTTAAGTTGTGGGACACTTAGATACGAAATATAGCCATTTTTGATCAAAGAAATGACTCTATTTTCGCTCAAAACACACACCAATGGTCACAAACACTTTTTCTGCAAATTCTGTACAGTGCAATCGGTCAAGTTTTAATAAAGGTAACTCAACCGATAGAGTAAAAGACAAAGCCGATATTCAAATCATCGGTTGAGTTTATCCTAGGGAAACTTGACCGACCAATGAAGATTGATTTGTTCAGGTACTCGATCGGTCGAGTTCTGTGAAAACATAACTCGACCGATGCTATCTTTAGAAAACTGATCTAGGATGATCGGTCGAGTTTGCAACTTGACCGATTGGATGTCTGTGATCATTTTTCTAAAGTGGATCCAAAGTGATTAAAACTTGGTGTTTAGTGTCCCAATCAATTTTCTCATCTTAGTTAGAAGTCAATTCATCATTACAAGTGATTACAAAAATCTTCTAAGGTCGGTTACATAGATTTACAAAATTGCATAGTTGTAACTCTTTTGAATTGAACTTGAGCAAATTAGGGCTTTTTATTTTTGATCATTTTCATGTACCTAACATCTGAAATCAATCTTTAATACATATATTACATACATATGAATGGAATGGTTGTCATTATCAAAATATGGACAATGTGTAACCTCTAGGTCAACATTCTCCCCCTTTTGACAATGACAAAACATTCCTCAAACATATTGAAAATGATATAGAAGTTATACCTTTGCCTTGAGAATTAAGGGGATTCAAGATGCGAATAATGTGAATTGCTCCCCCTCAATCTATGCTTCATGTCACATGCATGGTTAGTCTATCTACACATAGCAATCATAGCATATATGTACTATGTGGTCCTTTGCAAGTCACATGATAAAATAGTAAATGAACAAGAAAAGGATCTCATAAGTATTAAGCAATAGTATAACAACGCATAACAATATGATTGAGTTTCAAGACATTATCAAAAAGTAGGGGGGTAGAAGAGCATATATCCAGGTCTTCTCCAAAACACAATCAAGTAGATATGCATACAAGCAGTCTCATATCATATGGAAAACAGAGATGAAAGCAACATACAATATCAGTCATAATCAAAATATGGTGAAAGATGGAACCAAAGAATAAGATATATCAGAGGAAATAGCAAGAGGCACATCACATATATTATAACTCAGATGCATTTTCTCAAGAAAGCAACTACAAGCAAGAAGCGATGAAAAGCATAAGATAAAATAGTACAACTCAGATAATGTGCCCAGATGTTTCTTATACAAAATAGCCTAGAAAGATGTATATGATCATCATACTAGACTAAAAAACTAAGAAACAAGCTAAACATATAAACTATCTATATCAACGACATCATCATTATCGACTCCAGGCCTGTAGTCCTCGTGTCCATCAGAAGGTGCAGCAGTAGTGCCTTCATCACCATATCCAACACCATCACCATCATCATCATCAGAAGTGTCCTCGCCATCACCATCGTCATCGTCATCAGCCTCAGCATCATCGGCCTAGTCAGGCATCTCCTCATCAGTAGGAGGATTGAAAATGCAATCGGGCCAACGAGCATGAAGCTCATTGTCCTGAGGATAGGACATAGTAGAGTCTCCAAGGCTGGCAAGCAAGGTGGCCAGGGGGGCAGCAGGCAATAGGGTGTAGGCAGGAGCGGAGCTACCAACAACAAAGGGTGGAGGAGGAGGAGCAACAGTGGATGGCTCGGGAGCAGGGTAGTAATGATTGTATGCATATCAAGCATAATCACTACCTGGGTAGGGCTTGTAGGTAGGATAGGGGTGTGCATAGGATAGGTTCATTGTAGACATGATAGAACACAGATCCTGATGTAGGTGGTCCTGAACATGTTGGTTTTATGCTTATTGGTGCATCATGTACCCCATAAGGGTTTCATTAGATACATGGAACGAAGCACGACTAGGTCTAGGAGGAGGCTGAGGAGGTGGAGCTTGGGCTGAGGAGGCAGGGGCTACAGAGGTTGAGGTAGAGGGAGAAGAACTAGGGGTGGAAGAGGAAAACACAGGAACAAACTTCTGAATCGTGGTTTCACTGATACAAACACTTTTTCTAGCTACTTTGTAATGAAAGTAAAAAAAGAGTGATTTCTCAGTAGCGAACTGAAACAAAGCACAAATCAGGTCCGGGTAGGGAGGGTGGGTGCCTTTGGTGTTATTATCAGTGTCAAAGCAGGTCATATGGTGTAGAATGTATCTGGCCCACTTGACATCGATGTTATCTAAGATGCAATACATAATGACAGTAGTGTTCTCTGCAATATCCATTTGATTTTTCTTCATATGGATGTTGCAGTTCATCACTAAAGCCAGAATGCACTTCCTAAGGTCAAGGGAGTAGGAACGAAGGGTTTTCTTCTTCTTATATGGAATGTCAGGTTTCTTCAAGTATCGATAAATGTCAGGGAGAGTCAATTCATTTTGCTTGTAGAAACCTCCAGGATCCAAAAGATCAAAATACTCACCATAATCCTTGTGCCAGGTATCTTTTTCCTCATCTCCGGAAAAGAAGACATTTAATATATCCTCAGATATTTGGAAACGCTTACCCACGATCATTGAGATTAGGATTACTTGAGCATTTGGTGGGGGTACGAGGGAGTTGTAGTTCCAACGCAAATTAACGTAGAACTCGTGAACTGATTCAGTGCTTGTCATCGAACTATTAAAGCAATCACGTTCGACGGCCAAGGTAGAAAGGTGGTGAATGGAAAGCAACCTAGAAATGTGATCTATAACCACTTGAATCCTAGGGATTGGCTCAAACAAGGTGCAAAAAGGAAAATGACTCATAGGAAGAAGGTCCATGTACCTATTAACAGCCTCTATTGAGACAAAGGAGGTATCGTTGAAGGGAATCAAGTGATTAGATGAAGAAGACAAAGGTGCATTTCTTGGGGCAGGTCGTTTTCTCCTTTGGTAGGCCATGAAGGAGAAAAAGAGAAAGAGAAACAAACAAACACACAAAGCAAACCTCAAAAGCCGTCCAAACACCACCAGGGAGTAACCGGGGAGGTCTAGGTCGAGATAGGGCTAGTTAGGGTTTGGGGTGAGAGATTAGGGCTAGAAGAAGAGGAATCAACCATCTATTCTCTAGTTGAGAGGGAGAATAGTCAGACGATCCTAACTTAAAGTGAGTTCAACCCGCAGATCGGTCAAGTTTTGAGAGTTAGAAACTTGACTGATTGGTCCTCTGGAGAAGAGTTCTTGGCCACTGATCGATCGAGTTTGTCCTGGGGGAACTCGACCGATGGTCAACCTGACCAAAACCATCAAACTTAATTTCTAGCCCTATACATGCCAATTAAATTCATTTTTTGAGTCTATTATGTACATTGAACATACTTAGGCACATATCACTCATCATTGGGTACTATTTTGCAATAAAACCAAGAAATTAAAGAAAAACCCAAAAACAAGTGAAACTAAGCATGTCAACAAGCAAGTTAAGCACATTTTAAGCAATTATAGGAAAGCAAGGTGAGGAAAGCATGAGCAAGACATATAGGATAGAAACAACTAGCTAGATCACATATCAATATCATCCAAATCAACAATGAGTAGTTTAGATCGAATACAATCAAATTGCTCTCTAGATAGAAGTTTAGTGAAAATGGCCGCCAACTGATTTTTCGTGTCCACATGCGTGATATAAATATCCTTCGTGGCAATGTGATCATGAAGAAAGTGATGGTGAGCCTCTATATGTTTAGCACTACTATGCAAAATAGGATTATAAGTAAGTTTTATTACACTAGTATTATCACAATAGATAGGGGAAGCATCAAAATGTATGTTAAAGTCTTAGAGAATTTTCTTCATCCATAGGACTTAGGCACAACAACTCCTGACTACAATGTATTCATCCTCGGTAATTGATAATGCCACGATGCTCTATTTCTTAGAGAACCAAGACACCAAGCATGGTCCTAGAAGGAAGCAAGTGCCACTTGTGCATTTTCTATCAACCAAACAACCCACATAATCTGCATCACTATATGATGCAAGAGTAAATTCCCTTGACTTAGGATACCATAGTCCAAAATTTTGAGTTTTGGCTAAGTACCTCAAAATCCTCTTAACAGTAATAAGATGCAATTTCCTAGGGCTAGATTGAAAGCGAGTACACAAGCCAACACGAAACATAATATCAGGTCTAGAGGCAGTTAAATAAAGTAAATTTCCATCATATCTCTATAGAGCTTCTCATCTACCTTCTCACCTTCTTCATCTCTAGCAAGTTTGGCGGTATTGGACATGGGTGTATCCATCGGCTTCATGTTCTCCATCCCAAAGAATTTAAGTAGTTCATTGGTGTACTTGCCTTGATTGATGAAGTTTCCTTCTTTGGTTTGCTTTATTTGAAAGTCGAGGAAGAAAGTCAACTCATCCATCATGCTCATCTCAAACTCACTCTGCATAAGAGAACTAAACTCCTTACAAAGATCAAGATCAATTCCGCTAAAAATGATATCATCAAGATAAATTTGAATTATAAGAAAATTGCTAGAAGTGTGTTTTAGAAATAAAATAGAATTGACTTTGCCCATGACATACCCATTGTCTAACAAAAAGTTCTCTAATTTCTCATACAAAGCTTGAGGTGCTTATTTGAGTCCATAGAGAGCTTTTTGCAACAAATAAACATGATTGGGTAACTTGTCATTTTCAAAGCCTGGAGGTTGAGCAACAAATACTTCCTCCTTTATTGTACCATTCAAAAATGCACTTTTAACATCCATTTGATATAACAAGAAATTTTTTTAACTAGCAAAGGCAAGTAGCATTCTAATTGATTTAAGTCTAGCAACATAAGCATAAGTTTCATCAAAGTCAATGCCTTCTTGTTGATTGTAACCTTGTTCCACTAACCTTGCTTTGTTCCTTACCACTTTGCCTTGTTCATCAAGCTTGTTATGGTAGACCCACTTGGTACCAATGATTTTTTTTATCACTTGGTCTTGGCACTAGAGTCCACACACGATTCTTGTCAAATTTCTCTAATTCCTCTTGCATGGCTAGGATCCACTCGTCATCACCAAGAGCTTACTTGATGTTCTTTGGCTCCAACTGGGAGATGAATGCATTGTCTTCTTGTTCTTTGTTGTAGGCAGCTTGTGTCTTCACTCTCTCAAATGGGTTTCCAATGATTAGCTCTTTGGGATGATTCTTAGCAAAGCGAGGAGTGGGATCCTTCTTCTCTTCATTTTCTACTTCTATCACCTGCTTACCTGTTACAACCTCAATTTTTGGGTTTATTTGGTGAGAAATGTAATTTCTCATATTAAAGATATTTGAACAAATAATGATATAATTTGGTTTGACGGATTTCATTTACTATTCTTGATGTTTGGGTTGTGGGCTTTATTGGCTATTGGGCCCAAATAACAAGAAAATTCAATTAGTGAATGAATAATTGAATATTTGAGAAAAGAAAAATGTGGAAACCTCTAGAAGGCAAATCCAAAGAAGGATTTCGTGCCTCTTGGGTTCCTTGGGTTCCAAGGAGTCCAAAGTTGCATAAATAGTGCAATAAGAAAAGAAAAGATTAATTAAGAATTTCTTTATTAAGAAATAAATTGAAAATAATGATGAAATGTGGAAAATAAGTGAAAAGAGGTACATGGGGTTATCCTTGGTAGAATTTCGTATCCCAAGGATTCCTAATGATAAAAGGAATACCAATGAGGAAAATAAAAGAGAAATAAAGAGAAATCCTCAAAAGGAAAATATTTTAATAAGAATAAAACACTATAATGAAGAATAATGCATTTAGATGCATCTAGAAGGATAATGAGTGTCCAATAAAAAGGATTTCGAAATAATAGAGTGGTTTGGGATTCAAGGAGTCCCAATGAAGAAAGAGGAAAGAGATAATACAAAAATTGCAAAATAAAAGGATAATGTGATACATTATTAATGAATGTTGTGAAATTGATATAAAGGAAATAATTTCTATTAAAAGAGAATAGAAATTCGTGGCCAATGAATTAAAACAAGTTTAAAGAGATTAAGGGAGAGGATTTTCGTATTTCTAATTACCCAGGGAATAATGAATATCAATGAGGTTAGGATGAGAGAGAAGGGCACTTCTCCTTGAAGGAATGTGATTCCTAGTAGAGAAGGGACTTGTTTCCCTCTTGAGTGGTGTCTTGGGGCATGGATACCCTCCCCTATAAAAGGGGGAAGGGCCTTTGGCCGAGTTTAAGATAAACCCAAGCAACATGTTCTCTTCCCCTTCTTCTTCTTCAAACCCTAGACCTTGAATGTCGATCCTATCTCTTTCCCTCATATGTTAGAAGTATACATGAAGGCATGAGGGTCTTCGAGTGGGTGAAACAGAAGCAGAACCCCTCTTGGGGTGGCAAACCGTGCAGGGACTAGAAGTTCCCCTGAGGATGTCGTCATCCCACACCTTTGTCTTCACGGTGAAGCAAGTTCATACGAGGGAGTCTCGGCAACCCCAGAACCTAGGAAGGATGCGAAAAGGTTACTGCAGGTATCCCGTACCGAACTAGAGCGTGAAGGCACTGGCTGAAGGTCTTCAATGGATCCTTGGACGCATCTTCCTCTGTCGTGTCTTCCTCTATCGCAGAAAGGTCGATCCAGGTCACCCCTGACCACCAGCCGTAGAGCGTCTACTCTCTTCAACTCCGGCGAGGAGGAGACAGTCTCTTTTGGCTGTGTGTAGGGTCCAGGAGGCGAGGGCAAGTTGGGCGGGGAGCAATCTCGCGCTCGTCGTCACAGCAGATCGGCGGAAGTCCTGCTGTCGCGAGGTAGAAGATGAAGAGGTCGATTGGACGATTATACCCTCTGAGGGTATGAAGGTCGGGAACTTAAGCGGGGGGCATAGTCATCTTTTGCTTATGTTTCCCAAATCGCAAGTGTTGCATGGAATTGACGACGTGGCAACATGCCATTGGCCCAAATAGGTAATTCATACAAAATTCATATCGCAATATTTGTAACTCTGATTAGGATAAGTAATATATGAATTTTGATCAGGAGAATGAGAGGAATCCAATAAAAATACTTTTAAAGATTGATTCCGTTCCTAATTGCAAGAGAACAATAAGTTGATGAAAAGTGCATTAAAGTTAAGTTAAAAACCCTTTTTATGATTAAAGGTTGAATCTAGTATGCTTAATGGGTTAATTTAAGTATTAATAACCTGTTGAATAATAATGTTAGATTTGAACCTGATCTAGATCTATAATTGCATGATTTAGGGTTTTTACCTCATATGAGAATGATTAAGTAGTAGAAACCCTAATTTAGGGTAAAAGAGGATAAAATCATATTTAATTTGAAAATGTGAAAATATGATTGTTTAATGATGGTTCTAAGTTATTTGTATATAAAAGACCTTAATTCTGGATAAATACCCTAAAAGTAGTAATTAGGGATTTGTCATGAATAAAAGGTGGAATTAATAGCAAATCGAGTTCATATGTGATTTAGACCGTAATGAACTATGAATTGATGATAAATGTGCATAATGATCTTGTCATGGATTAAAGGGATAAAAATAGTAGCTTTAATGAAAAGAAGTTTTATTGATGATTAATGTACCTATAATATGAAAATAGGGTTATATGTTGTTAAGATAACCTTAATGTTGAAGAATAGACGAGATAATTAGGGTTTATGAGTAATGGCATAAAATTAGGGTTTAATATGGTAAAAGAAGAAGGGAAACTCTAATTGCAAAATGAAACCCTAAAATGGATACAGAAACCCCAGAAAGGGAATCCAAGTTAATAAAGTAGGTTCTTGATAAAGTGTGTAATAAATAGAGTACATATTCTTTTCAGGTCTTATGTGATTGTTGAATTACTTGGATTGCATACTTGGTTGGATTTTCTTAATGCTTCTGAAATCATCAAATCAGGTATGTGGTTACACTTATGAATATCTCGAGTTAGTTTACCGAGATTTACCGAAGTTTTCATCGATGTCATGAATTGATTGTTGGATGATTTTAATTCATGCAAACTATAATGTGGATATGACTATCACATAAGATATGTGCCTACTAACTCAGATCTTGGTCCCCTCTGTGGCTTAATAGTTGACCTAGTATATGGCTACCTAGAGGGTAGGTCCATCAGGTCACAAATGGCTTAGTATATGGCTACCTAGGGGGTAGGACCATCAAGTCATATTGAGTTAGATATTGGGCTACCTTTGGGTGGTGCCATGTGACTCTACCTTTATAGAGGTATTATATAAGTCCTTAAAGGGACAACATAGAGTTGTGGATAGGTATGGATTGAGTAGTTTGGCTTAAAACATAATCTTGGTTGTTAAATGATTAATTGCATGATTATGTTGTTACCATATTTGCATGATTATTATTTCCTCCACATACCAGCTTCGGCTGACCGACGTTTTGTTTGTCGGCGTTTTAGGTACAATGAAAAGAACCAACAGTAAAGTGGCATATGTGGCATTAAATGAGAATTAAAGTGCAAAGGAGGATTAGATAGATTAGTACTTGTGTGGATAGAAGTTTTGAAATTCCAGTTTTAAAAGGTATGCAAAGTTTTTATTTTTATTTTTTTACCATATTTCAGTATAGTTGGTAGAATTTAATAATTGTCAATGATTATTTGTCAAACCTTTGATCCGGGTTATTGGTTAACGGCTTTGTCCTTTCGGTCTCCCTTAATTGGGAGTTATCGGGAGGTAGGATCGTAACAATTGGTATCAGAGCATAGGTTCCTCAATTAATCTTTAATAATTATTAAATTTTACAAATTCTGTAGAACCCAAGGGAGTTATTAGAGGATTATTCAAAAGATTGAGGTGTCTAGAAAAGGATCAAGTCCGAGGGCTGGAAATATTTTCCTCCGCACTGCTAGTCGAAATACGAGGACTCCCGGATTTGTGTGACTGCCTGGCCAAAGTCTTAGGGTATGAATCGAAATAAGATACCTTTAGGACTCTCTCATCTTCTTCATCCCTTCTCAACTCCAATTTTGTTAAAGACCTTAAGGATTAGGGTTTTCTCTCTCTTCTCCTCACCCTCTTGAGGTATGGGTAAGGTTGGTATGGATTAAGGAATCCTCCACCAAATTAATATAAAGCATGCAAATAAGATGTCATGGACATAAGCTTAATAGATTAAGCGCAAACTAAAGAATAGATACATGCTTAGGTCGTATGACATAAGTTGTCATGTCCTCTGAAGAGACATGAGGCTAGACCTTCTTATCAGGAGGATAAGTAAAGAGAGTTAGTCTTGGAGATAGAGATCTCCATTGCAAGTAGAGACCTGGCACATCCTCTGAGGATGATGTTAACCCTAACCCTAAGTGGAGATTGGAGTGAGAGATAGCATGATGAGTTAGACCAGGTGTTTGGATGGATATGTCTTGCATGGCGTATGGGCCATGAGAGGTTGGATGAATGAGTACCTTTGGCGACCCAATCTTGGAAAGGGTCGTGTATGTTAGAATGAAGGATAGCTCCTTCATTGTCAGGGTTAGAGAAGAACCCATGGGAACCCCATGAGCTTATAGTAGCATGGCATAGTAGGCACCCATAGTGTGTCGGTAGTGCAGACAGTACGCTAAAACCCTGGCCACGAGAGTATGAGGGAAGCGTAAAGAGCTATGGATAACTATGAGCAAACGTAGGCTTCATCATGTAGGGGTATGCTTGTGAGCTTGATCCCTCTTAGAGAGAGAGCCTCTCATGGTGAGGTTGGTTGTAGGGTTATCTCTAGAGAGAGAGAGAGAGCAGGAAACCAAGAAAGAAGGTTGGAATCCTAGACTCTGGGATATGAGGAGTAGTAGGGAATCAAGGATGATGTGACCTAAGTGAATGATAGTAGTTGCCTCATGTATAATTCTTGGAGGCTGATGATATCTTGGTTGTCTTTAGAGGATCCAAACCCTAGAGAGAGGATGAGTCTACTTATACCTTTTTACCTATGGTATAGATGAGAAGAAGAGTTCCATAAACCATGTAGAGGTTTAGTGACAGGTTGTGGGGCCTTATGCCTTGTTGGTTGTCCTTGAGGAAGACCAAACTCTAAGTGTTGCTCGAGTTGAAGGATGACAGGAAGTGTGTGTCATGCCTTTTGAAAGCTTGATGCATGGTTAAGAGATAGAGCATGCAGTTGGATACCTAAAAGTGAACCTATGGTTCCTAGGCCTAAGAAGGGAAGTGGTATACCAAATGCTCATGACGAGAATTAAGTTGCTATAGTTTCGAGCATGGTACTCCTCATGTATAGAGGAAAAGGGAAACCCCTTAAGTTTAAGGTATGTTTGATGAACCCCTCACGAAAAAGTTGGTCTAATGTTGAGGATGAGAATAAGTGTGACCTAGCATGGTTTGGTAAGTGTCATCTTGTGCCTTAGTAGCTTGCTAGAATTAAGCATGCTCATGTGAATGTAAACCCTAAGGACGCTTGTGACCTTTGTTATCAAGGTGTATTTTCCTCCCATCCTGAGAGAAGGACCCTTTGGTAGGGAGTTTACCCGTTTGGTTGGTTTCGAGGTAACCTGAGGAGGTTTCATAGGATCTTGAGAAGCTAAGTAAAGAGTACATGGCATGAGAATGAACCTATAGACCCATAGATAACCATCTCTATGTGCATGTGTATGTGTTACCATGGAGGTAATCGGTATGGGGCTTGACCAAGGTAGGCAGGTTGCCATGACCCCTATGAAAGGATGAAAGTCAACCCATGAATGTAGAAATAGAGATGATGAATGCTTGGGTAAGGTTCTATATTGGACATGTACTATGATATAATCCTAAGTCTATCCTAGGGTCATGTAGGGGTAAGACCGATGGAAGTAGAAGTTGCCTAATTCCCTAGTTGCATAAGACCATAGGGTCGGGAGGTAACAGCTATCATTGTCTGAGGGCCATGGGTTAGGAGATTGATCACCTTCATGAACTCATGGGATCCAAAGGGCAAATGAGTAGGGCACTCTCTGATGCATGAGGGAAGAGGGATGATCCCAAAAGTGTCGGCACCCTATAGACCTAGAGGTGATGACTAAGGATTGTGTTTGGACCAGATAGGTTTGAGACCAGTTTTCCATGGAAGTTACTTTGATATCGAGATAATTGTGATGTAGAGACATAAGTTGCACATTTCAACTTAAATTTAAAGGTAAACTGGCAAGGTGGGATGTACCATCTCTACTCTTGGAATAGGAAGAATTTTGTATTTGGACTGCAGCCAAATGCTTATTTCCTCGTGTTATGGGAGTGAGAGATAGGACATTACGCATGCCATACACCAAGGATAAAAGATGATGTGAGTTGGAACACTGCTACGAGGTATGAGGACAAAGATGATAACATACCCTGGTAAAGTGAATGATACATGGATGGTTTGCAAACACTAATAGGGATGAGGTAGTCACCTTATGAGGATGTTTTTTTATGAGATATGAGTCTTACAAAGTTGAGGTTGATCACCAAGATGATGAGCACAAAGTGTTCTTAATGGAGAAATACATAGAGTTTGAGGTGAGACGATAAGTGAAATACATAGAAGTGTATGTCTTCAATGTTACCTAATACCTAAGGATGAGAAGTGGTTGAGATATAGCTGCCTAGTTCGACTAGAAGTGGTTGTTTGGCTAACCCTAAGTTTGGAAAGGATAGGTGTTTGGATAACACTCAAATGTAACGAGATATGTTGAAAAGTTAAGGGTTGTTTGGTTAGCCAGTCTAGTCCTTGATACAATGAAAGGATGGTGGTAGAACCTCAGATGCACTTCTTTGGAAAAAGATGGTGATGAAACCCCGATAGAATGGTTTAGGGTTTTTGAGGTTTTGATCTTGAAGAATAATGACATACAGGAGATCGTGATTTTAAGATCACCATACGCCGTACCACGAGGATAATAAGTGACAGTGGTACAGTAGATACCTAAGATAAAGTTGCATGTGGTATATGGCCATGCAAGCAGAGGATAATGGATGAACACCAGTAACCCAGTGCATTGATATAAAGGATAAAGAGTCCCTGAAAGAGAAAGGGAGTTCATCACTATGGATGATGTATGTCTCCCCTGGACCAAGAAAGGTCAAAATGCAATATGGGTTATGGTAGATCACCTTACCTAGATGACATGAGAAAGAAAGAGTTCTGTTAAGAGACAGATTTGGTTGAACTACTCATGAGAGAGATGGTTCAATTACACCATGAAGCGAGTTCCAAGGTTCTTGAGTTTGACCTAAAGGTTTCCTTCCAAAAGGTGGAAGTAGGTACATGAAGAACTCGATGTTAGTACAGTTTATCACCCCTAACTAATGGTTAGTAGGATCCAGACTAAAGGGTCTGATGAGAGCATATGTGCTCGTTCGGGGTGATATCTAGAGACAGTTCTTGACCTATGCAAGATGTGAAGTTAACCACCATAGCCAATATCGGGATTCAAAGAAGCTCTGTAAGAGAGGTTGTGTCGGTCACCACTTCAGTAAGGTGATGTTGGTGAAAGGACCACGTGATGGTTAGAAAAGGGCCACAGTGTGTGTAGATGAAGTCGCTTTGATTGTGTAAGGGCTGAAAGGAGCCTAAAAATGATGAGAGTCGTGAGCAGATGCAAAGTAGACTGACATACAAGTTCACTGTGGGAGAATATGTGAAAATCTGACCCCTCTAAGTTATAGCTAAGAGAGCTGAGTCCCCGATACATGGGTCCATTTGAGATGGATTGGTGGAGAAGGTTATGGATAACCTTACCCCTCAGGATAAAGAAAGGTGTGATGAGTTCCAAATGTCCAATTTAGAGCACTATGTGAGGTACCCAAACCATGAGCTAAACAATGAACCTAGTGAACCCCAAGAGAGGCTGAAATGACCTGAGTCACCTATGCAGTTTATAGACGCCAGGATGAAAGAACTCAGAGAAAAGAATATGTGATGATAAAGGTTCTTTGGAAGTGCCATGGGTAAGGTAAAGCCACATAGAAAAGTCTTATCCTGAATTGTTTGTTTTGTTTGATTGAATTTTGCGGACAAAATTTCTATAAGAGGGGAAGGATGTTACAACCCCAATTTTTGGGTTTATTTGGTGAGAAATGTAATTTCTCATATTAAAGATATTTGAACAAATAATGATATAATTTGGTTTGATGGATTTCATTTACAATAGACTTGATGTTTGGGTTGTGGGCTTTATTGGCTATTGGGCCCAAATAACAAGAAAATTCAATTAGTGAATGAATAATTGAATATTTGAGAAAAGAAAAATGTGGAAACCTCTAGAAGGCAAATCCAAAGAGGGATTTCGTGCCTCTTGGGTTTCTTGGGTTCCAAGGAGTCCAAAGTTTCATAAAGAGTGCAATAAGAAAAGAAAAGATTAATTACGAATTTCTTTATTAAGAAATAAATTGAAAATAATGATGAAATGTGGAAAATAAGTGAAAAGAGGTACATGGGGTTATCCTTGGTGAAATTTCATATCCCAAGGATTCCTAATGATAAAAGGAATACCAATGAGGAAAATAAAAGAGAAATAAAGAGAAATCCTCAAAAGGAAAATATTTTAATAAGAATAAAATAAGATAATGAAGAATAATGCATTTAGATGCATCTAGAAGGATAATGAGTGTCCAATAAAAAGGATTTAGAAATAATAGAGTGCTTTGGGATTCAAGGAGTCCCAATGAAGAAAGAGGAAAGAGATAATACCAAAATTGCAAAATAAAAGGATAATGTGATACATTATTAATGAATGTTGTGAAATTGATATAAAGGAAGTAATTTCTATTAAAAGAGAATAGAAATTCGTGGCCAATGAATTAAAGGCAAGTTTAAAGAGATTAAGGGAGAGGATTTTCGTATTTCTAATTATCTAGGGAAAAATGAATATCAATGAGGTAAGGAGGAGAGAGAAGGGCACTTCTCCTTGAAGGAATGTGATTCCTAGTAGAGAAGGGACTTGTTTCCCTATTGAGTGGTGTCTTGGGGCATGGATACCCTCCCCTATAAAAGGGGGAAGGGCCTTTGGCCGAGTTTAAGATAAACCCAAGAAACCTGTTCTCTTCCCCTTCTTCTTCTTCAAACCCTAGACCTAGAATGTCGATCCTCTCTCTTTCCCTCACATGTTAGAAGTATACATGAAGGCATGAGGGTCTTCGAGTGGGTGAAATAGAAGTAGAACCCCTCTTGGGGAGGCAAACCGTGCGGGGACTAGAAGTTCCCCTGAGGATGCCATCATCCCACACCTTCGTATTCATAGTGAAGCAAGTTCATACGAGGGAGTCTCGGCAACCCCAGTACCTGGGAAGGATGCAGAAAGGTTACTGCAGGTATCCCGTACCTAACTAGAGCGTGAAGGCACTGGGTGAAGGTCTTCAATGGATCCTTGGATGTGTCTTCCTTTGTCACGGTCGGCGGGCATGAAAGTTCGATCTAGGTCGTCCCTGACCACCAGCCGCAGAGCGTCCGCTCTCTTCAACTCCGGCGAGGAGGAGACAGTCCCTTTTGGCCGTGTGTAGGGTCCAGGAGGTGAGGGCAAGCGGGGCGGGGAGCAATCTCGCGCCCGTCGTCACAGCAGATCGGCGGAAGTCCTGCTATTGCGAGGTAGAAGATGAAGAGGTCGATTGGACGATTATACCCTCTGAGGGTATGAAGGTCAGGAACTTAAGCGGGGGGCAGAGTCATCTTTTGCTTATGTTTCCCAAATCGCAAGTGTTGCATGGAATTGACGACGTGGCAACATGCCATTGGCCCAAATAGGTAATTCATATCTCAATATTCGTAACTCCGATTAGTACAAGTAATATATGAATTTTGATCAGGAGAATGAGACGAATCCAAAAAAATACTTTTAAAGATTGATTCCGTTCCTAATTGCAAGAGAACAATAAGTTGATGAAAAGTGCATTAAAGTTAAGTTGTAAACCCTTTTTATGATTAAAGGTTGAATCTAGTATGCTTAATGGGTTAATTTAAGTATTAATAACATGTTGAATAATAATGTTAGATTTGAACCTGATCTAGATGTATAATTGCATGATTTAGGGTTTTTACCTCATATGAGAATGATTAAGCAGTAGAAACCCTAATTTAGGGTAAAAGAGGATAAAATCATATTTAATTTGAAAATGTGAAAATATGATTGTTTAATGATGGTTCTAAGTTATTTGTATATAAAAGACCTTAATTCTAGATAAATACCCTAAAAGTAGTAATTAGGGATTTCTCATGAATAAAAGGTGGAATTAATAGAAAATCGAGTTCATATGTGATTTAGACCGTAATGAACTATCAATTGATGATAAATGCATATAATGATCTTGTCATGGATTAAAGGGATAAAAATAGTAGCTTTAATGAAAAGAAGTTTTATTGATGATTAATGTACCTGTAATATGAAAATAGGGTTATATGTTGTTAAGATAACCTTAATGTTGAAGAATAGACGATATAATTAGGGTTTATGAGTAATGGCATAAAATTAGGGTTTAATATGGTAAAAGATGAAGGGAAACCCTAATTGCAAAATGAAACTCTAAAATGGATACAGAAACCCTAGAAAGTGAATCCAAGTTAATAAAGTAGGTTCTTGATAAAGTGTGTAATAAATTAAGTACATATTCTTTTCAGGAATTATGTGATTGTTGAATTACTTGGATTGCATGCTTGGTTAGATTTTCTTAATGCTTCTGAAATCATCAAATCAGGTATGTGGTTACGCTTATGAATATCTCGAGTTAGTTTTCTGAGATTTACCGAAGTTTTCATCGATGTCATGAATTGATTGTTGGATGATTTTAATTCATGCAAACTATAATGTGGATATGACTATCACATAAGATATGTGCCTACTAACTCAGATCCTGGTACCCTTTGTGGCTTAATAGTTGACCTAGTATATGACTACCTAGAGGGTAGGTCCATCAGGTCACAAATGGCTTAGTATATGGCTACCTAGAGGGTAGGACCATTAGGTCATATTGAGTTAGATATTGGGCTACCTTTGGGTGGTGCCATGCGACTCTACCTTTATAGAGGTATTATATAAGTCCTTAAAGGGACAACACAGAGTTGTGGATAGGTATGGATTGAGTAGTTTGTCTTAAAACGTAATCTTGGTTGTTAAATGATTAATTGCATGATTATGTTGTTACCATATTTGCATGATTATTGTTTCCTCCAAATACCAGCTTCGGCTGACCGACGTTTTGTTTGTCTGCGTTTTAGGTACAATGAAAAGAACAAACAGTAAAGTGGCATATGTGGCATTAAATGAGAATTAAAGTGCAAAGGAGGATTAGATAGATTAGTACCTGTGTGGATAGAAGTTTTGAAATCCCAGTTTTAAAAGGTATGCAAAGTTTTTATTTTATTTTTTTACCATATTTCAGTATAGTTGGTAGAATTTAATAATTTTTAATGATTATTTGTTGAACCTTTGATCCGGGTTATTAGTTAACGTCTCTGTCCTTTCGGTCTCCCTTAATTGGGGGTTACCGGGAGGCAGGATCGTAACATTGCCTTTTTTGTCGATTTTGAGGTCTTTGAAGATAGGAATCAAGTCATCTGCAACATCATTATCAACAACATTCTTGCCAACAATAGGGTTAGTTTCAATAAACTTAACATTAATAGATTCTTCAATTTTAGACAATTCAATATTGAAAACTCTATAAGCCCTGCTTGTAGTGCTATAGCCTAGGAAGAAAGCCTTGTAAGATTTTGCATCAAACTTGTCGAGAGAATCCTTCATGTTCAAAATAAAATGAGGACATTCGAAAACATGAAAGAAATCAATGGATGGCTTTCTACCACTCCATAGCTCATAGGGGGTTTTCTTCAAAGAAGGATGTGTAAGAACTCAATTCTGCACAAAATAGGCAGTACTAACGGCTTTGGCCCAAAACTTCTTAGGAATGTCATATTCAAGAAGCATTATCCTTTCCAGCTCTTGTAGTGACCTCTTCTTTCTCTCTACTATCCCATTTTTTTTAGGCATACAAGGAGAAGAGAAATTGTGCGAGTAACCAAATTTTTCACAAAAATGCTCAAAAAGATAATTTTCAAACTCTCCCCCATGGTCACTACGGATAAAAACAATCCGGCAAGAATCTTCATTTTCAACCCATTTGCAAAAGCTCAAGAAAACATCAAGAGTATCACTTTTCAAAATGAGAAAGAAGGTCCAAATATATCGAGAGAAATCATCAACAATCACAAGATAATATTTGGAACCATGAAGCGTTTGCATTCTCATTGGTCTGAATAGATCAATATGAAGAATCTCAAGAGCTCTTTTGGTACTAAGGACTACTTTGTATTTGAAGGAGGACTTGATTTTCTTTCCTTGTGTACAATATTGGCATTCCTCATCCTTTTCAAAATCCAATTTGGGAAGTCCTGAACCAAATCCTTTTTGCTCAATTTCTTCATTTGATGCATATTCACATGACCCAAACGGTGATGCCAAAGAGAAATATCATTTCTATCCACAACCAAACATCTATCAAGTACGGGCTTTAGAGCATCAAGAACAATAACATAAAGATTACCATGTCTAGTTCCCTTATATATGACATTGTAAGTGAGTGAATCTAGAAGCAAACATTCTAAAGATGTAAACAACACAAGATATCCATTATCACAAAGTTGGCTTACACTTATCAAGTTTTGATGTAGACCATCAACAAGAAAAACATTCTTGATACATAGCTCGTTGCCTACATCACCCTCACCTATAACCTTACCCTTCTTGTTTTCCCTAAAGGTCACCAATCCTCCTTTCTTTTTCATGAATTTGTTGAAATGGTTGATTTCACCTGTCATATGTTTTGAGCATCCACTATCAACAATCCACCTCTTTTTGACTTGCATGGAAGAAGGATGTCGGTACCCAACTCAAATTTTGGGATCTGGGGTTAGCTTAGGGACCCATTTCATCTTTGGGTTGGTCCCCTTTGTCTTGTAAGGATAATAAGTAGAGGAATGATCATCACATTTACAATGAACACATACCATAGGGTTCTTAGAGCTGGAAGTCTCTTCATGGAAGATAGGACGTTCCACACTCTTCTTCTTACCCTTGTTCTTGCTCTTACTCTTACCTTTGGGAGCAGTCCCATCATATCCTAAAACACTAGTACCAATTTATTTGGTAGAGTGTTCTAGGATAGTATTAAGGGATTTCTTTCCCATAAGAAACTTTTGCAAAAAAGCTCTTAACTTAGCATTATCATCACTAAGGTTAATAACAGTAGTAGATAGACTAGCAAGATCATCTCTAGCATGCAATAGGTCGGTCTCTAAATAGAGGGCTTTAGTATGAAAGGAATCACGTTCTAAAGAAATGCTAGCTACCTCATTACTTTGCAAAATAGGTCTAGAAGATAGATCATTAACTTGAGAAAGCAACTTGGCATTTTTAGATTTAAGCAAAAGAATTTCCTTTTGATAGACATGAATTTCTTGCTTCCTAGCATCATCAATGAGATAAGTTCTACATTTTTAGTTTTAAGAACATCTATCTCATCTTGGCATCTTTGGTTGTCTTCCTTAAGATATACAATAGTCTTAAGATAGATCCCATTCTCAACCTCTACTCCATTATGTTGAAGCTCAAGGTCAAGAAATTTCCCTTGCAAAGAATTTATGCTATCAAGGAGCAGTTTTTCATTTTTATCAAGAATCTCAATTTTAGAATAAAGATCATCTACTATCTTGCCTAATCTTTTCCTTTTAGATTTGCATTTAGTAAAGGATGACCGGAAATCATTTAGCATATCAATAAGAGTTTCCTTAGATAGATCATGCAAATTGACATCACTTACCTCACTTACCTCACCTATATCTTCACTTGTAGAGGTTGTGAGAGCAAGGTGGCATTCTCCATCTTCAGAGCTTGAAGAGCTTGATGAAGACTCCTCCCAAGCTACATGAGTTGCATCTTTGCTTCTTCTTTCTTTCTTTTCCTTCCTCTTGTACTTTCCTTCTCTCTTGTACTCCTTATCTTTCTTGTGGCTGCTCTTGTGATGGCTCTTCTTGGCCGTGGGATATTCACTCTTGTAATGGCCTTTTAAGCCACATTCATAGCATCTAGGAGTTGATGAAGAAGGCTTCCCCTTGAAGTATTTTCCCTTGGAGTAGTTTGCTTCATGTTCATTAGGTCCTTCACCTATACTTGAGGAAGGAGTAGGGGATTTGAGAGCAAGTTGTTGTCGCATCATCTCTTCAATTTGAGCTTTGAAGGATGTGTCCTTTATCTTCTTGGACTCCTTCTCTTCTCTTCTTCTTCTTGCTTATCAATCCTTAGTTCATGGACTTGAAGGTTGCCAACTAGCTCCTCAGTTGACAATTCACTTAGCTTGTACACCTCTTCAATGGATGTAACATTGGGTTCCCATCTTTTACGAAGAGATCTCAAGATCTTGGAGTTGATAGTGTCTTTGTCCATCACACTACCAAGGGTTGCCAATCCATTGATGATCACATTGAGCCTTGTGTACATATCCACCACTCTTTCATTATTAACCATCTTGAAGTTCTCAAGTATCCCACCAAGCATGTAGATCTTGGCTTCCTTTACTTGCTTCGTTCCTTCATAGGTGACACATAGCTTGTTCCAAATTTCATGTGTGGTGTCCCAAGAGGAAATCTGATTGAACTCGGATGGGGTGAGGGCTGTGTAGATGATGCTCACTACTTTTGCATAGAGTTGAGCTTGCTTCATTTGGGATTCCATCCATGTGGAGATTTCCCCCTTTGGATCTTCATACTTGAGGTGCACCACCTTCTACATCTCACAGCTCACACCTTAGAGGTAGAACTACATTCTTCTCTTCAAATATAGGAAGTTGGTGTTGTCGAAGATCGGAGGTCACATGGAGAAGATCCCTTCTTGTGAGAACTCATTACACTAAATGAGATTACTCAAAACATAAAACACAATCGATCACTAATTAATCACATACCCAAAAATATGGGTAAATTAAAACCGATTTCAATGTTAGCACCCGCTCAAAAACATTTTCATAAGAGCCCAACAACTTTCTTTTATCCACACTAGGCCAATAATTTGATACAAATGTTATATTTCCTTAGCCACAACATATATACACAGGAGAACAATATTCATATATGCCACACAAACAAGCATTAACATGCTAATAAAAGATATATTTGTTTGAAACACCATATACAAACTTTTCCTGCCTGGACCTGAGAGTACATGGATGACTCTAGGATACACTAGACATCTAATAAACTTTATCAAAGATTCATTACTATAGCTCCTCTTTACTACCACATGTGTGTTTTCATCACTTCTGATTACCTAAAAAAATGTGGTGAACCACAAGGGTGAGACCCATGTCCCAGCAAGAGATATAACCTCCAACAATATTTATTGATTATGATATTTTTAATTAATTAAATAGTTAATCAGTTTAATCAGATATAACAAATAAGATCAACAGTATTGATGATTAACAAAATACGTAAAGGAGAAGATAATAACTATAATCATTAGCCAGACTATCATCCTTTATCTTGTTGACAATATAAGTAATTCAGTAACATATGTAGTTCTAGCATCATGAGCAAGTCTAGTAACATAGCATAGATAACAACATGAGCATGTATAATTGGTTGAACATATCAACATCATAAGAAGAGCTAACAACATAAGCAAAACTACCTGGATAAGCATGATTAGAAGTAAATGCATCTCTAGATACAAAGGCATGGCTGGCATGCTAAACATAACTAACAACATGAGATATCTAGCATCATGATTATAATCAGTAGTAGTAGTATAGTTATCAACATAACCATGGCTACCGTGTGTATGCATATACAATCTAAGCATATCCACAACATAAGTATATTTACTATCTCTTAATTGCATTAAGCCTCATCTTTATGTAAAGATAACAAACAAGGATTATCATTCAATGTGAAGCGTCGTGTATAACCTTAAACAGATATGATATACGGATGTATTACATCTTCTATTATGCCCTGAGGAATTTGAATCATACCATTCAAAGTCCAACCAACCCCTATGAAAGGATATTCAGTTCTATATAAGATCTAGGAGTGTTGATATCCTAAGATATCTTCCCCTCAGTCAGGACAAGTAAAAAGGCAGTGACATATCAGTCACAGTTGCCACCACAGCGACATATAGTCAAGCTGATAACCACTAGTCCAACCTTGGTACAGGTCACGATACTAGAAATCAGGGTATTCAAACCCAATCACTGAGGTACAGCCGTAGTTGTCCTCTAATCACATCATGTTATAATCAGCGAGATACGACCATAGTCATTCTCAATCACATCAGATGTATGAGGCATGACCATAGCCAACCTCTAAAATCTACATTATGGATGACAAGGATATATCCTCAACCTACGACCCCCGCATACTCAACAGTATGCACTCCGAGTTTCCTTCAGGAATACGCGTATCACCATCCACCAAGTTCTGACACTGAAGATGCATCTACGGCACAGGGCACTACATGATTAGAGTTGCACTTGATTAGTTATGCCAATTGGGTGAATTAAGGCTGCATCAAAAAAGTGTACATACAAACCCTAAGTCACTTCTAGAACGCATATAAATATCAAAACTTGAAAATATATAAAATGTATGAAACATAATTTCTCATCTCATCATCACATGGTACTATTCACTTTCCATTCATAAGACTGCACTAGTCATCATATTATCACAAGATATAAATCCTTTACACAATATCACAGAGTATCAACCCTTATCAACAGAAGAGGAATACACCTCATTCAGGGCTCAACCATGCCCAAAGGTAATTCAGACCATCATACTATCACATGATATAAATCATTTTCACAATATCACAGGGAATCAACCCTTATCAACACAAGAGGATTACACCTCATTCAGAGCTCAATCATGCCCAAAGGTCATTAAGACCATTATATTTTTATTCCCTACAAGATCATCATTATCTTTGCATGCCTTATAACATGGCTCAACAACATTACTTACATATAATACACCAGATCAACACAATATTGCATTAATGAGCTAGGATATATTCATAAACAATCATAACATGGTTATATTAACATTAAGAACATTCCTTTATTACATCAACATGCAAGGAATTTAGATATGATTAACTCTCATCATATTCATTATGCACATGTTTAGCATAAGAAAGTATCAACCATGTGGCTATAATAACCAGAAATTAACATATTAAGGTTATGATCATGTTAAGGAGGTTATTCCACCATCATTCCACCATATAAGAATGTTAAACATGAATACTCATCTTTATCTATTTGCATTAGAGTTAGGTTCAACATGATAAATTATATCAATGTTACTAATCAACACTTATAGACAAACCCTAACTCACAACATCCCCATTAGATCATGGATGCATAAAGTGAAGCATCACCATCACATTCCATACCATTCTCAAGTATGAACACACACATAAATCAAGGTGTAACCATTGGGTTATAGCATACTAGGATTTCAAAAACAATAACAGAATACTCCTTGATTGTATTAGTCATTCAAGGACTATTCATACCTAATTAACATCATTTAGTTATATTAAAGCTTGGTATAACAAGCTATACCTCATTAGGGTTACATATCAACACAATATGGTTATCATTCCTTCCATTCATATGATTGAATAGGTAAGACTACCTTATTAAGGGTAACCCTCCATTTGTTCCATCATCATTCAACCCATATCAGCATACCACAATGTCACCCAAAACCACTTGGATGTTTAAAAGGCAAGACCTTTGATTGTTTACATAAGTAAACACCTTAGATAAACCACCTATGAAGTCCTTGATTTGTGCTCTAGAAATAGTCACCATCTAACCCCATACATCCCTTAATTAACAACAAAAAAAGTTCCATTGAGAGAAGGGTAAAATCTACAATCGGTTGTTCAGTTAAAACAAGCCATCCATTGTCAACAAGTAAGCTCCTTAAGTTGATCATATAAAGGAAATAATATAAATCACATTATTAGGACTAAAATATTACATTAGCTATCATTTCACCTTAATGGAGGATAAATAGTATATCTCGACCATTGGGTCAAGTTCATATGTTAAAACCATCAATTACATTATAGGTCTGACCATTGCATCAAGTGACCCAAGAAACCATTGGTCCAAAGCTTAATTGATGCTAAAACTATATGATTAACTCACCATAGATTGTAGAGACCTGATCCAACATCATTAGTGATCATTAAATCACTATAGGTTGTTATATCAACACTATATTCATTAATCAACATCAAATATTATGTTAATGTCAACATTGGTTGATAACATCAATAGGGTACTTAATGGTTGATCATTAAACTTCTAATTGATCCAAAACCTGACCTAAGGGGTGACCATAGGTTGTCACCATAATATGACACCTTTGATCACGAACATCAGTTGTCATGAAGACAACACCATAGGGTTGTTGCAATGGTACCATCATCGGGTCATGATTTATAGAAGAAATCAGCTTTAAACCCTAAAATTGACCATTGTTTGATAGGTGTTTAGCATCATAGGTTGTCAAACCAACCTGATACAAGTCATATTGTACCTTATGAATAACATAAAAATGATAACAGGTTCATCTATAACTAAAATCAGCATAGGGAACATTATAAAAATCAAATCCAAGTGAAGCATAGCTTTTAAGTGCATGGATCATCATTTTCAAGCAAGAACATGATCCAAAAAGCTTATAGTAAGAAATAAACGTGGAGCAAGTTATAAAACTTTACTCTAATGAGAATATGAAACCCCACACAGAAGAAATCTTGAGCAGGTAGGGTAGAAAATCTAAGAGTAAGCTATGAATTTGTCCATCTAGCACATTTATTCATCAAATGAGCAAACCCTAAGCATAAGGAGCAAGAAAGGTAGGGTTTTAGAGATTTAGAGCAATTTCTACCATGGAACAGCATGGTTCCAACCTGGAGAGATATAGGAGGAATAAGAAAAAAGAAATAAATAGAGGAAATAAGGTAAAAATTACACTTTTAGGTCAAGATCACTAGGAGGAAGCTTTTTAGACCCCAAAAAGGAATTCAATTGCAACCCTAGAATTTTTTCCAAGAAGATCCCCACTTTCTTCTTCCTTGGGAAGAAAAATTCACTGCTTAATAGAAGGATAACGAGGTTGGGAGAAGGAGGGAAGTGGTGGAGATAAAATGGCTCATTTTGGTTCTTGGGGATAAGTATATGAACTTTAAGATAAAGCAAAAAGAAAAAGTTGAATTCTAGTATCTATCCAAGTGTCCATGGCCTTAATTTATTAAGAATATACAAGCACACACACAAGCAGCTCTCCCAATATCTTTATTGACCTTCTTCGATTTCCTTTGTTGAATTTCTAATCCAATCACATAATTCCTTAGTTAATAGCTACTAAAGGTAGCCCATCCGTAAAGCAGAAAACCCTAAAATACCCTTAGAGCAAACACCTTCAAACTAAGGTTTAAATAGGTGCCCCATGACTCAAAAAGCTCAATAATGATGATATAATATCCAAGGAACATAATTCAAGTGATAAATTTTAAAGAAAACCCCTCAATTGGGTAAATTGTAGAAAAGTCCAAAATGTGCATAAAATTGCATAACTTGCTCAAACGGTGTCCAAATTGGACCAAATTTGAAACTTAAGCTTTTCTTATGATTTAAAAGCATATCAAAAGGTTATATTAGGGTTATAAGAATTCAATTATGATAATTAAGCTTGTTCAACTCATTAAGCAAGTTTAGGGGCCTTACACTTTTAGGTTGAGGGATCCAAGAGTCAAATCGCCCATCTTCTCCTACTTGTGGAAGTAGCTTGGAGAAGATATTCTTTGATGGAACTTGTTGGATCAAGGGCTCTAGAGGGGGGTACATATAGCTTCAAAATTCTCAAAAAATGGATTAGACCACCAAATTATATTAAGTGTAGAAACTTAAACAAACAACAATTTGATGTCTTAACTATCACACATAGCAAGGATGAGAGACAAGGAAGAGCATGCACTTGGATAAGGTGGTTTAGAGTGGTTTCATGTCCTAACTAGGAGCAATGTCAGTCCACTACCTAGAGGTGGTTAATCTCTAGGATTTGCAATCTTGGTACTCTTATATTCCATCATAAGATTACAAGACAAAACCACAACATCCAAGGGCTTAGTACTTCAAGAAAGGATCTTCAACCTATAGAAGGAGCTTACCCACTTGAACCATGGAGTCTTCAGCCATCAACATGGACTTACGCACTCCTTCTTCAAGTCTTCGGCCTTCAAGGGATTACCTATCCTTCTTGAGTGCTTTCCTTGCCTATCTCCTTCACTTGGAGATATGGAACACCTTGCCTTCTTCAACCTTGAACAACAACAACTCCTTCTCCTTCACTCGGATAAGATCTTCAAACTTTTCTTCAATAGGAAAGAGGGTAGGAAGATGGTGGAGGAGAGTTTTACATCAATACATCAAGCAACTCTCTTACAAAGGAACCTATCCCACTCATACTCACGAATTTGACTTGAAGGTAGAGAGAGAAAGGGGCTCAAAGGGTTAGAACACTCTCAACTAGGCTAGGACCAAGCATGTAGTGAATGAGCAACCTTGGAATGAACTCCAAGAGGACTTATTTATAGTTTAGGGTGCCCCTTTAAGCTGTGGGACACTTAGATACGAAATATAGCCTTTTTGCTCAAAGAAACGACTCTATTTTCACTAAAAACACACACCAACGGTCACAATCACTTTTTCTGCAAATTTTATACAGTTCAATTGATCAAGTTTTAATAAAGGTAACTCGACCGATAAAGTAAAAGATAAATTTGATATTCAAATCATCGGTCGAGTTTGTCCTGGGGAAACTTGACTGGACAATGAAGATTTATTTGGTTAGGTACTCGATCGATCGAGTTCTATGAAAACACAACTCGATCGATGCTATCTTCAAAAAACTGATCCAGGAGGATTGGTCGAGTTTGCAACTCGACTGATTGGCTGTCTGTGATCACTTTTCTAAAGTGCATCTAAAGTGATTAAAACTTGGTGTTTAGTGTCCCAATCAATTTTCTCATCTTAGTTACAAGTCAATTCATCATTACAAGTGATTACAAAAATCTTCTAAGGTCGATTACATAGATTTACAAAATTGCACACTTGTAGCTCTTTTGACTTGAACTTGAGCAAATTAGGGCTTTTGATTTTTGATCCTTTTCATGTACCTAACATCGAAAATCAATCTTTAATACACATATTATGTAAGGACCCTGACCCAGATTTTGGGCTAACCCTATTTTATTTTCTTATGAAAGGTTCTTAGAACCTTAATCTAGTCTTCTAAGATGTTTTGTTAACTTGTGACAAGCTCAGGTTTCCAGTTTGGTCCCATTTGGATGTTGTTTGAGCAATATTTGCTTGTTTTGGACCAAAGTGCAATTTACCCAAAGTTAGGGGTTATATTGCAATATGTCACATGTAAAGCATGCATTTAGTTCTCTTGCATCATTATAAAGAGAATGATGTCGTGGGGCACCTTGTGGAGGACCTATGTTTCAAGTTTGAGCTTGGTTGGTTGATGTTTATGCTTTTTGTGCTAGTTTTGGTGTAAATTGCAATTTACCCAAAGTGGAGGGGTCAATGTGCAATTGATCAGCTCTAGAGTCTTCTTTCTTGTGTTTTATCTCATCTAAAATGATTATGGATGATGGGGCGCCATGCTTGGTTGATAGATGAGGAATGACATCCTTATATGGTCTTTATATCACATATGTGTCACATAGGCCACCTTGTCCTTTAGTGTATCGTCTAGGACATGAAGGTGTGTCACCCAACAGGGGTGTGTCAGCCATGGAAGCTTCCTAGCTGCACGATACACTTCCTAGAGTGTATCACCAGGCCATGCATGAGCTTCTAGGGTGGCAACAAGTGGCGTTATGAGCTAGAGCAAGTGGCACCGTGGTTTATGTGGTTATGACACCTCTCCCTTGCTATCTCTCTCTTCCTTGGTATATATAACTCCCTTCCTCCTTAGCCAAGCAATCCTTTTCGGCCACCTTCCTTCCCCTACCTGTATGTGGCGAGCAAGAGAGCTTTGGGATCTAAGGAAGACTCCCATGGAGCATGGAGGGGCGAGCTCCTTGGCCATGGAAACCCCTTGCTCAAGATCTGACCTTGGTGAGTCATGCTTCCATGCTAGTTTTTCCTTGTGCAATCTTCTTCACCTTCCTCTTCCCCTCTCGGACATGGATAGGCCCTTGATAAGAGTAAGCAAGGACGTGGTTATCTTCCCTCCTTCCTTCTTCTTGAGCTATACATAACCATGGTTTCTTCTTCTTCTTCTTCCTTTGTTTCTTGAGGTGGTGATGATGGTGCCGAAGGCATGTTTGGAGCATTGAATGGGTGCTGCTCTTGGAAGAGAACGTGTGTTTGCTGCTTGGATCATGGAGTTTTATGACTTTCATGGAGATCCTCTTAAGGTGGGTTACATAACTCTTAACCATTTCTATTATACACACTCTCCATATATGTATATGATGGTTCTTGTACTTAAATCGTTACCTTTTCTCCATGATAGATATATATATGGAACTTGGAATCTTGTCTAATGGGAATTCTATGTTTTATTATTGCCTTTAGCTTGTTTTCCTTGTGCAAGATAGTAATGGGTGTCTAGAGGTTGATGATGACTTGCACGATATGAGTCTTTGGCCGATACAACTAGGTTGCCCGATATGGGCCTTTACCCGATACAGTATTTTGTTCTATATCCTATGCTTTGGTCGATGGTTATGGAAACACCCCTTTCTCTCCTTTGGACGATATGATGAGTTGGTAATAGTTGTACCTTAATTCCCGATATCCCCTATCCACCCTAGAGACAAGCTTTGGACGACATGGTTGCTAGACCTTTGGATGGGCTCTTGGCCGTTATGTTTCCATGATGATCCTTTGAGTGTGTTGCCTGATACCCTCTTCTAGAGTTGAGCCTTGGGTGATATAATAGGTGAACTCCTTAGTAACCTTATGACCGATATGTACATCTACCCAAGATGATGGTGGTTGGCCGACATAAAACCCTAACTCTAGAGTCTTGGACGATATGGGGCTTCAACCCTAGTTTGGGCGATAGGGTTGTCCTGGGTGACATAGATGATCTACCCTTGTTTCACGACATGGTCTTGATGTGAAGATGACCAACTTGGTGTGGTCCTTGTACCCTTGCATGATACACCTTTTTGATTCCCTAACGATACCCCCTCCTCTAGGGTTTGCCTTGAACGTTATGTTGTCCGATATGACTCCTTAGCATGGTAGTACTTGTTGGGTGATATGGATAAGTCTTTAGCCTACAATGATGAAACCCTAGGTGGATGATACCGTGACTGCCTCCCTAACTGATATGAGCGTGGTTGAGGGGCTTTTGTGTCAGGCATAAGGTTTGTGCTTGCACGACACCCTCTAAGTAAGTTGTCCGACATGGTGCCTATGGACGACATGGAGCCTTGAACGATAAGGTTTCCCTAACCCTAGATGACTGCTAGAGGGTGTTCTTGGGCGATATGGTTGGACGACACCTTGTAGATCCTTCGCTCGATATGGTGCCTGATAGTTGAGGTAGTAGAGTGTTTCCTAATACAAGATGTTGCCCGTTATTATGAGTTAGGCGTTACAGCCTTAGTGTTCTTTGCACGATACTTTGGATGAGAGCCCCACTCTTGGTTAAGCTTTGAGTAATACTAGTACTCCTGCCCGATATGCCTTAGTTGGTGCTCGTGGGAGTTAATCCCTTGGCCGATAAGATGCTCGATAGATATCCCCTTGTATCTGGTTACCGATACCACCATGCTCGTGGATGCACGATACAGTTTATAGCTCTAGTGGCACGATGCACCTTTGGTTCTAGTCTACCGTTACACCAAGAAGGTGTGTTGCCCATATCAGGGTGTTGCTCGATATAGATAGCACGACGCAGTGTTACATGTGGGTTCTTAGTTGTTTCTCGATATGACGTCTTAGGCGTTGCACCTGCTGGGGGTGCTGCTCGGCATGGTGCCTTGGGGGCTTGGGCGATTCGAAGGGTACTATAGGGTTTGTTGCCTTGGGCGTCACATGTTGTGTATGGAATGATACCGAGGTGATGATGGTTGGCCGTTATGATCTTAGCCCTAGAAGGGTGTTGGCTGACACAGGTGAAGAGTTGCGTGCTTAACCGATATAATACTAGGCGTTACCCTCTTTAGTGAGAGACGCTATGCTTTTAGTGAGGGTGGTTTGGTAGCTTTATGCTTTTGGTGAGGGTAGGTGACACCTTTAGTGAGAGTTGTGCCTAACCCGATATACCTATGCATGTTCCTTGAGCTTACACCTTTGATCATGATGAGCTATGAAAAGATAGGTTATGAACCCTTGTATAGTGGTTACCAATGGTTAATGATAGATGAATCCCCAATAAAGTTGGATGGTGAATCATGGTGTATGATCCTTAAAGTTAATCCTTAGGGATGATGCTCATATGATTTGAGATATAGGGTATGACGGGATACCCATGATGTGGTAACAATAGTATGTATTGATTTATACATTGTTATGACATTAATCTGCATATGTTCATAATGATGGAAGAATATTCCAATGTTATAAACCTTATTCTTAATGGCATGATAATCAAAGACATGTTCATGAGATATGGGGCATGACGGATGCTCATAGCTTGATAACAATAATCTAAATTGACTACAGACACAACTATGAACATGGATGTTGTTCCAATCCTGTGCACCTGAATCCTTGATAGCATGATAATCATAATATGTTCTCTAAAACCTATATTCTATGTTTGGTGATCTAGTTATCTCTTTCTTATGCAAGCTAACCATGCAGGTGTATTGAATTCATACCCAAGTAAGAGCTATGGTGATTATATGATTACGCGCTTTGTACAACACTTGATATATGTGCAATATCTAAGTAATAATGATATGTCTTGCTGATGAGATAACAAATATCACCAGTATAATGAGTAATGCATGTTGAGGTGTGATCCTCTAGTGATGACATGAGGGATTGATATTCCCTAATGATGTTGATGATGCCTTGAGAGGCACTGGTGTAATGTGATGAACTCAGGGATTGATATCCCATGATGATATGAAATGATGAAGCCTTGAGAGGCAGTAGCACTATGAGATGATGTGAGGGATTTATATCCCATGGCAATGTGATGATTATTGAGGGCAATGGAAATAGTAATAGAAATATAATACTAATGTAATGAATCTCATGTTATTCATGTTTTATATATGGTTTATTAATACAACTTGATTTCCCCAACAATCTACTTAAAATACATTAACTAATTACAGATGAATCTCTCATATAGTTTTCCCTGACCATAGATCCATCATCGTCAGTAGTTGGTGATGGTGAAACGGGTTCTCCTGCGGGTTAACCCGGAGTGCATATTGTTGAATATGCGAGGTTTCTCCTAGCCTAAAATAGTGAGGATTCGAGTGCAGCTGCGGTTGAAGACTCGAGATATGTATAGAGCATGGTGAATAGGCCCATGGCTCAGGATATATGATATGGGAGCATGAATGCGTTCATGGCTCAGAGCACGGTGAACATGCCCGTGGCTTAGTTTCACTAGCGTTGAGACCTGTACCGAGGCGGGCTAGGTAGAGGGTAGCCTGTGGGAGCTAACCCTATGGCTGAGGCCACTTAAGCATGAGACTGCGGTCCTGCTTGTGTTGTACTCGTGCACTGACCACGAGGTGGGAGGTCGTGGAGTCCGGCTCTTCCATTGACCTTGTATGGCACCGGCTCTGGGTTTCGCAAACGTCGGTTGGATTTGAGTGGTACGGCTCACTTCCTCGGGGCATAATAATTTGTAAACAAGCTGTATAGTATCTTTGCTTAGGGCAAATACGAAACATTGGTTGAGGCCTTGTTTGTATAGTTGCTCTGGTTTTACACTTGTAGTTTATCATATATTCCTTATATCATGTGATAAGATCGTATAAAGCTTATCTTGTCAATCATGTTCCATACAGAATGTCTGGTTATAGGCCTCATGAATATCTTGGTAAGATTGCTGGTAAGAATAGCCCAGCTCAATATAATGCTCTTATAATATGCTTATATCAGATATCTGTGATTATAATAAAGCTGGTAGAGGGTTATGTTTCTCACTGGGACTGTGTGTCTCACCCCGCTGGTTAATAACCCTTTTTAGGTGGACGTGCCTGGCGAGATGAAGATCATGTGGCTACGGATGTTATGCAGAGGTATCGTACCTGGTGGGATAGATAGCGTCTAGAAATAGAGTCCTATGTGTCGTCCCTGTACACTCAGGTCTTCGGCAGAGTTTTTTGATGTTTCTCGTACAACGATCGATGTATGGTTTCTTATATGTATCTTGATGTAAAGCGTCCTACAACAGTTATTTCATGTAACGAGATGATGGGAAATTATGTTGTAGCACCTTGGAACTATGCTATGAAATGAAAAGTGTTGGCTCAGATATTATATGTTTCATCTTGTGGTGCTTGTTGTAAATCGGTTTTAATTTCCCGTGTTTTTTTTGGTAATCCGCTGGTTTGCATGTAATCGTGTTTTGTTGAGGATGAGGTGTTACAGTGTTGGTATCAGAGCTCTAGGTTCGCCGAGTCTACAGGGACACTAGGACTAGGATTAGGATGGTGTCTAAGGTTGGACCGTGACATAATATATGTTGCATACTACCTAATCTCAGTACTTGATGCCCTGGCCAGGTATTCAAATATTGAAGACAAAGGTAAGTATGGAGCATTAGATTGTTTTCTCCTTGATTACTCTGATCAAGTAGTCATTCTGGAGCAATCTAAAGAGCATAACAAGATTAAGAATATGATGAGATAATTTCTTGAAACTGTAATCTCAAGAGGTATATATGATAAAAGACAGATTAACTTGTGATAACAACATAAGTTAAAACATAGAACTTACACAAGATGAAGAAAGTACCTGAAAGCAAAGATAAAGTTAGAAGAAAGAAAAGAATAAGTGATGAGTAAACAAGATGGAACCTGAGATAATCTCAGACCAACCAATGAACGTAAGCAAAGATGTGAAAGAATAAAGTGCAAATTCGTGATAAGAAAAAGAGAACCAGGGAGATGATCCTTGTTCAATAAAGAATATGCAAAGAATAACAATTTTTTCATAAAGAGAAAACAAAAATCTGATATAATCAGGAACTAATCATGATTATGATGAAATGGTAATAAGAGAAGAAGAATAATGACATGTAATGTTCTTGATGTTTCCTGTGCTGAGTGCAAGGAACCCAAGAAGATACAAGATAAGAACTAGAAGGAACAAGGTTTAACATTGTATAAACAATTGGAAACTCATGTAAGGATCAAAGAAAGTGATAATACCCTCCCCTTTGATATGAAACCATAGGTGTTTATGGGGTGATGGGAGGAGTTTGTTCCCTTGTGTTCCTTCCTTTCGAGGGAGTGGCAGTCAAGTGGACCTTGTGTCACTTGATATGTGTGCCTTTGAAGTGATCGCTGTTTGGATACTTCGAAAAGTATCAACTGATCTTGGACTTTGGTTTCCAAGATGGGGATGTCTGTGATGGATGATGACGGTAGGATCATCTTGGCATGCCTTCTTAGAAGGGGTTGAGAATCAAGATGCCTAGATCGTGGAGGTATGAAGGTGAACCGTCCTACTAGATAACCCTTGACCTTGAACCTACAGTTGGAAGCTTGATTTGGAAGTATGGATCTATGTGATGACTCTCGAAGTAGTAGTTCAACATCACAGAGGAACACTGATAAGGATAAGCAAGTGAGGACTGGATGGTTTGATCAGGTGGCAGATGGAAACAAGCAATAGTTAGATCTTGTGGCATAAGCTGGCCAGAAATGGTAGAAGGACCAGTGTGTGGTGACATGTCGAATGGAGTCATTCCATTCTGCTTTTTCCTCTTATCTGCTCTAGTTGATCCAGTTCAGGATGTACCCTCCTTTGAGTGCTTGTTGTACGTTTGGCAGATGTTTCCTTCCTGTGAGTCAGAGGAGAGATAATTTGTTGTTGAGTACCTTGTTGATGACCTAGTTGTGCAGGATGAAGTATACCCTTCTCTGTATTCTTTCCTTCCACAGATGTGATAGTCAGGTGAATCCCTTTCTATGTGACATGTCAAGGATCATGGTAACCCTGGGAATGGATATCCTTGGAAAGATGTGAAGTTGTTTCATATGGAAAATATGGCTTTGGTTGATCCGGCTAATTTCCTATTATACGGATATCATATGTTAGGGGTTTATGCTCCGCATAAACGTGACATCGGAAGGTATGCACCCAAGAAAAGGAAGTGATGTAGGGTCATCTTGGGAAAGTTCATCTAGTTGAGCCCTATCATGTGCATACAGGTGTTTTGTAGAGTATGTATCTTGTGGTAACCTCTTCTGAGAAGATCCCCCTGGAGTAGAGGCATCCTTTGTGAAAAGAGAAGGAACAGTTGAAACATATATAGTAGAAAGACAGTGATACGAGTTATGCAAAGATTAAAGTGCCAAGCCTGTGAGATCAGAGTAGCGCAGCGGAAACATAACGAGGAATATGATACATCAATAGAAGGAACTGATACCTGAGTAATACGAGTTGCTAAGAGTATTACCAGGCAAAGGATGATGAGCTGAGGGTTTGAGTGTGTGACCAGTACAAGGAAACTCTGAGTGGCTCTGGGATAAGAGCAAGTATGTTGGTCTCAGATCTGTGACACCTGGGAGCTTTGCGGAGTTGTTTGATGTGATGCACAAGTAACACCTGTCTTCTTACCGCTCGAGATTTTGGGGACGAAATCCTTGTTAGGGGTTTATGACTTGTAAGGACCCAGACCCAGGTTTTGGGCTAACCCTATTTTCTTTGCTTATTAAAGGTTCTTATAACCTTAACCTAATCTTCTAAGATTTTTTGTTAACATGTAACAAGCTCATGTTTCCAGTTTGGTCCCGTTTAGATATTATTTGAGCAATGTTTGCTTGTTTTGGACCAAAGTGCAATTTACCCAAAGTTAGGGGTTATATTGCAATATGTCACATGTAAAGCATGCATTTAGTTCTCTTGCATCATTAGAAAGAGAATGATTCCATGGGGCACCTTCTGGAAGACCTATGTTTCAAGTTTGAGCTTGGTTGGTTGATGTTTATGCTTTTTGTGCTAGTTTTGGTGTAAATTGCAATTTACCCAAAGTGGAGGGGTCAATGTGCAATTTATCAGCTCTAGAGTCTTCTTGCTTGTGTGTGACATCATCTAGAATGATTATGGATGATGGGGCGCCATGTTTGGTTGATAGATGAGGAATGACATCCTTATATGGTCTTTATATCACATATGTGTCACATAGGCCACCTTGTCCTTTAGTGTATCGGCTAGGACATGAAGGTGTGTCTCCCAACAGGGGTGTGTCAGCCATGGAAGCTGCCCAGATGCATGATACACTTCCTAGAGTGTATCCCCAGGCCATGCATGAGTTGCTAGGGTGGCAACAAGTGGCATTATGAGCTAGAGCAAGTGGCACCTTGGTTTATGTGGTTATGACACCTCTCCCTTGCTACCTCTCTCTTCCTTGGTATATATAACTCCCTTCCTCCTTAGCCAAGCAATCCTTTTCATCCACCTTCCTTCCCCTACATGTATGTGGTGAGCAAGAGAGCTTTGGGAGCTAAAGAAGACTCTCATGGAGCATGGAGGGGCGAGCTCCTTGGCCATGGAAACTCCTTGCTCAAGATCTGACCTTGGTGAGTCTTGCTTCCATGCTAGTTTTTCCTTGTTCTATCTTCTTCACCTTCCTCTTCCTCTCTCAGCCATGGATAGGACCTTTATAAGAGTAAGCAAGGACGTGGTCATCTTCCCTCCTTCCTTCTTCTTGAGCTATACATAACCATGGTTTCTTCTTCTTCTTCCTTTGTTTCTTGAGGTGGTGATGATGGTGCCGAAGGCATGTTTGGAGCTTTGAATGGGTGCTGCTCTTGGAAGAGAACGTGTGTTTGCTGCTTGGATCATGAGTTTTATGCCTTTCATGGAGATCCTCTTAAGGCGGGTTACATAACTCTTAACCATTTCTATTATGTACACTCTCCATATATGTATATGATGGTTCTTGTACTCAAATTGTTACCTTTTCTCCATGATAGATATATATATGGAACTCGGAATCTTGTCTAATGGGAATGCTACGTTTTATTACTGCCTTTAGCTTGTTTTCCTTGTGCAATATAGTAATGGGTGGCTAGAGGTTGGTGATGACTTGCACGATATGAGTCTTTGGCCGATACAACTAGGTTTCCCGATATGGGCCTTTACCCGATACAGTACTTTGTTCTATATCCTATGCTTTGGTCGATGGTTATGGAAACACCCCTTTCTCTCCTTTAGACTTGAAAGGTGAGCCTATAACCTAGACATATGGACCATATGATGAGTTGGTAATAGTTGTACCTTAATTCCCGATATCCCCTATCCACCCTAGAGACAAGCTTTGGACGACATGGTTGCTAGACCCTTGGATGGGCTCTTGGCCGATATGTTTCCATGATGATCCTTTGAGTGTGTTGCCCGATACCCTCTTGTAGAGTTGAGCCTTGGGTGATATAATAGGTGAACTCCTTAGTAACCTTGTGACCGATATGTACATCTACCCAAGATGATGGTGGTTAGCCGACATAAAACCCTAACTCTAGAGTCTTGGACGATATGGGGCTTCAACCCTAGTTTGGGTGATAGGGTTGTCCTGGGTGACATAGATGATCTACCCTTGTTGCACGACATGGTCTTGATGTGAAGATGACCAACTTGGTGTGGTCCTTGTACCCTTACACGATACACCTTTTTGGTTCCCTAACGATACCCCCTCATCTAGGGTTTGCCTTGAACGTTATGTTGCCCGATATGACTCCTTACCATGGTAGTACTTGTTGGGCGATATGGATAACTCTTGAGCCTAAAATGATGAAACCCTAGGTGGACGATACCGTGACTGCCTCCCTGACTGATATGAGCATGGTTGAGGGGCTTTTGTGTCGGGCATAAGGTTTGTGCTTGCATGACTCCCTCTAATTAAGTTGCCCGACATGGTGCCTATGGACGACATGGAGCCTTGAACGATAAGGTTGCCCTAACCCTAGACGACTGACAGAGGGTGTTCTTGGGAGATATGGTTGGACCACACCTTGTAGATCCTTCGCCCGATATGGTGCCTGATAGTTGAGGTAGTAGAGTGTTGCCTAATACAAGATGTTTCCCATTATTATGAGTTAGGCGTTACGGCCTTAGTGTGCTTTGCACGATACTTTGGATGAGAGCCCCACTCTTGGTTAAGATTTGAGTAATACTAGTACTCCTGCTCGATATGCCTTAGTTGGTGCTCGTGGGAGTTACGCTCTTGGCTGATAAGATGCTCGATAGATATCCCCTTGTATCTGGTTACCGATACCACCATGCTCGTGGATGCACGATACAGTTTATAGCTCTAGTGGCACGATGCACCTTTGGTTCTAGTCTACCGTTACACCAAGAAGGTGTGTTGCTCGTATCAGGGTGTTTCCTGATATAGATAGCAAGACACATCGTTACATGTGGGTTCTTAGTTGTTGCCTGATATGACGTCTTAGGCATTGCACCTGCTGGGGGTGCTGCTCGGCATGGTGCCTTGGGGGCTTGGGCAATTCGAAGGGGACTATAGGGTTTGTTGCCTTGGGCATCACAAGTTGTGTGCGGAATGATACCGAGGTGATGATGGTTGGCCGTTATGATCTTAGCCCTAGAAGGGTGTTGTCCGACACAGGTGAAGAGTTGCGTGCTCAACTAATATAGTACCGGGTGTTACCCTAGTATAGTGGTTACCTATGGTTAATGATAGATGAATCCCCAATAAAGTTGGATGGTGAATCATGGTGTATAATCCTTAAAGTTAATCCTTAGGGATGATGCTCATATGATTTGAGATATAGGGTATGATGGGATACCCATGATGTGGTAACAATAGTATGTATTGATTTATACACCGTTATGACATTAATCTGCATATGATCATAATGATGGAAGAATATTCCAATGTTATAAACCTTAATCTTAATGACATGATAATCAAAGACATGTTCATGAGATATAAGGCATGATGGATGCTCATAGCTTGATAACAATAATCTAAATTGACTACAGACACAACTATGAACATGGATGTTGTTCCAATCCTGTGCACCTGAATCCTTGATAGCATGATAATCATAATATGTTCTCTAAGACCTATATTCTATGTTTGGTGATCTAGTTATCTCTTTCTTATGCAATCTAACCATGCAGGTGTATTGAATTCATAGCCAAGTAAGAGCTATGGTGATTATATGATTACGCGCTTTGTACAACACTTGATATATGTGAAATATCTAAGTAATAATGATATGTCTTGTTGATGAGATAACAAATATCACCAGTATAATGAGTAATGCATGTTGAGGTGTGATCCTCTAGTGATGACATGAGGGATTGATATTCCCTAATGATGTTGATGATGCCTTGAGAGGCACTGGTGTAATGTGATGAACTCAGGGATTGATATCCCATGATGATATGAAATGATGAAGCCTTGAGAGGCAGTAGCACTATGAGATGATGTGAGGGATTTATATCCCATGGCAATGTGATGATTATTGAGGGCAATGGAAATAGTAGTAGCAATGTAATACCAATGTAATGAATCTCATGTTGTTCATGTTTTATATATGGTTGCTTAATACAACTTGATTGCCCCAACAATCTACTTAAAATACATTAACTAATTATAGATGAATCTCTCATGTAGTTTCCCTAGCCATAGATCCACCATCGTCAGTAGCTGGTGATGGTGAAACAGGTTCTCCTACGAGTTAACCCGGAGCGCATATTTTTGAATATGTGAGGTTTCTCCTAACCTAAAATAGTGAGGATTTGAGTGCATCTGTGATTGTAGACTCGGGATATGTATAGAGCATGGTGAACAGGCACATGGCTCAGGATATGTGATATGGGAACATGAATGCGTTCATGGCTCAATGCACGATGAACAGGCCTGTGGCTCAGTTTCACTAGCGCCGAGACCTGTACCGAGGCGGGCTAGGCAGAGGGTAGCCTGCGGGAGCTGACCCTGTGGCTGAAGCCACTTAAGCATGAGACTGCGGTTCTGCTTGTGTTGTACTCGTGCACTGACCACGAGGTGGGAGGTTGTGGAGTCCGGCTCTTCCATTGACCTTGTATGGCACTGGCTCCGGGTTTCGCAGCCGTCGGTTGGATTTGAGCGGTACGGCTCACTTCCTCGGGGCATAATAATTTGTAAGCAAGCCGTATAGTATCTTTGCTTAGGGCAAATACGAAACATTGGTTGATTCCTTGTTTGTATAGTTGCTCTGGTTTTACACTTGTAGTTTATCATATATTCCTTATATCATGTGATAAGATCGTATAAAGTTTATCTTGTCAATCATGTTCCATACAGAATGTCTGGTTATAGGCCTCATGAATATGTTGGTAAGATTGCTGGCAAGAATAGCCCTGCTCAGTATATTGCTCTTATAATATGCTTATATCAGATATCTGTGATCATAATAAAGCTGGTAGAGGGTTATGTTTCTCGCTGGGACTGTGTGTCTCACCCCGCTGGTTAATAACCCTTTTTAGGTGGACGTGCCTGGCGAGATGAAGATCGTGTGGCTGCGGATGTTATGCATAGGTATCGTACCTGGTGGGATAGATAGTGTCTAGCAGTAGAGTCCTATGTGTCGTCCCTGTACACTCAGGTCTTCAGGAGAGTTTTTTTATGTTTCTCGTACAACAATCGATGTATGGTTTCTGATATGTATCGTGATGTAAAGTGTCCTACAACAATTATTTCATGTAACGAGATGATGGGAAATTATGTTGTAGCACCTTGGAACTATGCTATGAAATGAAAAGTGTTGGCTCAGATATTATATGTTTCATCTTGTGGTTCTTGTTGTAAATCGGTTTTAATTTCCTGTGTTTTTTTTTGGTAATCCGCTGGTTTGCATGTAATCGTGTTTTGTTGAGGATGAGGTGTTACATATTAGACGCATATGAATGGAATGGTTAAATCATTATCAAAATATGGACAATGTATAACCTCTAGGTCAACATCAGTCCCACACTTGAACTTGATGGTTCTAAATCCAATAAGTTAAGTGGTTGTTTAATTGTATAGCTAACCATATTTTGTAATCAACTTAAACATCATTTATGGTTAAAATCCTCTTCTTGGTGAGTTCTTATGTGTTTGACCCTATATCTTCCACATGATGTTGCCAGCGAGTGTCCATAACTAGTTTATGACATTACAAGCAAAGAGCGGTGCCTAGTCACACATCAGTGCTACCCAAGTGAATGGAAAGTTAGAGAAAAACTTCAACCTACAATCTGTGTAAGGTGTTACATTGATTATATAATTTCTTTGTCTTTGATATTTAGATTGAACTCAAGGCATACAATCATCATCCTTTCAATGTTCAATCCATGTTCCTTGAACAAAGAGCAGACTATTTGAGATATATGTGACCTCAATATTATATAATTATACACATGTGCATAAACATGGCTTTCTCAGTCTCACTTATCAAGTGGTCAGGATATCAAACCCCAAGAGGGAAAAATCCCATCTATATCACTCACAATCAGTGTCCATGTGTCACAGCTACCAAATCATCACCATTATTAAAATCTTTATTCAGAGTTATGTTGGATGATGTAAAACTATACACAACGACATGTGATGAGTGTAGTGACTTCAGGTCTAAGAACTACAATCACCATCTTCACTTATGAAAGATGACTATGACCACCATATATGGTTTATATGTGTCACTCTCAAGGTGGGTCTGTCTAATACACTGTCCTCTAACAAGTATATGTGTGCTTGGTTTGATATCACATATCATGACTGAGATTCTTTCATCAACCAACCCACATTTTAGTCTTGTGTGCTACTGCTATCAATATGCCTTCCACAGTAACAACTGACTAGTGACATAGCAAGAATGTACATACTGTTAACATCTATATGATCTCATTGTTCAAGTCACGTACCTGACGTCCTTGAGTATTATCATTCTTTAGACATTCATTATGTTTCCTCATTATCTCATAATTGAGTAAAATAAAATGAGCTGGAAGCTTGTCTTTATTATTATTAATCAAATCCTTTATGTAATATGTCATAACAATCATCATATAATTGCTTCTCTAAGCATACATACCAACACTTCCATGAAAGGCTCACTACTGAACACTTCCACAAGAAGAGAGGATTCAGCCTTGCGTCTAGATGTTGCCTCTGCTAGGCTGCAGAAGAAAATGTTGAACACATTCCGTAGAGATGCCCTTTCATAAGGAAAAATTGGCACCTAATTGCTCCAATTTTGAAGATCGTACCTCAAAATAGTGAGGACCTATCAGGCCTGAAGAGTAGGAGGGAGTCACTTCTAGCTACAACCATCTTATTTCACATTTGGTCTACCATAAACAAATTCGTCTTCAAAGATAGAAATCTCATAGTTAACAAGGTCTGGAGACAAATAAGTGATGATGCTAATTAATGACCTATACATGTATAGATAGGTCTTTGGTCTTTCTATTCACACTTGTAAATTTTTTTTTTTACTTTTGATATAATGAGGAGTCCCTGATAATAAAAAAAATCTTTCACACAAACGAATTTCTTGATTTTCTGAAATGTGTCACATCTTTAATAACCGATACGACCCCCCTCTTTTCCATCGTGAAGAGTTTTCTACAACTAAAGACTAATTAGTGGCTTTGAAACGATCAATCTTGGAGATCGCTCATTCTCAAAAGGAAGTCGTTTTCACTTCGCTGAAGACAGTTTTCACTGTGCAATCTCGATGGGATATTCTAAGAAGCTCTGCACTGTCCGTCGGTTTTCCTACTCAGACATTTCTTTCTGTATATTATATGGTTGCTACTTCTGCTAGTAAATTTGCTGCGGTTCGCTTTAACCGGATAAATTAAAGCCTCGGTTCAGATAGAGATATTGACAGAAACTTTGGCTTGAAGAATAACTCTGTTCGGACTTTTTAACATCTTAATAAGAAAAAAAATCAAAATGGTTCAGTTTGACAAAGCCGGAAATAACACTTTCTGAAAATAATTCCTAAAGTAGCTCCTTTTTTTTTAGAAAAAGCTATTGAGTTGGCATTTTTCTGATCAAAATTATGAAAACGCCATTGTATTTGGAGTTTTAATAATGAAATTAAAAAAAAAATAATCCAACACGGTGAAATCACCAACTTCTTTGACGTTTTTCTTTATTTTTTTTATTTTTGATCGAAATCTTCAAATGTAGTGGCGTTTTTCCAATTTTGACCAGAAAACCACCAACTCAAGTGGCGTTTTCTCGAAAAAGTTTGCTACTTTAGAAATTATTTTCATGAAAGTGTTATTTCCGGAATTATTTTTATCCAACTGTACCATTTTGATTTTTTTTTCCATCTTAGGTATACAAAGTCTTCCTCATACATTGTCCTCGGCAACGAAGTCAACCGCCGTGTTACTTGAGGCTCGCGTTGCAGTTCTGCTTCAAGATGAAGCAAAAGGGAAACTGCTTTTGATTATTTCATTAGGTTGCTTTGTTAAAAGTGGTATCAATAGTCTAAGGTGTATTTTGGGTAAGAACTTTTTAAATCCCGGTAATTATTGTAGTATGTGATGACTTATTCCGTACTAACGTGGCACTGATAATGTCGTACTAACGTGGCACTGATAATGTCGTTCCGTAACTAGTCTAATAGGGGTCCAAATCTTCTGTATCCGTTCTCTATCCCAACCTCTGCCCCATAACATCTGATCCATCGACTTGTGGGTCCCATAACAAAGTGTATGGTTGGGATGTGTCAGGCACATTGTCCCGGGCACAAAGGATTTGAACTCGTCTAATAGAAACTGTATCTTTTATAATCACGTCGATATTTTAGAGCTTGCTCTCCCATCCGGGCGCCCACCCGGTGGTTGGGAGGGGGCATTGCTGATGTGGCTGAACTGCCTAATTTAAAGCGAAAAATGGAAATTAAAAGAGGAAAGAGAAAATTGTTTTCTTCATAACTTTCAATTCTGAATGGCTTTTTTATGAAATAAAAAGCATTGGATTCCTTATAAAAATACTTTCTAACTAGATCAATGTTGATATATTTTGGATTAATAATAATATGAGAGAAATATAATATTCGTATTTCAAGGTACAATACCTATGTTTTGGGGTACGGTAATTGTGTTTTGAGGTACACTACGTCATATACAAACATTCATATTGTTGTTATGGAATTCCGTAGGTACTGTGCTTATGTTTCTAGTCCAGTTATACAATTATTCATGCTTTTATGATTTTCTAGGTATTGTACTTATGCTTGAGTAACTGAGTTTAAATAAATAAGTGAGTATCGTACTTAATGGATGCATCTTATAACTATCTCTTGAGATGATGTACATTATACTTTTGAGATCATTAACAAGTAGGTGTTCAACTTATGTCTGTATTTTGAAATAAATATTTGTCTAGATGACCAATGTTGCTATGAGATTTTGTAGGTACTGTGCATATGCATCTAGACTAGTTATACAATTATGCTTGATTTTGTAATTTGTTAGGTACTATACTTATGCTTGATTAAATGAGTTGAAATTAATAAGTGGGTACAGTACTTGTGGTTGCATTTTATAGCTGATTCTTGATCTGATGTGCAATGTACTTTTAAGATCATTAATAAATGGGTACTCAACTTATGTCTGCATTTTGTAAAAAAAAATTGTCCAGATGACAAATGTTGCTATGACAATTCGTAGGTATTGTACTTATGCTTCTAGACTAGTTATACAATTATGCTTGATTTATAATTTGTTAGGTACTGTACTTATATGTCAGTAACAATACTTATGGTTGTATTTTATAGTTGATCCTTGATCTGATGTGCATTGTACTTTTGAAGTCATTAACAAGTGGGTACTCAACTTATGTGATTCCGTAGGTATTGTACTTATACTTCTACATCAGTTATACGATTATGCTTTGTTTGTAATTTAGTAGGTATTGTACTTATGCTTGAGTATTAACAACTGGATAGAGTACTTATGGATGCATTTTATAGTTAAATCTTATTAAGAATGATACTTTCAAATATTATTTAAGAACAATTAATCATTGATCCTACTTCATTCAAAAGTACAGTACTCACGAGTATTATACGTCTGTAACTAGAATATGTGTATGGTATCTTAATATATGGTACTATGTTTCTCGCGTATTATCATTATTTCAAAATATGTCAACACTAGTCTTGTTAGAAAGTATTTTCTACAAGGATTTTAATGCAATTTATTTAATCAAAAATACATTCCTGATTAAAAGTTATGGACAAAACTATTTTTTCCCTCTTCTACTTCCTTCATCCTTTATTATTTTAATTGTTGTTGATAACTATTTCTAAAAACCGGGTGAGTTAGCGGATAGTAAGATGACTATGTGTAGAATTTTTCATATTTTAGATACTTATAAGTACCAGCTTCTTCCCTATAAAAAAAAAAGAAGCTCTTCCCTATTTTCAACGTCCTACCCTCCCGTACCATACTTCTAAATGCACGGGTGTCTACAGCGCTCTTTCCCAGTCGCCTTCCTACCGCATACAAAATACTACTGACTACCGCAGTTCGGATGTCTGCACACAAACGACAAGAAACTTCTATTGCACTCTCTTTCAAATACCGACGGTATAGCAGCCAGACAAGAAAGGTGGTTGCACGATTAGTCCCACTGGCGAAGCGGATGCCTGCTGCTACAACGAAATCAATGGATGACAACAAAATATTTGACAAATATATTGTAGCAGCTTCAGCGTAGACATGTATCCTCATATACAATGTTTTAGTTGATTTGAAAACAACCGCTTTGAAATTGCAAACCGAGTTCAAAGATATTACGGCTTGACACGTTTCCTTGGACAAGAAAATGTAAAAACAGGTCCGCAGTGCAATGTGTATCAAACATTTGGAGCTGTGTCGACATGCAGCACTCCGCCTCTTCCTACCTGCAAACCACATAAATGCTAGACTCATCTGGAAGTGGGCTTTGCTGTAGAGCACTTCTTCAGAATTTTCCACGCGATAATTGTTACTGTCACCTGTGCGCAGTGAGTCACGCCTCAGAAAGGTCATTCTCAGTTTTCCTATCCCGGAAACCAGAGATAAATTCACAATTTGCTTAGCTGGTTGCTTTATACTTGTTCACGTTTTTAAACTGGAATCTTGTTGAGACAGTCTATTGGTTAACACACCGCTTCATGACACGACACTGCCACTAATTCTATGTTGTCCTTTCAATAATTATGTTTATCCAATTGTATTATCTAATTTAAAATTAAGTGGATTGTTGCTGACGTGCGGTTTAAATTTGAGATCCGATTACGCTTCTATATGTATGTACCTTGATTAGTGTTTGTTATCATCATGCATTCTATATTGAGGAGGCTGCCGTCGTACTTTAAAGTATTTTTCTGCATCTTTCAGAGCCCTCCTCTTATACCATCTTCTCTAAAATACTTTTTCTGTGGAGTACGTAGGTCTCTCTGACCAAACCACGTAAATATGTGTTCCCTACTTGTGTGATCGTTTTCTTCGTTCTCAGTTTTATTATTTCGTACAAATTCGACGTATACTATATAATTCCGCTTGTGCTTTGCCAACTTCGTTGAACGAGAAATAGAGACAGCTGTTCACCTTTGCATGACAAGGATGAATGGATTCACGCAACTCTACCTCTCAATGAGTGTTGAGATTTCGATAATTATACCCACTATTCTGAGGTATGTTGTAATCACCGGAATGAATTTTGTCTAAAGATTGATTTTAGTATTAGACCTATATAATTTAAATGTCCAAATTGTCTTGAATTGATGTAAATTAGCATTGAGTAAAAATCAGATGGTATTTTCACTTAGTGAACAACTTGTTCAACATTTTTGCACAAATGGCTACGGGTTTTGGAGGCGATAACTCCAGAGACAAGATAAAAAGGTGATTTCTAGCATCATAAAATGCCTTCACAAAGTCGCAGACGGTTAGACTATAACAATCGTAAAAGTATGGTGCTCATTAGAGGTGGATCCATTCAATATTGATACCATGAAGACTTTAGTGGCCAAACACCCACACAATCAACTCCTTCCATGTCAACTTTATTTTCTAACGTCCTCTGGTAGTGGATGTTGAAAGTATTCTTGCCTGTATCAAATCGATTATTGAAGGGACTTCATGTGGCAGAGATGGATTGATAGTAAAGCATATTTTCGACACTTTGTGCGGAGAAGGGTCTACTATTGCCACAGATCTCTTACAAACCATCACCCTAGTGGTTAACTTTAGTTAACAGGGAATCACCTCTATGTCATCGCTAAAGACAGACAATGAGATATGCCCTATCGTAGTTGGAACCATTTGAAGATGTTTAGTGCCCAAAGTTTCCAGGATCTGAGTGGGTAAAGATGCAGATAAGTATCTCAATGATTTATAGTTTGGAGTTGGTGTAATTGGCAATGTAGAGGTTATCTTACACAGTGTTAACAAAGTGTTGAGTGAGCATCATTAAGATGGGTCTCTTTCCATGCTCACCGTAGATGTCTTTAATTCTTTCAACTTGGTCAACATGACAATATTACTTCATGAGGTAAGGTTTTGATGCCATCTATATCCTTTAGTGGTGAAGTTTGTGTATGTCCAGGTGGCAAGGTTGTACCTTGCAGAAAAGCATATTTGGTTTGCAACTGAAGTGTTGCACGGAGACCCTTTAGGGTTTCTTCATTTTGCCATTGTACTTCATCCACTTATCTCCATGAGATCAGAGATAACTGTAATCTTGTTCGCACGTCTAGTGTAAAGAGTGAGACCTGATAGGGTATCCACTCTTCATTGAATTGAAGAATAAGTCCATCCAATCCCAAACATGCCAAAAGGTAAGAAGGAAAGGAGGAATTTCATTCATTTCTCAAATGGTACATATTATAGAGCATGGTAATGGATAAGCAGTGGAAACAAAACTATTACACAGTTACAAATTTTTCTTTGTACAATTGTTCCTTACCATATAAGGTGGAACAAAAAATAAAATAAAAAGTATACACCTATGAACACATGAGGCCAGTTGCAGAGGGCAAACCAACTATCCCAAGCTATCCTCAATGTCCAAGTCCATGTATTCAATCATTTAGCATCTTGTCTTCTAATGTACCTAAACCTGGGTGGAAGGGAACATCACCCAGAACATAGGAAACAACACGGAGGTCAGCAAAGAGCTGAGTATGTACATATATAAAACACTTTGGGCATTATATTGGGTATTGGGGTGTAAAAGAGATGTTCCCACAAGAAAGGGGCTATTTGCAATTAGGTAAGTTCAAAAGAAATGAGGCATATTGTGACGTCCCCGGATTTTGGCTTCTCCAAACCCTATTGGGAATGAGAGGTCAGAATCCGAAAACATCATCCAATTATATCAGAGAGCGATGCGGAAGCATAATACGCATACATGAACATATAACCATAACATTTCTCAACATTCAACGTGTATATTTATACAACATGAATTATTACACAATGATTTACATTTACATATTGAATAGAAAATTTTACAGTCTATGAACATGTATGCTAAACTAGGATCTACACAATAGGTACAACCTGTGCAACTTGCTCACATCCTATTCCTTTATCCCATTCTAGCTCTAGACCTAGAAAATACGAGAAACAAAAACATCAACAAAAGTTGGTACGTGGAATTAAAAGCTATACTATGCTGGCATATAAAATACTCGAAATTGAAGAAAGAGAAAGGAAACATTATTTAAGGCAGAGAATCAGGTAATCCCAAGTTATTAGTCATATTTCAATGGACATGTATTACTATGGTGGACTTAGCACAAACATAAATATTGGGCCCTATCCCTGCGTACCTTGTACCATTAGGGATCTCCCTGCGTACCTTGTACCATTAGGGAGGTGCTAGTCAACATTAATGCTTTCCCTCTCTAATAGGGAGATTAATGAACCATCAGTAACTACATTCCATTTTCTTTCCTTAGTGTTTGTAACGACCCCGCCTCCCGGTAACCCCCAATTAAGGGAGACCAAGAGATCAGAGCCGTTATCTAATAACCTGGATCAAAGGTTCGACAACTAATCAATAACAATTAATAAACTTTACCAACTAAACTGAAAACAGGTATAAAATAAAACTTTTCTTACCTTGGAAAAACTGGGATTTCTAAACTTCTATCCATGAAGATGTAAATCTAACTAATCCTCCTGTGCATGTTATTTCTCATTCAATTCCACATATGTCACTTTACTGTTTGTTCTTTCATTTGTACCTAAAACGCCGACAAACAAAACGTCGGTCAGCCGAACTGGTATGTGGGGGAAATAATAATTGTGCAACTATGTTAACAAAGTAATCAACCAATTATCATTTAATAGTCAAGATTACGATTTAAACCATACTACTCAATCCTTTCCTATCCCCTATCTCTGTGATGTCCCTACAGCGGACTGAGTTACTACCTCTCTCTAGGTAGATCCTTATTAGACCCCGCATGATCCTACCTAACAGGTAGATCAATATCTAGGGTTGAGTCGCATGGCACTACCCATAGGTAGCCCAATCTCTAACTCAATGTGACTTGATGGACCTACCCCATTGGTAGCCATTTACTAAGTCATTTAGTGACCTGATGGGCCTACCCCATTGGTAGCCATTTACTAGGTCAACCCATTAAGCTACAGAGGGGACTAGGATCTGAGCTAGTAGGCACATATATTATGTGATAGTCATATTCACATTATACCTTGCATGAATTAAATACATCCAACAGTTTAATTCAAGTCACGATGGAAAACCTCGGCAAAAATCCCAGAAAACTAATTCGGGTAGTCATAAGCGTAACCACATACCTGATTTGGTGATATCAGAAGCATTAAGAAAATCCAACCAAGCATACAATCCAAGTAATTCAACAAACACATAATTCCTGAAAAGAATATGTACTCTATTTATTACACACTTTATCAAGAACTTTTATTAACTTTGATTCACTTTCTAGGGTTCTGTATCCATTTTATGGTTTCGTTTTACAATTAGGGTTTCCCTTCATCTTTTACCATATTAAACCCTAATTTCATGCCATTACTCATAAACCCTAATTATCTCGTCTATTCTTCAACATTAAGGTTATCTTAACAACATATAACCCTATTTTCATATTACAGGCACATTAATCATCAATTAAGCTTCTTTTTCATTAAAGCTACTATTTTTATCCCTTTAATCCAGGACAAGATCATTATACGTAGTTTTCATCAATTCATAGTTCATTATGGTCTAAATTACATATGAACTCGATTTGCTATTAATTCCACCTTATATTCACGAGAAAACCCTAATTACTACTTTATGGTATTTATCCACAAATTAGGAACTTTAATGCTCGAAATAGCTTAGATTCAGCATATTCCAATTTTAATCATGAAATTAATCATTTAAAGCCATTAATAGTCGAATTAGTCAACATTAGGGTTTCAAGGCCCATTAAAGCCTATTTATGCATATAAACTCTAAATTAAACAAATAATGTACAAAGTTCATTCTTTTTTACCCTAATGTTCCTTTTTAACAAAATAACAACTTTAACCATCAATTAAACCCGATTAATCATATCAAAATAGAGTTTCTTAATCATCATTATATTAAAGTTAACAACTTCCATTACTTTTCAAATTGCAAGCATAATCAGGCTCCAATTATATTTTTAATGGATTCCTCTCGTCTTTCTGAGTAACTTTCATATTTTATGCGTGCTAAACCGAGCTACGAATAATTAGCTATGAATTTTACAAAATCTACTTACCCCGGCCAATGAGAGGCTGCCACACAGGCCTTTCCATACTACGTTGGCTGTTGCTTTGGAAATATAATTGAAAGTCGATTCTGCCCACGATAAGGGAACAGGTTCTTCAGTACTCGGAAGGGTATTCTTGTCCAGTGGCTGAAGCGTTGTCTTCAACCTCCGTAGGGGGTCGCTGCGTCGCCCTAGCCGGAATGGGCGCAGCTTCTCTTGGCCTCCCTTCACCTCGAAAGTCACCAAGGACTATTCTACTTCCCCCGCCGTACCCTGGCGCAGCCAAAGCACCCCTAATATGGGGCCATAGCAGCTGCATGCAAGCCCAGATCACCCGCGACTCTCTGCCACGATGCAGCCGTGCTGCAGTGATCACGGGCTTGTGTTCCGCCTTTCCAAGGCACGAACCACTTCGGAACTCCCTCCCCTGCCTCCGCCGCTTCACCACGTGGCCAGACACACCTCAACCCACGGTCGAGACATCCAAACTAGGGGGCTAATGCTGCAATCTGCAGCTAGGTCGCAGACCTCTTTGCCGGTTTTGCGTGGGTTCAGAGTAGGAAGACAAGGGCAGAGCTTCCCCAGATCACTTGTGGGCGCATCAAGCCACCATCTAGGACCCTCCTTGATCCTCCGTTTGCACCAGGGTTCTTCCTACCTCCTTGGTTAGGTTTTGCTCAAAGAAGAACAAGAAGAAGATGGGGAATAGAGAGATACGTGTGGGATATCCCTTGGGGTCGACCCTGGCTATTCCCTTATATAGGAGTGAGTAGTAAATCCCTAGGGCGTTCCTTTAAGAGAAATCAAGTTCTCTCCCATATGGAAACCTATTCCTTCATGGAAAATTAGTCCTTCTCTCTCCTATATACCTTCCTTGATATTCCTTATCTTATGGACACTTAGAAAATGAGAATTATTTCTTTCACTTTCTTTATACTTGCCTTTTACTCATTAGTCACGAAATTCTATTTTTATTTAATAGAAAATACTTCCCTTTTTATTAATACCACAAAACCATTAGTAATGTATTACATTATATTCTTATTTTCTTTTACAGGTATTTCTCTTTCCTTTTTATTGATTGGGACTCATTGGATCCCAATAAAACTCAAAGAATTCGAAATTCTTTTTATTAGATACTCATTATCCTTCTAGATGCATCTAAATGCATTATTTCATATTAACTTGTTTATTTCTCATTAAAATGTCTCTTTTTGAGGTTTTCTCTTTATTTCTCTTTTATTTTCCTCGTTGGTATTCCTTTTGTCATTAGGAATCATTGGGATACGAAATCCCACTAAGGATATCTCAATTCCACCCCTTTTCATTTGTTTTCCACATATTACCATTATTTTCAATTCATTTCTCGATAAGGAAATATTTAATTGTTATCTTCTTTTATTATTGTATTCCCTATGCCACCTTAGACTCCTTGAAACCCAAGGAACCCAAGAGGCACGAAATCCTTCTTTGGATTTGCCTCCTAGAGGTTTCCACATTTTTCCTTTTTCTCTATTTTCTTATTTTCTCGATGATAGTGGAATTTCTTTTATCCTTTCCTTGTTATTGGGCCCAATAGCCAATAAAGCCCACAATTAAATCAACAAGGCTATTTTAAATGAAAATCATGCATTCATTCATTATTTGTTCATTTATCTTTAACATGAGAAATTACATTTCTCAGCAAATGAACCCAAAATTGGGGTTGTAACATCCTTCCCCTCTTATAAGAATTTTGTCCTCAAAATTCCATCAAGCAAGCAAACAAATAGGATAAGCCTTTCATATGTCCATCATGGCTCCCATGTGGCTTCACCCTTTCCATAGTGCTTTCCAAGAACCTTCACCATCTCATATTCTTCCATCTGAGTTCTTTCTTACCTTGGTATATCGTACCCTCATAGGTGACTCAGGACATTTCAGCCTCTCAAAAGCTGAATAGGTTCAAGGCTCAACACATGGCTTGGGTGCCTCACATAGTGCTCTAGATCAGACTCATGCAACACATTATACATCATGTTATCCTGAGGGGTAAGGCTAAACACAACCATTTCCACCAATCCGTCTCAAATGGACCCATATATCGGGGACTCAGCTTTCTCATCTGTAGCTCAGAGGGGTTGGATTTTCACATCACATATTCTCCCACAGTGAACTGCATGTCAGTCCGCTTTGCATCGGCTCATGACGCATGTCACCCTTGGGCTCTCTCTCAGCCATTGCACGATCAAGCGACTTCATCTGTACACACTGTGGTTCTTTTATGACCTTCACGAGGCCTCCTTCACCAACATCATCATAATGAAATGGCGAATGACACAACCTCCTTATAAAACTTCTTGCATCCCGATAAAGGCTATGGTGGTTAGCATCACATCTTAAGAACTATCTCGATGTATCACCCTAAATGAGCACACATGCTCTCATCAGACCCTCTAGTCTGGTTCATACTAATCATTAGTTAGGGGTGATAAGCGGTACTAACACCGAGTTCTTCATGTACCTACTTCCATATTATGGAAGTGAACCTTTAGATCATACTTAAGAACTTTTGAACTCGCATCATGGTGTAGTTGAACCATCTCCCTCATGGGTAGTTCAACCCGATCTGTCCCTTGACAAAACCCTTTCCGTCTCTTGCCATCTAGGTAAGGCGATCTACCATAACCCATATCACATCTTGACCTTCCTTGATTTAGGGAAGGCATACCACAACATCCATAGTAATGAACTCCCATTCCTTCTCGGGAACTCTTTATACTTTATATCCTTGTATTAGGTTATTGGTATTCGTCCTTCACCTTCTGTTATGCATGGCCATAAGCCACATGCATCTTCATCATTGGTATCCAATGTCCCACTGTCACTTATCATCTTAGTGGTACAATATATGGTGATCTTAAATCATGATCTCCTGTATGTCATGTTTCCTCAAGATCGATACTTCAGAAACCCTAAACCATTCTAATCAGGGTTTCAACACCTTCCTATCCAAAGAAGTGTACATGAGGCTCTATCACCATTCTTTCATTATATCAAGGATTAGACTGTCTAACCACTCAACCATTAACTTGCTCAACATATCTTGTTGCATCTGTGTGTTAGCTAAAGTACATCCTCTTTCCAAACATAGGGTTAGTCGAACAACCTCAACTTCTTCTGACTTCCAGCTAACTAAGCAGCTATATCTCAACCAGAGCATTCATTACCGCTTCTTATCCTTAGGTGTTATGTAATGTCGAAGACATACACCTCCATGCATTATACTTATCATCTCATCTCAAACTCCAAGTTTGTATGTATCAAGAAACTCTGAGCTCATCCTCATGGTGATCACACTCAACCTTGGTCAACTTGGAAATTCCACATAGCTCCTGATAAAACATCCTCTACACTACTTCTCTTAGTGTTTGTAAACCATTCATATATCATTCACTTCACCAAGGTATATTATCATCTCTGTCCTCATACCTCGTAGCAACGTTCCAACTCGCATCATCTTTTACCCTTGGTGTATGGCATGCGTACTATCCCATCTCTACCTCCCATAACAAGAAGAAATAAGCATTTTGCGGCCGTCCAAACACAAAGTTCTTTCTGTTCCAAGAGTAGAGATGATGCATCCCACATCACCAGTACACCTTCAATTCTAAGTTGAAAAGTGCAACTTATGTCTCCACATCACAAACATCATGATATCAAAGTTAGTTCTATGGAAAAATTGGTCTCGAACCTACTTGGGTCACTACAAAATCCTTAGTCATCTCCTCTAGGTCTATAGGGTGCCGGCACTTTTGGGGTCGTCACTTTTCCCTTATGCATCCAGAGAGTGCCCTGCTCATCTGCGCTTTGGGTCTCATGAGTTCATGAAGGTGATCAATCTCCTAACCCATGGCCCTCAGACAATGATAGTTGTTACCTCCCGACCCTATGGTCATGTGCAACTAGGGAGTTTGGCAACTCCTTCTTCCATCGGTCTTATCCCTACCTGACCCTAGGATAGACTTAGGATTCTCTTATAGTACATGTTCAACTCAGAACCTTACCCAAGCATTCATCATCTCTCTCCCTGCACTCTTGGGCTGTCTTTCATCCTTTCTCAGGGATCATGGCAACCTACCTACTTTGGTCAGGTCCCATACCGATTACCTCCATGGTAACACATCCACATGCACCTAGAGATGGTTATCTATGGGTTCACTGGTTCGTTCTTGTACCATGTACTTTTCACTTAGCTTCTCAAGATCCCATGAAACCTCTTTAGGTTACCTCAAAACCAACACAACTGGTATACACCCTACCAAAGGGTCCCTCTCCCAGGATGGGAGGAAACTACAACTCATGTCAATAAGGTCACAAACATCCTTAGGGTTTAAATCCATATGAGCATGCTTAAACTAGGAACTACTAAGGCACAAGTGTACCTACTAAACCATGCTAGGTCATACTTGTTCTCTTTCCTCAACAAAAGATCAACTTAGTTGTGAGGGGTTCATCAAACCTGCCTTTAAACTTAAGGGGTTTCTTTTTTTTTTCCCTACACATGAGGAGTACCATTCTCGAAACTATAGAGATTCAAACCTCATTATGAGCATCATGTACACTACTTCCCCTCTTAGGCCTAGGAACCGTAGGTTCACCTTTGGGTATCCAACTACATGCTCAATCTCTTAACCATGAATCAAGCACGTCCAAGGTATGTCGTGTACTCCCATGAAACTTCATATGAGCAACACCTCAAAGTCGAGTCCTCCTCAAGGACAACCAACTAGGTATAAAGCCTCACAACTGGTTACTTAAACCTCCTCAGGGTTTAAGGCACTCTTTATCTCATCCAGCAGGTAGTCACTTATACCATGGGTACCAGAAGGTTCCCCTAAAGGCAACCACTATCATCCACTTAGGTCGCATCATCCCCAACTACCCGTTGTTCCTTATGTCTAAGAATCTAAGCTTCCAACCCTCTTGCTTGAGTCTTGCTTTTTCACTCTAGAGCTAACTCCACTTCCAGCCTTACTACCCGAGGTCCTTCCTCCATGAAGGATCAAACTCATAGGCATACCTCTACGTGGGTGAAGTCTAGGTGCAAACTTATGTTTACTCAAGATCATCCATAGCCCTTTCATAAGCCATCCATCATGATCTCTTATCCAAGATTTCATCAAGCTATACCCTACTTGCCTAAGCACATAGGGTAAGTATAGGTTCTCCGTTAACCTCATCCATGAAGGAGATATCCTTTGCTCTAGCATGCACGACCCTTTCTAGGGTTGGGTCGCCAAAGGTACTAGGTCACCTACTATGGCAACACATCCCATTATCACACAGATAACGAGGTGTTACGCGAAAACGTGCGGAAAACACCATAACCACAGATTATCAAAAACACGGGTTAATTAAAACCGATTGCGGAAAACTGATAAACTGTGAAACTGTTACTTTCCAGTCCTCATCCTGCACAGAAACATGTCATGTAAGATGTACATACACAAGAGCTGACACGTGTCCACAGCTCAGGAACAGCTGTTCATCCATCTCATGAGTTCACCACCTGTTCATATATTTACATAAAGGCCCATATCCGGCCAACAGCAGGATATATAGATATCATCGAACGATCTTCGTGAAACATTGTCAAAACACTGCCAAGGACCTGAGAGTACAGGGATGACTCTAGACTCTACTACAAAACATCCAAAACAGCAGCATGTCCAACGCTTGCCTTCTACTGCTCCTCAAGTTGCTCGTCCGCAACACCACAACCACGACCACGTCTACCTCGACCACCTAAAAAGGGTGAAAACCAGTGGGGTGAGACAATTGAACAATTGTCCCAGCGGGAAACATAGCTCCCCACCGCAACCATAGAACCTCAGCAAGATAAACCATAACAGAAATTATAACGTGAGCAGATATATCAGAAGCAATTATATATATATAGCAAGATTTACTCTTACCGACAAGCATACCGGCTGTACTAAAACTTATGACCAGATGTCTTTCAAAAGAACATGATTATCAAGATAAGGTATATCAACATGTAACAGGATTATTAGAACAGAATATAATGCCATATAACCTGATTATCAAGATAAGGTAGATTACCACATGACCTACAAGGTATAACGGAATATTACACAAACAAGGTCTCAACCAATGTTTCATGTTTGATTTGATCAGTAAATACTAAACGGCTGTATTACATTTTATTATGCCCTGAGGATTTGAACCGTACCATTCAAATCCAACCTTCGGTTACGAAACCCAAACCGGTGCCATACAAGGTCAATGGAAGAGCCGGACTCCACGACCTCCCACCTCATGGTCAGTACATGAGTACAACACAAGCAGGACCGCAGTCACATGCTGAAGTGGTCTAAGCCACAGGGTTAGCTCCATAGGCTACCTATTCTCTAGCCCGCCTTGGTACAGGTCTCGGCGCTAGTAAAACTGAGCCACGGGCCTGATCACCGTGCTCTGAGCCATGAACGCATTCATGCTCCATACATCACATATCCTGAGCCATGGGCCTGTTCACCAAGCTCTACACATATTTGAGTCTGCAACCGAAGTTACACTCTTACCTCCTCATTTTCAGGCTAGGAGCAACCTACACATATTCAACAATATGCGCTTCCAGGTTAACCTGTAGGAAAACCCGTTTCACCATCACCAAGTCCTGACGATGATGGATCTATGGCCAGAGCAAACTACATGATATATTTCATTGGGATTAATTAGTATCTTTTAAATGGATTGCAAGATTCAACCAAGTTGTATAACATGCAAGATATAACAGAAAGTAAATAACATTATATTATAATCACATCAACCTGACCCATATCAAGGGTCTAACATCACATGTTACCACTTGGCCTCTTGCCAACCATCCATATCCATCTCAAGGATCATCACATACCACAGGGTCTCAATCCTTCATCATGCACTGCCTTTGTCTCTTAAGGCTCACATCATCATCAAGGGACAGACATATCACATGCATACACTTATAGAGCAATTATCAAAGTAATGTTATCATTACATATGTCACATAGCCCTTTCATGGCTAAGTCATCACCTGCAAGGTTAAGGTATGCAATAATTGTAGATTCAACATAAGTACTATGCTCACTATCATGAAATATCATTCAAGATAATCTACTTATCAATATGACCGTTATTTGGTAATCAAGTATGTTAAGTACATCATTAAACAACCATACTGATACTTACCCTTATATCAAGATTGTACAAACAATCAGGGTACATAGAGATCATGTTGTGTTTTCAGAACCAACACTATTATTAACAAGGTTATTACTATGTCATCAACTTATTGTCATCTTTATCATAAAGCAACCTTTAACATAACTGTCACTTAGCATCATTATTACCAACCTTATTATCATTAAACAAACTACTAGAGTAGTTATCATCATCTTTATTATCATTAATAATTAAGCATAACGGGTCACATCATGCACCTATTACATGAGGGCTATCATCATATACATTACTATCATTAGCATCCTTATTATTTGCAAGGCAACATATTACATATTGATGGTATCACAAACACCACCATCGTTTTATTAGTTATTGGATAAACATCCACTTCTATCACATAAGGGACCGTCACCAAAGAAACTCAACCCTCACTATAGCCCCTCAACCCTCATCTATAGCCTATCACCCAACATGGGTATCGGCCACCATACTAACCCTATCGGCCATCATGGCCCAAGGCATGTCGCCCAACATGGTATCGGCCACCATGGTATCGGCCATCATGGTATCGGCCATTAGGGCACAAAGTCTATCGTCTAACATGCCATCAACCATATCGGCCAACATGGGCACAAGGCATGATGCCCACCAAGCTTATCGGCCAACACACTAAGCTCACTCTATCGCCCATCATGGGCAAGGGTATCGTCCAACATGCTACTAACCCTATCGGCCTACATGGATATCGGCCAACACAAGGGAGAGGTATCGTCCACCAAGGTACTAACCCTATCGGCCATAAGGCACATCATCCTATCGTCCAACAAAGAACCCTACTATGCCATGCAACATGAGAGCAAGGGTGTTGCCCAACAGCCAAGAGCCTTAACCAAAACACAAGGGACATCACTATGTCTCCCATCATATCGGCCAACCAGACCTTAACTCACTCCATCGCCCATCAAGGTGCCATGTCGGCCACCAGAGAGAGCACCATGTCGCCCAACATGGTCACCATGTCGGCCAACACTCAAGCTAGGTCAACCTATTGACCTCCAACTCAAGGAACTCCAACCCTAAAGCATCATATCGTTCAACTTAAGGGCAAGTGTGTCGCCCAACACACTCACAAGGAAGGGGGGGTATCGCCCAACCCTAGGTCATCACCTACCCCCAACACAAGAGACTTCAAACCCTAGAAAGCAAAGGTGCTCAAGGAAACCCTAAACCCTAAGGGGGATATAGGCCACCAGGGTACACTAGCAAGGTACAAAAGCAAGGAGCTAAGCTAGTCCACTAACATGCATAAGATCAAGCAAGAGGTAAAGGAGTTAGGGTTAGAAGCTATGCAACCCGCCTTAAGCTCCAAGGAAGAAGATGCACTTTGAGCTCCAAGGTTGTCGGCCACCAAAGCTCCAAAGCACTCCAAGGTCCAAAGCTATCGCCCACCAAGCTGCTCCAGGAAGGTGTATCGGCCACCACTTCAGCTCCACGGAAGTGTATCGGCCAACACAAGAAAGATGGAGAGGGATATCGTGCACCAAGGGTGGAGGGGAGACCAAAGGACCAAAGGAGACTAAGGCAAGGAGAAGAGCTACCTATATAGGAAGAAGGGGAGGAGAAACCAAGGTACAACCATGCTATGTGTCGTCCACCCAAGGGACACATGTCCACCAACTCAAGCCACCTCTCATGCAAGCCATAAGGCACTTGTCCAAGATGTGCACCATGTGTCCACCACACCAGACCAAGCATCTTGGGTGACACAGGAAACAACTCTGCTGGGCGACACACCAGCCTGCTGGGCAACACTCCTCCTGCCCTGGGTGACACAAAGCTCAAGCAAGCCCAAACAAGGAACCCCAAGGCCCAAACAAGCTCAACTTAGGCCCAAAGGACTCAAACAACAAGCCCAAGCCTTCCTCTCAACCCTAGAGGATGCAAAGGGGGAAAACAACTCACAAGATGGCAAACTTGCCCACAAAACCCTAAACTTGGGTTATTTGCAAGTAGCCCCTCGAACTCTCAACAAAGCTCAACAAAACCCTAATCACCACTAAAGGTGATTAGCTAGCACCAAAGCACCAAGATCAAGAAAAGTAAACAGGGTAAACCCTAAATGCAGGTCAGGGTCCTTACAACCATAAACCTCTACAAAAGGATTTCGTCCCCGAAATCCGAAGAGAAAAGCGAGGGATACTTCCTCCTCATCTCTTCCTCAAGCTCCCACGTGGCTTCCTCAACGCCACGGTGATGCCAAAGAACCTTCACAAGAACCAGGTCCTTCCTCTTCAGCTTCTTGACTCTTCTGTCAAGGATCATCATAGGACCCTCTTCATAAGTCACATCTTTGTCAAGCTCAACTTCAACTGGTTGTATCACTGTTCCGGTATCCGGATGACTTTTCTTCAGCATACTGACATGGAACACTGGATGCAACATGTGCAACTCTGGAGGTAGTTCTAACTCATAAGCCACCTTGCCAACACGTGCTATGACTGAGTAAGGCCCCATATATCTGGGAGCTAACTTACCTTTCCGTCCAAACCTCAGCACACCTTTCCACGGAGAGACTTTAAGGTACACCTTGTCTCCTACCTAGAACTCCAAAGGTCGTCGGCGATTGTCTGCATAAGACTTCTGCCTGTCTTGTGCCGCTTTCAATTGTTGTTGTATCACCTTGATCTTTTCTGTCGTTTGTTGTACTAACTCAGGACCCAAAAGCTGATATTCACCTGATTCATACCAACACAAAGGAGATCTGCACTTCCTCCCATACAAAGCCTCATAGGGAGCCATGTCAATGCTCCGCTGATAGCTATTGTTGTAGGCAAACTCTATCAAACTGAGATGTACGTCCCAACTGCCTAGGAACTGCAAAACACAAGCACGAAGAAGATCCTCCAAAGTCTGAATAGTCCTCTCAGACTGTCCATCTGTCTGCGGGTGGAAAGCAGTACTGAACTTCAACTGTCTTCCCATCGCCCTGTGCAACTGTTCCCAAAAACGACTTGTAAACTGAGGACCTCTATCAGAAACTATTGTTGCTGGAACACCATGCAAACGAACTATCTCATCCACATATACTCGAGCGAGCTTTTCAGCTGTATACGTGGTCTTCACAGGTATAAAATGGGCAGACTTCGTCAATCTGTCCACTATCACCCAAATGGAATCATGATTCCTAGTTGTCCTGGGTAGACCAACTACAAAATCCATGGTTATATGATCCCATTTCCACTGTGGTATAGGCAAAGGTTGCAACGTACCTGCCGGCTTTTGATGCTCAGCCTTGACTTGCTGACACACTGCACACCTAGCTACAAACTCAGCTACATCTTTCTTCAAGCTGGGCCACCAGTACAAGTCCTTCAGACTATGGTACATCTTGGTGGCACCTGGATGTATAGCATACATCGACGTGTGTGCTTCCTCAAGCACAAACTTCCTCAGATTATCAGCATCTGGAACCACCATCCTATTATAATAGCAAACCACTCCATCCTCGGACTCATGGAACCCATCACGCTTTTCGCTGCCAAACTCTGATCTGATTAGCTGTACTGTATCATCCGTTTGCTGTGCATCCTTGATCTGCTGTCTCAACGTGGGCTTGATTTGCATCTGTGCTAAAAGTCCAGCTATCGAGGAAACCTCCATCTGTACGTTCATCTGCCATAAGGAGACTAACATGTCCCGCCTATGGCATACCAAAGAACTCATCTGTGCCTTCTTGGGAGTAGAAGACTTTCTGTTAAGCGCGTCTGCTACCACATTCGCCTTACCAGGATGATACTCGATAGTGCAATCATAATCACTGATCAACTCCATCCACCGACGCTGTCGCATGTTCAACTCTTGCTGTGAGAAGATGTACTTCAGATTCTTGTGATCTGTAAAGATCTGACACACTTCCCCATAACGATAGTGTCTCCAAATCTTTAACGCATGAACCACTGCTGCCATCTCCAAGTCATGGGTCGGATAGTTCTCCTTGTGTTTCTTAAGTTGTCGCGAAGCAAAAGAAACCACATGATCTTCCTGCATCAGTACACAACCCAAACCTTTCTTGGACGCATCACAGAAAACAACATAGCCTTTTCCAGATTCTGGCAAGATCAACACTGGAGCACTGGTTAGCTTTTCCTTCAAACTTTAGAAAGCTTGATGACATCGATCATCCCAAACAAAAGGTACATCCTTCCTGGTCAACTTCGTCATCGGTAGAGCTATCGAACTGAAGTCCTTGATAAACCTCCGGTAGTATCCTGCTAGACCAAGGAAACTACGAACTTCCGTCGGCGTCTTTGGCTGTTCCCAATCCGCAACGGATTCCACTTTCTTTGGATCTACTTTGACTCCTTCAGCAGATATCACATGACCTAAGAAAGTCACTTCATCCAACCAGAACTCACACTTACTAAACTTAGCATACAACTGATGTTGACGAAGGAGAGTCAACACTTGACGAAGATGTTGCTCATGCTCTAGCCGGTTCCGACTATAGATCAAGATGTCGTCTATAAAAACTACAACAAACTGATCTAAGAACGGACAAAACACTCTGTTCATCAGGTCCATGAAAGCAGCAGGTGCATTGGTTAATCCGAACGGCATAACCACAAACTCAAAATGACCATACCTCGTCCTAAAGGCTGACTTTGGTATGTCATCCGCCTTTATCCTCAACTGATGATATCCAGACCGTAGATCGATCTTCGAAAACACTGTAGCATCACACAACTGATCGAACAGGTCGTCTATCCTCGGCAACGGGTACTTATTCTTGATCGTGACCTTGTTCAACTGTCGGTAGTCTATACACAACCGCATCGAATCATCCTTCTTCTTAACGAACAACACGGGAGCACCCCAAGGTGACGTGCCTGGTCTGATGAAACCTTTCTCCAACAACTCTTATAACTGCTTCTTCAACTCTACCATCTCTGCTGGAGCCATCCTATAAGGTGTTTGTGAAATCGACTGCGTTCCCGGAACCAGATTGATCTCAAAATCGATCTCTCGGGGTGGAGGAACACCAGGAAACTCCTCGGGAAACACATCTGCAAACTCTCGGACCACTGACACTTCTTCAAGGTTAAGGCCTTTCGCCTTGGTATCTACAACGGTATCCACAATGTGAGCTAAGAACGCCTCACATCCTTGTCGCAACAACCTATCTGCCACCATAGCTGACACCAGACACGTCGGAAGAATCTTCCTATCTCCCTGGAAGATCCACTTCTTTCCAGCAACATCAAACACCGCTTGCTTGGAACCACAGTCCAAGACAACCTTATACTTCTCCAAGGTATCCATCTCAAGGATAACATCGAAACCATGCATATCAAGCGGTATGAGATCCACCTGAATGTTGTGTCCCAAAAAGGACAAAACACAAGATGGACACTCTTCTCGAAGCAAGGAGGAACCATCAAGAGGGGTTTCTAACAACAAGCTATCCTTCTTACAACTAACAGGTAGATGACAGTTTTCAAGCATACTATAGGCGATAAAAGAGTGTGTAGCACCCGGGTCAACCAGAACAGATATAAAGCAAGAAGAAGACATATCAGAATGAAATAACTCCATCTGACCTGTCACCACTCGCGGGTTGACTATCGCCTCCGGATGGTTCATGGCATAGAATCGAGCCGTAGCTTGCTGTCCACGACCTCTGCTCCCTTGAGCAGACGATCCAGCTTGAGATGCTAGACCGCGTCCCCGTCCTCTGCTACCACTGGGCTGTGGTCTCTCAGACTTCTGGAAACTCTGCCTCGGTTTCTGCGTCACTTCAACATCTCTATTCGGGCAATTGAACTTCCAATGCCCGACTTGCCCATAGAGATGACATGCTCTATTGTCAACTCGTGGACTAGATGGCCCTGTTACTGCCACCGAAGCTTAACTGTGTGCCTTAGACGGTGAAGAAACATGACCTTTTCCCTTACTCGGAGACCACTGAGATGGTACACCAGCACTTCTCATCACTGACGGTGTTGGAAACCTGGGCTTCTTGAAGCCACAAAACCTTCGTCCTTGAAACTGAGCAGGTCTTTTAAGAGACACCGACTCTCTTTTCTCCGTTACTGTTCTCTCGATCCGTCAAACTGATTCCAAAAACGTAGAAAACCGCTCTCGGTTTTCCAGCGCAGACACAGGGGTTGTCAACTCAGCACTCAAACCCTTCTCAAAACATCTGATCCGTTCGTCATCTGTCGCCGCCATGTGAGGACAGAACCTCAACAGATCCATAAACTTAGCTTCATACTCAGTGATGTTCATCGTTCCTTGCTGCAACTTCTCAAACTGACTGATCTTCTCATCCAGGTACGTCTTCGGAAAGTATCTGGTGACGAACTCGCACCGAAACACTTCCCAACAGATCACCTCACCAGGCCACTTCTCTTCCTCGATGGTCCACCAGTGACCAGCACTACCCTTCAAAAGGTAGACAACATGCTTTACTTTGTCTGCTTCGGGGATGTCGAGGATCCGGAAGGCCTTTTCAAGACTCGTCAGCCATAGATCTGCATCCGCTGGATCAGCCGTTCCAGCATAATCCGAAGCTCCGACTCAGCGAAGCCGCTCAAAGGTCTTCCCAATACCCGATGCTTCTCCATGGGGAACATGTGCTCACGGAGGAGGCACTGGTAATCGCTCAACCATGAGATTCATCGTAGCCATTAACTGCCCCATAAGTTGTTGGTAGGCAGGGTGTTCAAGTATGGCTGGGTCTAGTTGGGGGACCTCAGGCACCCGATCTTCATGTGCCCATCCATCTGCTCCATCAACCGATGCAGCATCACTATGCTCAGGAGCATGTTCTTCGTGGTTTCCAGACATCTTGGCTTTTCTTCTGCTGAGGGCAGAAGATTTTTGTAAGATAACCTGGGAAACTCATAAGAACAGACTCAACCTAGTCCTAGACCCCTGTACACTCAGCGAACCTAAGGCTCTGATACCAAAACTTGTGGCAACACATCCCATTATCACACAGATAACGAGGTGTTACGCGAAAACGTGCGGAAAACACCATAACCACAGATTATCAAAAACACGGGTTAATTAAAACCGATTGCGGAAAACTGATAAACTGTGAAACTGTTACTTTCCAGTCCTCATCCTGCACAGAAACATGTCATGTAAGATGTACATACACAAGAGCTGACACGTGTCCACAGCTCAGGAACAGCTGTTCATCCATCTCATGAGTTCACCACATGTTCATATATTTACATAAAGGCCCATATCCGGCCAATAGCAGGATATATAGATATCATCGAACGATCTTTGTGAAACATCGTCAAAACACTGCCAAGGACCTGAGAGTACAGGGATGACTCTAGACTCTACTACAAAACATCCAAAACAGCAGCATGTCCAACGCTTGCCTTCTACTGCTCCTCAAGTTGCTCGTCCGCAACACCACAACCACGACCACGTCTACCTCGACCACCTAAAAAGGGTGAAAACCAGCGGGGTGAGACAATTGAACAATTGTCCCAGCGGGAAACATAGCTCCCCACCGCAACCATAGAACCTCAGCAAGATAAACCATAATAGAAATTATAATGTGAGCAGATATATCAAAAGCAATTATATATATAGCAAGATTTACTCTTACCGACAAGCATACCGGCTGTACTAAAACTTATGACCAGATGTCTTTCAAAAGAACATGATTATCAAGATAAGGTATATCAACATGTAACAGGATTATTAGAATAGAATATAATGCCATATAACCTGATTATCAAGATAAGGTAGATTACCACATGACCTGCAAGGTATAACGGAATATTACACAAACAAGGTCTCAACCAATGTTTCATGTTTGATTTGATCAGTAAATACTAAACGGTTGTATTACATTTTATTATGCCCTGAGGATTTGAACCGTACCATTCAAATCCAACCTTCGGTTACGAAACCCAAACCGGTGCCATACAAGGTCAATGAAAGAGCCGGACTCCACGACCTCCCACCTCATGGTCAGTACATGAGTACAACACAAGCAGGACCGCAGTCACATGCTGAAGTGGTCTAAGCCACAGGGTTAGCTCCATAGGCTACCTATTCTCTAGCCCGCCTTGGTTCAGGTCTCGGCGCTAGTAAAACTGAGCCACGGGCCTGATCACCGTGCTCTGAGCCATGAACGCATTCATGCTCCATACATCACATATCCTGAGACATGGGCCTGTTCACCAAGCTCTACACACATATTTGAGTCTGCAACCGAAGTTACACTCTTACCTCCTCATTTTCAGGCTAGGAGAAACCTACACATATTCAACAATATGCGCTTCCAGGTTAACCCGTAGGATAACCCGTTTCACCATCACCAAGTCCTGACGATGATGGATCTATGGCCAGGGCAAACTACATGATATATTTCATTGGGATTAATTAGTATCTTTTAAATGGATTGCAAGATTCAACCAAGTTGTATAACATGCAAGATATAACAGAAAGTAAATAACATTATATTATAATCACATCAACCTGACCCATCTCAAGGGTCTAACATCACATGTTACCACTTGGCCTCTTGCCAACCATCCAGATCCATCTCAAGGATCATCACATACCACAGGGTCTCAATCCTTCATCATGCACTACCTTTGTCTCTTAAGGCTCACATCATCATCAAGGGATTGACATATCACATGCATACACTTATAGAGCAATTATCAAAGTAATGTTATCATTACATATGTCACATAGCCCTTTCATGGCTAAGTCATCACCTGCAAGGTTAAGGTATGCAATAATTGTAGATTCAACATAAGGACTATGCTCACTATCATGAAATATCATTCAAGATAATCTACTTATCAATATGACCGTTATTTGGTAATCAAGTATGTTAAGTACATCATTAAACAACCATACTGATACTTACCCTTATATCAAGATTGTACCAACAATCAGGGTACATAGAGATCATGTTGTGTTTTCAGAACCAACACTATTATCAACAAGGTTATTACTATGTCATAAACTTATTGTCATCTTTATCATAAAGCAACCTTTAACATAACTGTCACTTAGCATCATTATTACCAACGTTATTATCATTAAACAAACTACTAGAGTAGTTATCATCATCTTTATTATCATTAACAATTAAGCATAACGGGTCACATCATGCACCTATTACATGAGGGCTATCATCATATACATTACTATCATTAGCATCCTTATTATTTGTAAGGCAACATATTACATATTGATGGTATCACAAACACCACCATCGTTTTATTAGTTATTGGATAAACATCCACTTCTATCACATAAGGGACCGTCACCAAAGAAACTCATACCCTCACTATAGCCCCTCAACCCTCATCTATAGCCTATCACCCAACATGGGTATCGGCCACCATACTAACCCTATCGGCCATCATGGCCCAAGGCATGTCGCCCAACATGGTATCGGCCACCATGGTATCGGCCATCATGGTATCGGCCATTAGGGCACAAAGTCTATCGTCTAACATGCCATCAACCATATCGGCCAACATGGGCACAAGGCATGACGCCCACCAAGCTTATCGGCCAACACACTAAGCTCACTCTATCGCCCATCATGGGCAAGGGTATCGTCCAACATGCTACTAACCCTATCGGCCTACATGGATATCGGCCAACACAAGGGAGAGGTATCGTCCACCAAGGTACTAACCCTATCGGCCATAAGGCACATCAGCCTATCGTCCAACAAAGAACCCTACTATGTCGTGCAACATGAGAGCAAGGGTGTTGCCCAACGCCAAGAGCCTTAACCAAAACACAAGGGACATCACTATGTCTCCCATCATATCGGCCAACCAGACCTTAACTCACTCCATCGCCCATCAAGGTGCCATGTCGGCCACCAGAGAGAGCACCATGTCGCCCAACATGGTCACCATGTCGGCCAACACTCAAGCTAGGTCAACCTATCGACCTCCAACTCAAGGAACTCCAACCCTAAAGCATCATATCGTTCAACTTAAGGGCAAGTGTGTCGCCCAACACACTCACAAGGAAGGGGGGGGTATCGCCCAACCCTAGGTCATCACCTACCCCCAACACAAGAGACTTCAAACCCTAGAAAGCAAAGGTGCTCACGGAAACCCTAAACCCTAAGGGGGATATCGGCCACCAGGGTACACTAGCAAGGTACAAAAGCAAGGAGCTAAGTTAGTCCACTAACATGCATAAGATCAAGCAAGAGGTAAAGGAGTTAGGGTTAGAAGCTATGCAACCCGCCTTAAGCTCCAAGGAAGAAGATGCACTTTGAGCTCCAAGGTTGTCGGCCACCAAAGCTCCAAAGCACTCCAAGGTCCAAAGCTATCGCCCACCAAGCTGCTCCAGGAAGGTGTATCGGACACCACTTCAGCTCCACGGAAGTGTATCGGCCAACACAAGCAAGATGGAGAGGGATATCGTGCACCAAGGGTGGAGGGGAGACCAAAGGACCAAAGGAGACTAAGGCAAGGAGAAGAGCTACCTATATAGGAAGAAGGGGAGGAGAAACCAAGGTACAACCATGCTATGTGTCGTCCACCCAAGGGACACATGTCCACCAACTCAAGCCACCTCTCATGCAAGCCATAAGGCACTTGTCCAAGATGTGCACCATGTGTCCACCACACCAGATCAAGCATCTTGGGTGACATAGGCAGCAACTCTGCTGGGCGACACACCAGCCTGCTGGGCGACACTCCTCCTGCCCTGGGCGACACAAAGCTCAAGCAAGCCCAAACAAGGAACCCCAAGGCCCAAACAAGCTCAACTTAGGCCCAAAGGACTCAAACAACAAGCGCAAGCCTTCCTCTCAACCCTAGAGGATGCAAAGGGGGAAAACAACTCACAAGATGGCAAACTTGCCCACAAAACCCTAAACTTGGGTTATTTGCAAGTAGCCCCTCGAACTCTCAACAAAGCTCAACAAAACCCTAATCACCACTAAAGGTGATTAGCTAGCACCAAAGCACCAAGATCAAGCAAAGCAAACAGGGTAAACCCTAAACGCAGGTCAGGGTCCTTACACCTACCCTCTTATGGCATCCTAAAGGCATGTCCAACCAAACACTCGGTCAACCATCATGTCATCTTCCTCTCTAACCTTCACTTAGGGTTAGGGTTACCATCATCCTCAAAGGATGTGCTAGGTCTCTACTTTTAATGGAGGTCTCTACCTCCAAGACTAACTCTCTCTACTCATCCTCTTATGAAGGAGGTATATCCTCAGGTATCTCCTGAGGGCAATGACAATTCATGTCATACGACCTAAGCATGTATCTATTCCTTTACGCTTACTCTATTAAGCTTATGTCCATGACATCTTATTTACATGCTTTTTATTAATTGGTGGAGGATTCCTTAATCTTTATCAACCTTACCCATACCTCAAGAGGGTGAGGAGAAGAGGGAAACCCCTAATCCTTAAGGTCCTTAACAGAAATTGAGTTGAGAAGGGATGAACAAGATGAGAGAGTCCTAAAGGTATCTTATTTCAAATCATATCCTAAGACTTTGGCCAGGAAGTCACACGGATCCGGGAGTCCTCATATTCCGACTAGCGGTGCGGAGGAAAATATTGCCAGCCCCCGGTCGTGATCCTTTTCTAGACACCTCTGTCTTTCAGATAATCCTCTAATAACTCCCTTGGGTTCTACAGAATTTGTAAAATTTAATAATTATTAAAGATTAATTGAGGAACCTATGCTCTGATACCAATTGTAACGACCCCGCCTCCCGGTAACCCCCAATTAAGGGAGACCAAGAGATCAGAGCCATTATCTAATAACCCAGATCAAAGGTTCGACAACTAATCAATAACAATTAATAAACTTTACCAACTAAACTGAAAACAGGTATAAAATAAAACTTTTCTTACCTTGGAAAAACTGGGATTTCTAAACTTCTATCCATGAAGATGTAAATCTAACTAATCCTCCTGTGCATGTTATTTCTCATTCAATTCCACATATGTCACTTTACTGTTTGTTCTTTCATTTGTACCTAAAATGCCGACAAACAAAACGTCGGTCAGCCGAACTGGTATGTGGGGGAAATAATAATTGTGCAACTATGTTAACAAAGTAATCAACCAATTATCATTTAATAGTCAAGATTACGATTTAAACCATACTACTCAATCCTTTCATATCCCCTATCTCTGTGTTGTCCCTGCAGCGGACTGAGTTACTACCTCTCTCTAGGTAGATCCTTATTAGACCCCGCATGATCCTACCTAACAGGTAGATCAATATCTAGGGTTGAGTCGCATGGCACTACCCATAGGTAGCCCAATCTCTAACTCAATGTGACTTGATGGACCTACCCCATTGGTAGCCATTTACTAAGTCATTTAGTGACCTGATGGGCCTACCCCATTGGTAGCCATTTACTAGGTCAACCCATTAAGCTACAGAGGGGACTAGGATCTAAGCTAGTAGGCACATATCTTATGTGATAGTCATATTCACATTATACCTTGCATGAATTAAATACATCCAACAGTTTAATTCAAGTCACGATGGAAACATCGGCAAAAATCCCAGAAAACTAATTCGGGTAATCATAAGCGTAACCACATACCTGATTTGATGATATCATAAGCATTAAGAAAATCCAACCAAGCATGCAATCCAAGTAATTCAACAAACACATAATTCCTGAAAAGAATATGTACTCTATTTATTACACACTTTATCAAGAACCTACTTTATTAACTTTGATTCACTTTCTAGGGTTCTGTATCCATTTTAGGGTTTCGTTTTACAATTAGGGTTTCCCTTCATCTTTTACCATATTAAACCCTAATTTCATGCCATTACTCATAAACCCTAATTATCTCGTCTATTCTTCAACATTAAGGTTATCTTAACAACATATAACCCTATTTTCATATTAAAGGCACATTAATCATCAATTAAGCTTCTTTTTCATTAAAGCTACTATTTTTATCCCTTTAATCCAGGACAAGATCATTATACATAGTTTTCATCAATTCATAGTTCATTATGATCTAAATTACAAATGAACTCGATTTGCTATTAATTCCACCTTATATTCACGAGAAAACCCTAATTACTACTTTATGGTATTTATCCACAAATTAGGAACTTTAATGCTCGAAATAGCTTAGATTCAGCATATTCCAATTTTAATCATGAAATTAATCATTTAAAGCCATTAATAGTCGAATTAGTCAACATTAGGGTTTCAAGGCCCATTAAAGCCTATTTATGCATATAAACTCTAAATTAAACAAATAATGTACAAATTCATTCTTTTTGACCCTAATGTTCCTTTTTAACAAAATAACAACTTTAACCATCAATTAAACCCTATTAATCATATCAAAATAGAGTTTCTTAATCATCATTATATTAAAGTTAACAACTTCCATTACTTTTCAAATTGCAAGCATAATCAGGCTCCAATTATATTTTTAATGGATTCCTCTCATCTTTCTGAGTAACTTTCATATTTTATGCGTGCTAAACCGAGCTACGGATAATTAGCTATGAATTTTACAAAATCTACTTACCCCAGCCAATGAGAGACTGCCACGCAGGCCTTTCCATGCTACGTTGGCTGTTGCTTTGGAAATATAATTGAAAGTCGATTCTGCCCTCGATAAGTGAACAGGTTCTTCAGTACTCGGAAGGGTATTCTTGTCCAGTGGCTGAAGCGTTGTCTTTAACCTCCGTAGGGGGTCGCTGCGTCGCCCTAGCCGGACTGGGCGCGGCTTCTCTTGGCCTCCCTTCACCTCAAAAGTCACCAAGGACTATTCTGCTGCCACCGCCGTACCTTGGCGGAGCCAAAGCACCCCTAATATGGGGCCATAGCAGCCGCATGCAAGCCCAGATCGCCCGCGACTCTCTGCCACGATGCAGCCGTGCTGCAGTGATCGCAGGCTTGTGTTCCGCCTTTCCAAGGCACGAACCACTTCGGAACTCCCTCTCCTGCCTCCGCCGCTTCACCACGTGGCCAGACACACCTCGACCCACAGCCGAGACATCCAAACTAGGGGGGCTAATGCTGCGATCTGCAGCTAGGTCGCAGACCTCTTTGCCGGTTTTGCGTGGGTTCAGAGTAGGAAGACAAGGGCAGAGCTTCCCCAGATCACTTGTGGGCGCATCAAGCCACCATCTAGGACCCTCCTTGATCCTCCGTTTGCACCAGGGTTCTTCCTACCTCCTTGGTTAGGTTTTGCTCAAAGAAGAACAAGAAGAAGATGGGGAATAGAGAGATACGTGTGGGATATCCCTTGGGGTCGACCCTGGGCTATTCCCTTATATATGAGTGAGTAGTAAAGCCCTAGGACGTTCCTTCAAGAGAAATCAAGTTCTCTCCCATATGGAAACCTATTCCTTCATGGAAAATTAGTCCTTCTCTCTCCTATATACTTTCCTTGATATTCCTTATCTTATGGACACTTAGAAAATGAGAATTATTATTTTCACTTTCTTTATACTTGCCTTTTACTCATTAGTCACGAAATTCTATTTTTATTTAACAGAAAATACTTCCCTTTTTATTAATACCACAAAACCATTAGTAATGTATTACATTATATTCTTATTTTCTTTTACAGGTATTTCTCTTTCCTCTTATTGATTGGGACTCCTTGGATCCCAATAAAACTCAAAGAATTCGAAATACTTTTTATTGGATACTCATTATCCTTCTAGATGCATCTAAATGCATTATTTCATATTAACTTGTTTATTTCTCATTAAAATGTCTCTTTTTGAGGTTTTCTCTTTATTTCTCTTTTATTTTCCTCGTTGGTATTCCTTTTGTCATTAGGAATCATTGGGATACGAAATCCCACTAAGGATATCTCAATTCCACCCCTTTTCATTTGTTTTCCACATATTACCATTATTTTCAATTCATTTCTCGATAAGGAAATATTTAATTGTTATCTTCTTTTATTATTGTATTCCCTATGCCACCTTAGACTCCTTGGAACCCAAGGAACCCAAGAGGTACGAAATCCTTCTTTGGATTTTCCTCCTAGAGGTTTCCACATTTTTCCTTTTTCTCTATTTTCTTATTTTCTCGATGATAGTGGAATTTCTTTTATCCTTTCCTTGTTATTGGGCCCAATAGCCAATAAAGCCCACAAATAAATCAACAAGGCTATTTTCAATGAAAATCATGCATTCATTCATTATTTGTTCATTTATCTTTAACATGAGAAATTACATTTCTCAGCAAATGAACCCAAAATTGGGGTTGTAACAGTGTTCTTATTGTTCAAGGTGGAAATGACAATACATATACATGTACATCCAACAAGATATTCAAATACAAGCAAGCAAGTACATATATTTAACATCCAGCAAATCTAGTCATATAATTATATCCACGTACCTGAGTTTAGAGGTTCTTATCACATCCATGATCATCTACATAATCTGGTCATCACCTGATTAAGACAAGACCACATACTATCATCAGATTCTCATCATCTTAACCCTAGTTGTGTTCATTAGGGTTCATATTATCTCATTAGGATATTCCAACATTTACTTGCATTATTGTCTAATATTTATCTTACAAATGTCATTTTCCAGATTATGATTCATTATCTGAATATTAGGTCCCATATCCTTTTTTGTGCACATATTAACCCTAGTTTATATACATTATTCAATTTAGGGTTACAACCCATGTATTAAGGGTCATCTTCATATAACATGAATTCTATGCATATAACTGATCTCAAATATATATATTATATTCCAATTATAGATATGAGGGTTTTCTGTAAATCTCATCATTTATTGAGCATGCATGCATTTAATACATTATCTTTAGTGTTATTAGCCCTAATTATCCATATTAATCAAATTATATGGTTTCGTACATCCACATGACCATATTTGACATCATATGCATTATAAACATGATTATAGACTAACTAACATTTTTCCATAATTTAATATTATCATTTGATATTTATTACTCCTGAACTAAGCATTTTACAACTAATAAGATATCACTGAAATAAGTGCATCAAAAGCCTGATATTATGATTTCTTATTGTTCTACACATTTTTCTGAGAATTTTGGTACCTTATTTGCATTTTTCTGACATTCATACTATTTTCTATGGATTATTGAAGTTTTGAGCATCAAGTGAAGTAATTACCTTTCTCAGCCAATCATGTCGTGCCACATGGCCATGGGCGCTGCTCTTTCTTTTGGTTTGCCCTGAGCCCGGTTTATTTCCCTTTGGTTTCAGTTCATGACTTGGTTTGATTGGATCGGTCTGCGTCTCTCTTTCTTTCTCCGTCTCCACGTGATGTGAGTCCTTAGGACTCTGGTATGTGGCCGCCGTCGCTACGAGACTCCACCATCGGTGATGCAGGTGCCTCCTCCAGCAATCTCCTCCAATCCGTCTCCAATGGTTGCCGCTCGACACCAGGCCGTCCGACAAGGCTCCATCTCATCAGCGTTCACAGCCAAAGCTTAGGTGTCGCAGCCATGGGAAGCTGCTCTGCCTGACGCCGTGTGTGGGAACGCCGCCTCTGACCTGCTTCTCTAGATCTGCAGCGATGTATCTACGTGTGTGGGTTCTCTCCCACCCAAGCTGCCGCCTTGATGTTCAACTCCAGCATGCGAGCAGCAGGTGATGCCTCCTCCTTCCATTCTTCCTCGTCCGTGAACGCCTCTCCTTCTCGTGACCTCCTTCACTACTACGCCGATCTTCAGAAACTCATCCACGCCACCTGCGCCATCATCCTCGCTACTGGAGGTTCCTCCTCTGTGTCCAAGTTCAGGCGCCGCCGCCTACCATGTGTACACCTACAGTCCTTACAAGTAGCTCCTCTCGCATCTGTGTGAGCATCGCCGGGACTCCATGCCATCACAGATCCTCCTCATGGATTGAGGAGGTCACGGTTGCAGGTTGCAACCATGGCAGATCCCCTCCTCCACAGTTCTTCATCTCAAGTAGGGACTGAATTGGGTGGCTAGTTCATGCCATCTTTGACCACCAACAGATTGTAGGAGGCTTCTGAGGTTGAAGAGAACTATTGGTTTTCATTGGGAAGATTAGAGTGGTGCTCCCTAGTCTTCCCGTCCTACTGCAACTTGAGTGGAGAATACAAGGAAAGGGGTTCTTTCTCTCCACACAGGAATGCAATCCCCACTGTATTGTTGTTGTGATCCGATATGTGCGGTGGGTTCAACCACTCCATTCAACGATCCCCAAACCTCGTAGCTGACTCCTTCGTTACAGATTGGATGGAGGCAACCTCCTCCTAAACTCTAGGAGCTAGGGGTGTACGATGGATTCTCATCCCATTTAGCCCCGCGTGACACACCTCTACATTAGACTATAGTCCACAATGCATCAATTTGTCATTTACTTATAATATCAAACCCTAATAACTTATCATAGAACATCATTTATTCATCTAATTTCCACCATAGGTTTCTCATCATATAATCTATCCAAGTATTTTGGACACAACTTAAAGTTTGACCAATATGATGTTGGTTCTTCAAAAAGGCTAATTTATAGGCATATTGAGTTCCAGTACATCTCAAATGGCTTCCAACATTGGCAAAATTATAGATCTGAACTTTATTTGACTAAGTCATACTTCAAGGTCCACCCTTAGACTACTTTCCACTCATATGTACCACTAGTTGAGAACTTAAAATCACAAGTACTTCCATGCTCATTAATAAGTGATATTGATAATCAATGAGTGCAACTAATATTTATCAAATGCTTTATCTTATCTAAACCCTTAAAACATACCTTAGGATAAATAACCTTCATGAAATACCAATTCCTAAATTTGAGCATCAATCATCCATATTACCTTCTTGGCTCTAAGGTACTGCTTTGGTTAAGAAAATCCTAAAATTCTGGGTCATCACATTCACCCCATATTATATGGAATTTCATCCTCAAAATTCAACTAGTCTCATTCTTAAGCTGATATCAAGCAGTTGTTTATGCCTCTAGGCCACCACTTCTAAGTGCTAAGAGTATCATTATTCGGTCATGTTAGGATATTTAAGCATGTAAGGTGTACCCACCCCACCTTATATATATGTGGAATCATCACGTAATGTCTTATCCATAACATGACATTATGATATCTTAGGATTACATCACCCCTAAGGGTACGTGTTTTGTTCATACCTTTAAAGTTCTAGAGGAATTCGTTTATGTGCCATGGTATTCATATCATTCAAATCTAACATCATTAACATCTTACAGTGATTTTAGGATTAGAGGAGATTTATCTTCATCCTTGATATTAGGATTTTTCTACTTAAGAAGGGCTTACGTAACATGCTTGACCATTAGGGTTTCACCCTATGGTGTGATATTCATACTCAACTTAGAAGCATACATTGAGAAGGATCAAAGTTACAAACTAAATTTCTGATCATATATCCTATGATCCAAAAATATCTTTATATCAAGTTCATGAGTTCTATTTTTTTTTTGCATGCATTATGTGAAGGGAAAAAAAGAGAATATACTATGTTTATCCCATGATCTCAGCATCATATCTTTCATGTTTCATATGAAGGGAAAGAGAATATTTTATTGTCAAACTTATAATCATTTCAATCTTGGGTGCTACATGTATGATATAGGGGGAAAATATAGAATAGGTCAAGCTTATACGAGTGACTCCTCATATATAAATCATCTATATAGCTCAAGTGAGGTTTCTATCATCATATATTAAGAAAGAGAAGAAGAAGTGAGAACATGTATTTTGAGTATCTTTTGCACAAAGCATCATACTCTCATAACTAGAGTTCATATATTACCTCACTTGCAACTAATGATGAGATTCACAAAATATGTCACTCCAGCTAGGACCTAACTCAGCCAAAGGATTGACTTTATCATATGGGTCATCTACCCATCCTTTTCTTTTACCCAATTCTCACATATTGATTTGAATCATGCATAAGGACTCAACTCAACACTCAAGAGTAAGCTAGTGTAGGACATTTTTTTTAACACATATCTCATATATTGGAGGATAGGTCGTATGACCTTCTCCCTGTGGGTCTTACTCTCTCTAGAGTTCACCACATATATCATCCTACCACTAGACATCCCCCTTGTATATGAGCTTGAGGCTCATGCACACTCATCTCTATCATAACTTAGCTTATCTTAAGTAGGAAAAGGGAATGTACTTTCATCATCATGACTTAGCATAGATCCCTCTAAGAGTGGATTCGGCTCATCTACAACTCAAATCATAATAAGGAAACTTATACCATCATGGATTAAAGTTAGATAATATTCTATATGCTTATTTCCTTCATCTTTCTTTTGTCTATCTAGGTATCACATAACCTTATGAGGCTCTAGACGTCTAATCTAGATCTATTCTCTCTTCTGGACTGATGTCACTCCCTTTCACTTAGGTTGCACAAGCACTAACTACTCTCCTGTGTGAGGGACACATTTTCATAATTACATATATTTAATAAAATATTATATAGTTTTTCTCTGAGAAAGAAGACGTCAGAGAAATCTATTGAGGCTCGAGCCGATTGGAAAATAAAACCAAATCAGAAAAATCGAGTGTCCCACACACAGTAGATAGTCTAGTGTTATGCCACCTAGTGAAATGGTGAGAATGAGATGTAGACTAGTGTAGCTACCCAATACATATGAGCTCTATATGCAAAGGGTTTCAAACACTAGTCTATACCTAGTTCTTGAACATCTAGGTTCTAACCTAGAGGCTAAGTCGAACCTAATCCTTGTTCAACAACTCTCTATGTTTCTAGTATTTAAAGTGAAAGGTGAAATTTAATTTTTATGTTTCCTGATGAGCAATTGTCAGGTGTAGCTAATGTTCATGCTTTGATACCAACTGTGATGTCCCCGGATTTTGGCTTCTCCAAACCCTATTGGGAATGAGAGGTCAGAATCTGAAAACATCATCCAATTATATCAGAGAGCGATGCGGAAGCATAATACGCATACATGAACATATAACCATAACATTTCTCAACATTCAATGTGTATATTTATACAACATGAATTATTACACAATGATTTACATTTACATATTGAATAGAAAATTTTACAGTCTATGAACATGTATGCTAAACTAGGATCTACACAATAGGTACAACCTGTGCAACTTGCTCACATCCTATTCCTTTATCCCATTCTAGCTCTGGACCTAGAAAATATGAGAAACAAAAACATCAACAAAAGTTGGTACGTGGAATTAAAAGCTATACTATGCTGGCATATAAAATACTCAAAATTGAAGAAAGAGAAAGGAAACATTATTTAAGGCGGAGAATCAGGTAATCCCAAGTTAATAGTCATATTTCAATGGACATGTATTACTATGGTGGACTTAGCACAAACATAAATATTGGGCCCTATCCCTGCGTACCTTGTACCATTAGGGATCTCCCTGCGTACCTTGTACCATTAGGGAGGTGCTAGTCAACATTAATGCTTTCCCTCTCTAATAGGGAGATTAATGAACCATCAGTAACTACATTCCATTTTCTTTCCTTAGTGTTCTTATTGTTCAAGGTGGAAATGACAATACATATAGATGTACATCCAACAAGATATTCAAATACAAGCAAGCAAGTACATATATTTAACATCCAGCAAATCTAGTCATATAATTATATCCACGTACCTGAGTTTAGAGGTTCTTATCACATCCATGATCATCAAGATAATCTGGTCATCACCTGATTAAGACAAGACCACATACTATCATCAGATTCTCATCATCTTAACCCTAGTTGTGTTCGTTAGGGTTCATATTATCTCATTAGGATATTCCAATGTTTACTTGCATTATTGTCTAATATTTATCTTACTGATGTCATTTTCCAGATTATGATTCATTATCTGAATATTAGGTCCCATATCCTTTTTGGTGCACATATTAACCCTAGTTTATATACATTATTCAATTTAGGGTTACAACCCATGTATTAAGGGTCATCTTCATATAACATGAATTCTATGCATATAACTGATCTCAGATATATATATTATATTCCAGTTACAGATATGAGGGTTTTCTATAAATCTCATCAGTTATTGAGCATGCATTCATTTAATACATTATCTTTAGTTTTATTAGCCCTAATTAGCCATATTAATCAAATTATATGGGTTCGTACATCAACATGACCATATTTGACATCATATGCATTATAAACATGATTATAGACTAACTAACATTTTTCCATAATTTAATATCATCATTTGATATTTATTACTCCTGAACTAAGAATTTTACAACTAATAAGATATCACTGATATAAGTGCATCAAAAGCCTAATATTATGATTTCTTATTGTTCTACACATTTTTCTGAGAATTTCGATACCTTATTTGCATTTTTCCGACATTCATACTATTTTCTATGGATTATTGAAGTTCTGAGCATCAAGTGAGATAATTACCTTTCTCGGCCAATCCTGTCGTGCCACATGGCCATGGGTGCTGCTCTTTCTCTTGGTTTGCCCTGAGCCCGGTTTATTTCCCTTTGGTTTCAGTTCATGACTTGGTTTGATTGGACCGGTCTGCGTCTCTCTTTCTTTCTCCATCTCCACGTGATGCGAGTCCTTAGGACTCTGGTATGTGGCCGCCGCCGCTGCGAGACTCCACCATCGGTGCTGCAAGTGCCTCCTCCAGCAATCTCCTCCAATCCGTCTCCAATGGTTGCCGCTCGACACCAGGCCATCCGACAAGGCTCCATCTCATCAGCGTTCACAGCCAAAGCTTAGGTGTCACAACCATGGGAAGCTGCTCTGCCTGACGCTGTGTGTGGGAACGCCGCCTCCGACCTGCTTCTCTAGATCTGCAGTGATGTATCTGCATGTGTGGGTTCTCTCCCACCCAAGCCGCCGCCCTGATGTTCAACTCTGGCGTGGGAGCAGCAGGTGCCGCCTCCTCCTCGCATTCTTCCTCATCCGTGAACGCCTCTCCTTCTCGTGACCTCCTTCACTGCTACGCCGATCTTCAGAAACTCATCCACGCCACTTGCGCCATCATCCTCGCTGCTGGAGGTTCCACCTCTGTGTCCAAGTTCAGGCGCTGCCGCCTACCATGTGTACACCCACAGTCCTTACAAGTGGCTCCTCTCGCATCTGTGTGAGTGTCGCTGGGACTCCATGCCATCACAGATCCTCCTCATGGATTGAGGAGGTCGCGGTTGCAGGTTGCAACCATGGCAGATCCCCTCCTCCGCAGTTCTTCTTCTTGAGTAGGGACTGAATTGGGTGGCTAGTTCATGCCATCTTTGACCACCAGCAGATTGCAGGAGGCTTCTGAGGTTGAAGAGAACTATTGGTTTCCGTTGGGAAGATTATAGTGGTGCTCCCTAGTCTGCCCGTCCTACTGCAACTTGAGTGGAGAATACAAGGAAAGGGGTTCTTTCTCTCCACACAGGAATGCAATCCCCACTGTATTGTTGTTGTGATCTGATATGTGCGGTGGGTTCAACCACTCCATTCGACGATCCCCAAACCTCGTAGATGACTCCTTCATTACAGATTGGATGGAGGCAACCTCCTCCTAAACTCTAGGATCTAGGGGGGTACGATGGATTCTCATCCCATTGAGCCCCGCGTGACACACCTCTACATTAGACTATAGTCCACAATGCATCAATTTGTCATTTACTCATAATATCAAACCCTAATAACTTATCATAGAACATCATTTATTCATCTAATTTCCACCATAGGTTTCTCATCATATAATCTATCCAAGTATTTTGGACACAACTTAAAGTTTAACCAATATGATGTCGGTTCTTCAAAAAGGCTAATGTATAGGCATATTGAGTTCCAGTACATCTCAAATGGCTTCCAACATTAGCAAAATTATAGATCTGAACTTTATTTTACTAAGTCATACTTCAAGGTCCACCCTTAGACTACTTTCCACTCATATGTAACACTAGTTGAGAACTTAAAATCACAAGTACTTCCATGCTCATTAATAAGTGATATTGATAATCAATGAGTGCAACTAATATTTATCAAATGCTTTATCTTATCTAAACCCTTAAAACATACCTTATGATCAATAAGCTTCATGAAATACCAATACCTAAATTTGAGCATCAATCATCCATATTACCTTCTTGGCTCTAAGGTACTTCTTTGGCTAAGAAAATCCTAAAATTCTGGGTCATCACACATATAAAATTTCAGACTACAAGCATGATAATAAGAGTGTCTTACCATAACAATCATCCACAAATTCATATTAAAATAATAAGCATTTGCATGCATAATAATGTAGACTTAATATACCTAAAATGGGGCCATAACACCATAGGATCATGGCCTAAAAATAAATAAGGGTGGAAACACACACCCCAGGCAGAAACACATGCCCTATATAAGTATAGCTGTACATAAGTACCACTATTCTAGATATTCTAGTCAAACATGTAGCATGCATAAAATAAAGAGGCAAGATTAGTTTTTCAGTCAATGTTTCATAAAAATGCATTCACAGCAAGTGGGGTACAAGTACCCTTATAAATAAGGTAGTCCAAAAGCCAGAATGATATAATGAGTCAACATCAAGAAATATAATTGTTCAAGAATTTAGATTTCATAAGGAATAACATTTCAAAAGATGCCTCATTAAAAGAAAGTAGGTTTTAGTAAAATAATACCCAAATAAAATAGAAGATGTACATACCTGATCTTCAAGACTAATGGCTAACTCAATTGATATACTTGGTCCAAGAAGTCAAGTTTTCATTCTAAGAGTATATTAGGTATGTCAGTCAAACCAAAATGAACATGTATATACATTTCTATTTTAGGTTTTCATATCTTCCTTACCTTAGTTCTAATCACCTAGTGACATATTAGGAAACATATTAAGAGAATATATGATTCATTAGATATTCATTTTAGTTCTAATATTCACATTTGAACACCTAATTCTAAATATTCTTAGATTACAAACACGTGTTGGTATTGATTTGTATTCCTCCAATTGTCATCAAATATATGCATGTATACATATATGTGGATCATGGGTATTCAATTAAATGTGATAAACAATTATCATCACTAAGTTTTACATCCTTGATACCTCAGTTAATACCCAAATTGTGATTTGATATATCGTTCTATAGAATTACTAGACTTCCCTTAGTAATTAATTAATATACCACTACATACATTGTCTAGTATCTATAAGTAAAGATGAATATATAAATCAAATCGTGAGTCCATTGAATAAGGCATGTCTGTGATTTATTAGTAAATATTATACAGTTATATAGGTCGGAATAGTTAGTGTTAAGGAGACTATTAACTAACCCATATCAGTTTCATGATCAATGATCTAATGGATAGTAAGTCTACATGATTTTAGTTTACCTTATAGATCATGCATGTACTGATATGATCACATCATACACATGTTATATGGTTAAAATGCTAAGAATTCTATCTAAGGTTATCTTCATCATCTACAATAACCAAAGTTTGCCTTAACTAGCCTTTTTCATACATTTTATCATTGTCATTGGTCCGATTATTAAAGTTATGAAAGAACATAACTGAAGAAGGTGATACTAACTTGTAGCTATTGTTGTTCTACTAGTTTAGAAATTGCTTCGAGGCTGGTTCACAGATCCCATGCTATGGTTTAAAATCCTCCGTTAGATTCTGTTGATGTGATCGCATATGACCCAGTGTAGTTGCTCTAGAAGGAGCCCTCATCTTTGTACACAATGACATGGATGCTTCAAGCTGGCGTGTAGTGAATCTCAGTGGGTCGGTGAAGAGGAAGGAGGAAAAGGGCCACGATGGTGGCCACTGGTTCCCAGTTTGTAGGTGGCGATGCTCCATTACAAGGTGGAGTTGACCAATCCTGAACCTGCAGGTCAGCCGGTGAGGAAGCCTAGTCAACACAGGATATCAGGAAGAGGTAGGATGTATAGAGGGGAAGGCACAGAGGCATCAGCGGAATAGGTGGTCGGAATTTTCCTCTGTTGCTCGTAGCAACTAGTCATAGAGGAAGGGAAGAGGATGGAAGTGGAGTAGGGGGTCAGGCAACGGAAGTTGCCAACTTGAATGGTGGTAGTGAATCTGGTGTCCCAGTCGGGTGGTGCCTCATGGGGAACTGTAGATGGTCAGTATTATGATGGAGGTAGGATCATAATGATCCCCGACCTCTGTGGTGGTGGCGGTAGTCTATCATAGCCGGTAGCAAAGGAAGACCAAATTGAGGCTCTCGGAAGTAGCTCTATCGGTTAGGGAAGATGAAGGCGGCAACTCTCACACTATCACGGCTACTGGCGCAAGGAGGAGGGAGAGGGTTGGTGAGTAATCTGGTAGTAGAAATAGTGCTTCCTTGAGTGATGGCATCATGGGGTCAAGTGACAGATATGAGGAAGGTGTTGATGTGTTGCACATCGTGAGGAGGCGGGGAAGGGTATAGGAGAGACTGTGTTGTAGGTTGTAAGGAGGAGGAAGAGGGAGATGATGGTACAGGAAGCGTCATGGCCACCATAGCACCTTGGCATCACTTGCTAAGATCTAGGATCTTAAGCACGGTAGGAGAGAATAGATTTGTGGCTAGGGCTTCCAAGGATTCAAGATGGAAGAGCAGAGCTATGAAGTGTTGGGTGGCGGCTAGGTTAAGGAAGAGGAGAGGAGGGGAAGAGAGGGAGTGAAGAAGAGGAGGCGGGGAAGAAGAGGAAGAAGAAATAGCCTGTCAGTCATGCGAGATCCGTGATAATAGGGAGAATGTGTTGATCACATCAAGAGGAGGGGGGAGCGGCCCAATAGAAGAAGTAGTCAATGGCATATTAATGTAATTAAAGTAGTTAATCAACTTAGGTTATTGAGGACATTTATTTATCGTATTAAATTAGGGAAGCAAATAGGGTCCAACTGAAATAAAATTTGACTCTTAGACTAATGGGGATGTGAGGAATCCAATTTTAAAGTCAAATTCTCATTTCTAAAATGTTTAGCATTTTATCTCTTGCTTATGTGTTAATTAATCAATTATGCATTTAATGTCTTTCTTAATTTATTTATACATAATTTTATATTTTGTTTTCATCAACTACACTTAGTATGGTTTTATAGTGTCAAAGTAATGTCAAAACTCCTAAATTGGTGAATTTTTACCTCAAACCCTAGTAGTGAATTTATTTAAGTATTTCATCTTAATACATTTAAATTTTAGGGGGGGGAATCTACTAGATACTAGCACATTAGAAAATAGCCTAGAAAAGAAGTGGCTTTAGGTGATGAAGTTATATTCGAGTATGTTACAACACTATACCCCTTAAAAGAGATTTTCATCCCCAAAATCCATCCATCACTAGACCTGAGTGCTAGTTTGTTCTACAGATCCTCATCTTCCATCACTTAAGCATCAATAACCAATCTTCATTTACAAATTTCCCAATAGAACCATTCAGATTGTGATCGCTAAATTGGTGAACTACTTTTGTGTGTAAACATCAATACTCAAGCACCATGATTCCTATCACTATTACTACTAAGGAAAATTTCCTTATCAACATTATCATCATCATCGTCGTCAGCGTCATCGTCCTCATCATCCGCATCATCATGGTCACCATCTTCTCATCTACTCACTATCATCATCATCAACATCATCATCATCATCATCATCATCATAATTAATATCATCGACGAAATCACCAACTCCTCCTCATCATCAACAACAACGTCATTAACATATTATTATTTAAAATGATCACATGGGAATAGCTCAAAAATTCCACCATACTGAGTATGTTCACCCTAGCCTCTATTATATAGTGATCCTTACCATTTAATTATTAGCAGTTTGGGGGTATAGAATATTAATTTTAGCTTTTAAGTGTAATTTTACTTTTACCTACATCTAAATAAATACATCCTTTAAAGATAACTCAAGATAAAATCTATATTAATTGTTGGTGATTTTTTTTGATGGTATGATTAGCAAGGTTCGTCTAGAATTCTCAGTTTGGTAGCCTCTACATATGTTTGACATTAATACTAGGAGTTATCCAGGTTTTACTTATTGTAATCGTTATTAATCATGGTCATTCCTTAAGTTAGTTTGATTCCTAACGAATAAACTGTATGAAACTCCACCCCTTAAAAGGTTTAAACTATAACTTGGTGCATAACCTAGAGGGGCAAAAGGGTGGATCCACTAGGTCTGGTATATATATTTGAAACTAACTATTTCAGTCTTAGGCCTAGGGTATTAGGGTTGAACATGCCAACTAAGGGTACTTCACTAAAGAGATTCTCTACTACGGAACTTTCTTGTGGTGGTGAATTGGTTCCAAAAACCATCGATAAAATCTAAAAACTTTTCTTTTGTACATATAAATTAATAATGAAAATAAGTTTGACGATGCAAAACTTGCAGTGAAAAATCCCAAATTGGCACCAAAATAAACCACAGAACCAAGTCAACCATCTATCACAATACAACATACATACTATTATTTATCGTCACATCCTTTTACTAAAAGGGGCCTAATCCTTCAGACACCACATAGGGCATTTGACTACACCTCAACTATGTTTTTACATGGGAGGGACAAGGGTATCCTATTATGCATGGTCAAATTCATCAAATTTTAAAGAGGTAAGATATCTGCCATTCCCCATGACACTCTTAAGCGTAATTGACACAGCCTCATCGCAAGACCTAAGGGAGTCATATGATCATCCAAAAATTATAGTAAGGTATATGTGTTCCTTCTACACTTGACGATTTACAATTGTAGTCCCATCAAAAGACAAGATGAACTATATAGTAAATTTACCAATAACATCATTCACTGGGTAATCTAATTGCACCATTGAGACAAGAGAGGCAAACTTCTAAGAATATTATACAAAACGTAATAGCTTCCACCCACTAAACCTCATGTATGAGGCATAAAAGCTAATAAAGCATGGTATCCAAACCTTAGATAAGTGGTCTTGGGACATACCTATGTTGTGATTCTTCACATTGAAGGCAAGGCATGCCTAACAATAACTAAGCTCGCTCATACCATCACTTAGTAATAAGGAAACATCTAAATTCCTAAGATTTACATCAGAAATTTTATTTTTATAGTTCATCTGTTCTCAGCACCCCCATAGTATGTGTATGTAAGGCGTGCTAGAGAACAATAAAGGTAAAGGGATTTAAGGTGAGAACTAGAATATGCCTATCTATGACTATTTAAGTCAATATGCACTTCATAGCTCTTAGGCTAATATCCTAGAAAATTATGAGATGTAAACCAAACACTACAAGAGTTAGTTCAATGTGACTTCATCCCACCTCCATAAAGAAGGTGTGGGTGTTAAGAGTTACTAAAGACTAACTCACGTTCACATAGATGGGTCGAGGAGTGCAAGTGACCAAATTAATTAGGGGTTGAAAACCCTAATTGGTATTGACTACTAGGAAATAGGTTTATCAATAACCTCTAAGGGTCATCTATCTAATTAAGGGTCAACCAAGGATAACTTGAAATAGTCAAGTTACTGACTACTTAGGATCTGATACCATTTTGTAAAGAGTGAGACCTGGTAGGGTATCCACTCTTCATTGAATTGAAGAATAAGTCCATCCAATCCCAAACATGCCAAAAGGTAAGAAGGAAAGGAGGAATTTCATTCATTTCTCAAATGGTACATATTATAGAGCATGATAATGAATAAGAAGCAGAAACAAAACTATTACACAGTTACAAATTTTTCTTTGTACAATTTTTCGTTACCATATAAGGTGGAATGAAAAATAAAATAAAAGGTATACACCTATGAACACATAAGGCCGGTTGTAGAGGGCAAACAAACTATCCCAAGCTATCCTCAATGTCCAAGTCCATGTATTCAATCCTTTAGCATCTTATCTCCTAATGTACCTAAACCTGGGTGGAAGGGAACATCACCCAGAACATAGGAAAGAACATGGAGGTTAGAAAAGAGCTGAGTATGTACATATATAAAACACTTTGGGCATTATATTGGGTATTGGGGTGCAAAATAGATGTTCCCACAAGAAAGGGGGATATTCTCAATTAGGTAAGTTCAAAAGAAATATAACAAAAGAAATGAGGCATATAAAATTTCAGACTACAAGCATGATAATAAGAGTGTCTTTCCATAACAATCATCCACAAATTCATATTAAAACAATAAACATTTGCATGCATAACAATGTAGACTAAATATACCTAAAATAGGTCCATAACACCATAGGATCATGGCCTAAAAATAAATAAGGGTGGAAACGCACGCCCTAGGCGGAAATGCACGCCCTATATAAGTATGGTTGTACATAAGTACCACTATTCTAGATATTCTAGTCAAACATGTAGCATGCATAAAATAGAGAGGCAAGATTACTATTTCGGTCAATTTTTCATAAAAAGGCATTGATAGAAAGTGGGTACAAGTACCATTATAAACAAGGTAGTCCAAAAACCAGAATGATATAATGAGTCAACATGAGGAAATATAAATGTTCAAGAATTTAGATTTCATAAGGAATAACATTTCAAAAGATGCCTCATTAAAATAAAGTAGGTTTTAGTCAAATAATGCTTAAATAAAATAGAAGATGTACATACCTAATTTTCAAGACTAATGGCTAACTCAGTTGATATACTTGGTCCACGAAATCAAGTTTTCATCCTAAGAGTATATTAGGCGTGTCAGTCAAACCAAAATGAACATGTATATACATTTCTATTTTAGGTTTTCATAGCTTCCTTACCTTAGTTCTAATCACCTAGTGACATATTAGGAAACATATTATGATAATATATGATTCATTAGATATTCATTTTAGTTCTAATATTCACATTTGAACACCTAATTCTAAATATGCTTAGATTACAAACACGTGTTGGTATTGATTTGTATTCCTCCAATTGTCATCAAATATATGCATGTATACATATATGTGGATCATGGGTATTCAATTAAATGTGATAAACAATTATCATCACTAAGTTTTACATCCTTTATACCTCAGTTAATACCCAAATTGTGATTTGATATATCATTCTAAATAATTACTAGACTTATCGTAGTAATTAGTTAATATACCACTACATGCATTGTCTAGTATCTATAAGTAAAGATGAATAGATAAATCAAACCATGAGTCCATTGAATAAGGTGTACCTATGATTTATTAGTAAATATTATACAGTTATATAGGTTGGAATAGTTAGTGTTAAGGAAACTATTAACTAACCCATATCAGTTTCATGATCAATCATATAATGGATAGTAAGTCTACAGGATTTTAGTTTAGCTTATAGATCATGCATGTACTGATATGATCACATCATACACATGTTATATGGTTAAAATGTTAAGAAGACTATCTAAGGTTATCTTCATCGTCTACAATACGCAAAGTCTGCCTTAACTAGCCTTTTTCATACATTTTATCATTGTCATTGGTCTGATTATTAAAGTTATAAAAGAACAGAACTGAAGAAGGTGATACTAACCTGTATCTATTGTTGTTCTACTGGTTTAGAAATTACTTCAAGGCTGGTTAACAGATCCCATGCTATGGTTGAGAATCCTCCGTTAGATTCTACTGATGTGATCACATATGACCCAGTGTAGTTGCTCTAGAAGGAGCCCTCATTTTCATACACAATGACATGGATGCTTGAAGCTAGCGTGGAGTGAATATCAGCGGGCCAGTGAAGAGGAAGGAGAAAAGGGCCATGATAGTGGCCACTGGTTCCCATTTTGCAGGTGGCGATGCTCCATTACAAGGTGGAGTTGACCAGTCCTGTATCTGCAGGTCAGACGGTGAGGAAGCCTAGTCGCCACAGGATATCAGGAAGAGGTATGATGTATAGAGGGGAAGGCACAGAGGCATCAGCGGACTAGGTGGTTGGGGTTTTCCTAGGTTGCTCGTAGCAACTGGTCGTAGAGGAAGGGAAGAGGATGGAGGGAGCAGGGGGTCAGGCAGCGGTAGTGGCCAACTTGAATGGTGGCGATGGATCTGGTGTCCCAGTCGAGTTGTGCCTCATGGGGAAATAAAAATGGTCAGTATTATGATGGAGGCAGGATCAGAATGATCCCTGACCTCTGCGGTGGTGGCGGCAACCTATCATTGCCGGTGGTAAAGGAAGACCACATTCAGGCTCTCGGTAGTAGCTCTACCGATCAGGGCAGATGAAGGTGACGGCTCTCACCCTATCACGGTTGCTGGCGCAAGGAGGAGGGAGAGGGCTGGTGAGTAATCTGGCAGTAGCAACATTGCTACCTTGAGCGATGGCATCAGGGGGTCAAGTGACAGATATGAGGAAGGTGTTGATGTGTTGCACATCGTGAGGAGGCGGGGAAGGGTATATGAGAGACTAGGTTGCAGGTTATATGGAGGAGGAAGAGGGAGATGCTGGTGTAGGAAGCATCATGGCCACCAGAGCACCTTGGCATCACTTGCTGAGATCTAGGATCTTAAGCACGGTAGGAGAGAACATATTTGTGTCTAGGGCTTCCTAGGATTCAAGATTGAAGAGAAGAAATATGAAGTGTTGGGTGGCGGCTAGGTTAAGGAAGAGGACAGCAGGGGAAGAGAGGGAGTGAAAAAGAGAAGGCAGGGAAGAAGGAGAAGAAACGTCCTTCCAGCCATGTGAGATCCACGATAACATGGAGAATGTGTTGATCGCGTCAAGAGGAGGGGGAGCGGCACAATAGAAGAAGTAGTAAATGGCATATTATTTAATTAAAGTAGTTAATAAACTTATGTTATTGAGGACATTTCTTTATCTAATTAAATTGGGGAAGCAAATAGGGTCCAACTGAAATAAAATTTGACTCTTAGACTAACGGGGATGTGAGGAATCCAATTTTAAAGTCGAATTCTCGTTTCTAAAATGTTTAGAATTTTATCTCTTGCTTGTGTGTTAATTAATCAATTATGCATTTTATGACTTTATTAATTTATTTATACATAATTTTGTATTTTTTTCCTCAACTACACTTAGTATGGTTTTATAGTGTCAAAGAAATGTCAAGACTCATAAATTGGTGAATTTTCACCTCAAACCCTAGTAGTGAATTTATTTAAGTATTTTTTTTTTAAATGGCCATTCATTCATCATGTGGCTAGGAGGTTTTGAACCCGCAACCTCTCGGTCTTACATTAGTATTTTTACCAATCGGGTGCCACAACTTTGGCTTATTTAAGTATTTCATCTTAATACATTTAAATTTTAGGGGAAAAATCAATTAGATACTAGCACATTAGATAATAGCCTAGAAAAGAAGTGGTTCTTGGTGATGAAGTTAGATTCAAGTATGTTACATCTGGTACCTTATTGACATTAATGTTATTGGGGACAAAAGGGAGGTGGTCAAAGTGTTTGGCATTATTTAGCAGAGTGATCCAAATTTGGTTATAACTGAATATTGGTAAGACTGAGATTTTTTGACCTACATATGATGGTTGGAAGCTTCCAAAAGGATTGTTCCCTATAAACATTGGTACACCAATGCTTGGAGTGAAATTACTTTGAGGAGACATCAATAGGGATAAAGTTTTTATTGAGGGGTTGGCTATGCAAAGGGATATAAATGTTATTGAGATTATGAAGCTTCTTTGACGGTTGCATGATCTACAGCTTGAGCTCTTATGCTTTGTTCTTGTATGGGTATTGCTAAGTTTTGGTTTGGCCTTCGGACATTCCAACCTATTCACATGGAGAAGGCCACAATGTGGTTTGATATAGGATTGTGAGGTTCCATTGAGGACATTGTTGTTTGTGGATATTCCTTCTTTGATGACCTTCAATGTCATGTGGCTTCCTTACCCATCTGCCTAGGGTTCTTACGGTTGTACTAAATAATATAGACCTACTCATGCTTTTTGTGGCTTCTAGGGCACAATCTTGAGTGTTTAAGGATAATACTTTACGAAACAGTGGGATATGTAGCATGGACTCTGACTTCAACAGTTCTTTGAGTTGTCTTCGTATCACAACTATGACTTTTGACCATAGTGGTTTCTCTAACAAAGACATCATCCCCCCTAAAGCCCAAAATTCTTTGGCAAGTCTCCTTTTTACCAAAGTTGTTGAAGACATGGAAGAAAAGTTTGACATGACTTCTAGAAAAAAGCAGTTTGTGAGTGTCTACAAATTGGTCATGGTTAGGATTTTCTTCTTGCTATTCCTATTTATAGGCTAGCCCTACATATTTCACCAGTGGAGTATCATGTTATCCTCAAATACTGCCTTTGTGTACATTTACTTCCAATTTATGAGGTTTGCCCAATTTGTTGTAAGGTGTGCTTGGGCACTTTTGTGGAGCGTGTAATTTGTTGTTGGAAGCTACTTAGTTTAAAGTAGAGACATGATCAAATTAGAGATGTTCTCAATGATATAATCAGACATGTAGGAGTGCTACTAAGAAAGAGGTATCTATGAATGTTTTTACTAATCCACATGAAGGGAAATTGACACTTAGACCAGTTGATGTCTTGATTTTTATTTGGGTTGCATAAAAATATACAGGTGTGAATTTCACTGTAGACTGTAGTTTCTCTACTTGTAGGCTTGGAAAGTGGGGCCTTTACAATAAACAGGTTGCCCTCAAATCTTCGTCATCTAGAGTAGTCAAGTAAGAAAAATTGTGCATCGAAAATCTACATATTTTTATTTCTTCCATTTTGGATAATTTTGCATTTTTAACATCATATGCAGTGGTAGTTATTAAGAGGATTCAAAAATTAAACATAGTAAAGTTATGACCCCCAAGTCTATGGATTTTGTGGTTTGGGGGATAGATTTTGCCATCTAGGAAGGGTTGATTATGTAGCATGTTGCTCGTATACCTTCCATATCGATGAAAATATGTAATCTTTATAAATACCAGGTTGGTAATTTATTGTAAAAATCAATATTTAAATAATGTAAATATTTCTTGATCTTATGCCTTGATCCCCTTATAACTAGCAATAAAAAGCAAAAACTCTACTGATTAAAAGATTATTACGTTTTATAGACTATAGTGGGGATCTTGTGAGCATATCTACCTTCTCTTGGCCAGTTGTCCCAAAACAATAGATATTCATGCACTATTTGGGTATGCACTTGAGAAAGCTACACTAAGATGTAGGTTATTTCAACCCCGAAAAGATTTCCTATAGCTTCCAAGGTGGTTGAACCAGACTAACATGGAATCAAATATGTCTAAACCATCTAGTATACCCAACCTATGCTTCTATTTCACAGAGTCATTTTTTTATCAATTTATACTCTTTCTCGTTTTCTTTAAACTAGTTTCCATTGTTAAATATGTTATTTTTTAGTTTATTGAGTAAATGAGCCTAAATTTCTTGGCCCATACGGATTTGTTTGAGTCCCAAATATGTTTTAGTGTCATCATTCATGACTCCCAAGTTTGTAAGTTTCTCCCTCTAATATATACAATGTGGAATTTTCCCTAATAAAATAACAAATAAGTCTTCATCTTATTTTTCCACATGGTATCAAAGAAGATGTAGAATCTTGTACAAATGCATAAGGAGATGTTAGTGCTTCTTTTTATGGCATAGGATGTCTACCGTGGGCTTGTCACTAAAGTCCGAACCATTATTATTGTCAACCAACTAGGCGAGATAAGACTACCCTCTTCTTTCTACAAGTGTGCCAATGACTATGTCTAGGCTTCCTAGTGGACTGATATTTTAAAGAACTATCATATAGCATCCCCTTTACCTTGTCCATTTTAATCATCTATGGGATATGGTAAATAAGCAATTATAATCACATGGAATGTTCTTCTACTCATGATCATGCATTGATTATTCTTTTGCACTTGGAAAAACACAACGCTCCATCATGTCAGATAACTAGAAAAAATGACTCTATCGAAAATCTTTTACCGCCAACACTCCAATATGTATCCTTCTAAAACTTGATGGTACCAACTATCTATTGTGGTTAATAGATTTTGAGAGTTATGTGGGATCTCATAGGAAGAACCACATCCTTACCAAGGATACACCAAATTTAATTTCAAAAGATGGGGATTCCAACAATGACTAGGTTGCTTTGTTTGTGATTAACAACATTAAAGAGTATCTAGACAAGAAAGTTATGACATGGTTTTGAGAAGATTATGTGGGTGACATTGAAGAAATTATACTCATGCACCTGCATCATATCCCTTTGTATAAAGTTCCTGAGGACACCTAATCTTGAAGGAAAGCTAGCATGAGTTTGACTAACTACTTTTGCACTTTGACAAATCTGTGGAATGAGCATGACATCTACCAAACTCTCTCACTACAAATTTATAAGACATGAAAAAAATTATGTTAAGATATTTGATTAGGACACTTTCAATATAGTCTTAGATAAAGATTTACGTCAATTAAGTATTAATAACTAATGTAAAAAATTAAAAGATCTAGAGGGGGTGATTAGATCTTTTGGTACTTCTAAAATTTAATTAAAAACTTAAGATAAAGAAGGAGGAAACAAAGAAGACACTTCAATTGTAACGACAGTCGCCAAACCGACAAACAAATCATTACTAATTAAGCGGAATTTCAACATAAACAATGGATTAACAAAAATCACTTAAAATTAAAACCATTTTGCAAAGAGATCCATTTCTAGGAAAACTCTTTAAGGCAGAACCAAAACTTTATATACATCATTGTTCACATTGTACATACATTGTACCATCTCTTCTCGAGGATAACATATAACAGTTGCTTTGTCAAAACATATACTGAAGTAACATAAAACCTCGAGGCTTACAAGCCAAAAACTTCAGATCGTTCATGAAACCATAACGAACCAACTCCAAGGACCTGAGAGTACAGAGACGACACATAGGACTTCTATCTACAAGACATGACAGACAGTACACTCAACCTGAGCTGTCACTGTTGTCCCTGCTGCTGTTGTTCTTTTTCTGCAGAAAGGTCTTCACCTCCTCGTGCACGTCCACCTAATAATTTGGATCCCACGGGGGTGAGACAATTGAAAATTGCCCCAGCGAGAGATATAACTCTCCGCCAACAATGTTATTATCTTAGTTAAATAGTATTAAACTGAGCAGAGGATAAGCAGTTAGAACATTCTCATATTTTAAAGTATTGAGTTGTCTAAGATAGAGAAGTAATTCATCTATTCACTTTATAAGTAATATGGAGAACACGTACATCATTTACCCATCATACTATCTCAAGCTTATCCTGTGATGCTCACTATCATGGTATGTCATCCATGAATCATTCTCATTTCTATCTGTTGGCCTCAGCCAATATGCTAACCAAATATTGAATTGTACCAGTCATGTGAGTATACATCATCATATCTTGTCCAAGCATTGGACTATGCCAATCATATGCATTATTCCAGGAATTGAGATTTAACCAATCCTATGTTATTATTCCAGGCATTGGGATTTAACCAATCCTGTGTTATTATTCGAGGCATTGGGATTTAACCGATCTTGTGTTATTATTCCAGGCATTGGGATTTAACCAATCCTGTGTTATTATTCCAGGCATTAGGATTTAACCAATCCTATATTATTATTCCAGGCATTGGGATTTTACCAATCCCGTGTTATTATTCCAGGCATTGGGATTTAACCAATCCTATATTATTATTCCAGGCATTAAGCCTCTGCCAGGTATTGGACTTTAACCAATCCTAATTACAGGCTTCATGCCTCTGCCAGGTATTGGACTTTAACCAATCCTGATTACAAGCTTCACGCCTCTGCCAGGTAGTGGACTCTAACCACTCCTGATTACAGGCTTCACGCCTCTGCCAGGTATTGGTCCATAACCAAACCTAATTACACCGCCAGGAAGTGGACTCTAAACACTTCTGATTATAGGCTTCACGCCTCTGCCAGGTATTGGACTTTAACCAATCCTGATTACAGGCTTCACGTCTCTTCCAGGCAGTGGACTCTAACCACTCCTGATTTCAAGCTTCACGCCTCTGCCAGGTATTGGTCTGTAACCAAACCTGATTACACGGCCAGGCAGTGGACTCTAACCACTCCTGATTACAGGCTTTACGCCTCTGTCAGGTATTGGTCCGTAACCAATCCTGATTACAGGCTTTACGCCTCTGCTAGGTATTGGACTTTAACCAGTCTTGATTACACATCCAGGCAGTGGACTCTAACCACTCCTGATTACAGGATTCACGCCTCTGCCAGGTATTGGTCCGTAACCAAACCTGATTACACCTCCAGGTAGTGGACTCTAACAACTCCTGATTACAGGCTATACGCCTCTGCCAGGTATTGGTCTGTAACCAAAACTGATTACACCGCCAGGCAGTGGACTCTAACCACTGCTGATTACAGGCTTTACGCCTCTGCTAGGTATTGGTCTGTAACCAATCCTGATTACAGGGTTTACGCCTCTGCTAGGTATTGGACTTTAACCAATCTTGATTACATAGCCAGGCAGTGGACTCTAACCACTCTTGATTACAGGATTTACGCCTCTGCCAGGTATTGGTCCGTAACCAAACCTGATTACACCGCCAGGAAGTGGACTCTAACCACTCCTGATTACAGGCTTTACGCCTCTTCCAGGTATTGGTCCGTAACCAATCCTGATTACACATTCGTTATGGGATATCAATCCCTTAAATTCATCATTGGTTATCACATCCTTTTACTAGGCATTATACCCTAGGGCAAGCCATCATATCAATTCTCATTCATAAAGCATGTATGATCAAGATTTCATTATTATTATAACCATTTAATATTATTATGAAGTTATTGGTTGCCGTTTCCCTTAGTTTATTTTGCACATTACCATTCCTTACATGAGACTTTTATAAACATCTTGTCACCTTTCATTAGGCAACAATTATTCACATGGCTCACCAGGCCCATTAATCATCTTGTCACCTTTCACTAGGGAACAACTATTCACATGTCTCACAAGTCCCATTAAACATATTGTCACCTCTCACTAGGCAACAACTATCCACATGGCTCACAAAGCCATTAAACATCTTGTCACCTCTCACTAGGCAATAACTATTAGGGTTAGGGTTTCCCTTTATAGCCGAATAGGGTTTCAAGTTCATATTATCAATCCAAACCCTAATTCATTACTCCACACATCTAGGAGCATACATGAACATCATAAGTATTCAAGCATACTTATTTATTCTCATCATTTATCATTAAATGAATCATCAACACAAGGTATGAGTTCCTCTCTCATCCTTATCAGGGTATGATTACATCATACTTTATTAACTTGGCTTAACCCTTTCTCAAGGTATGATAGCCTACACTTATCAAAGTGCATTCCATCTCAATGTAACAATTGACATGACACACATCATGTGTTACTCATCCAAGTATATTGGATTTAAGGTGCATCAAGGTGTAACAACCTTAAAGTGTTGGATGTGATATTTACCATGCCTTAGTGTATCACTTCCCTCATTACTTTTAACTTACTTAAGTTCCTCAACTTATCTTGTATTAGGGTATTCCCCATCCTAATACTTTATGCACTAGCCCATCACATTTATTTTGTAGTGTATTGATCATGAGTCATACATTTGAATTGTCCAACCATCATCAATTGATATGGACTCATCTCAGGTTGAGACATTGTTGATATAGGATTAACCATTGTCAACCACTTTAGGCATTTCACCTATCAAGGTATCAGTCATACCATTACTTGGTGTTACACTCATTACTCCTAAGAGTGTCTTACTCTCACCTTTACAAGGTGTCTTGGGTTGGAGGTGTATGAACACTCACCATATCGGGTTAGGATTTGTACTTGTCTCCATATCGGGCATGAGGTATCTTCTTGACCTCATATCAGGAATAAGGTGTATGTATGTGTCGCCCATGATACTTATGGGGTATCAAACCATCACCATGTCGGGCTAGAAGTACATTCAATCACCCTATCGGGCTAGTCACCATCTAGGGTTAGCCATGACGGGTTAGGGTTACCATATCATCTAGGGTTGTGTATCGTGCAACCCTATCGTTCAACCATGTCATGCAACCATGTCGTGCAACCATGTCATGCAACTATGTCGTGCAACCATGTCGTGCAATAGCACTTGTTATACTTCACTTATATCAGGTTACCCAAATTAGGGTTTCATGACAATTTTTAAGTATTCATTCAACCTCATATCGTGTATGGAGTCTATACTTGACTCCCTATCGTGCAAGAGGTGTATACTACACCCCCATATTGTGCAACAATGTATTCAGTCATATCCATATCGTTCAAGTGAAGTAGGTGCAACATCATATTGGGATAAAGGTACTTTCTTGTGTGCTTGCACCCGATATCACTTTTATAAGGTGATACCATCATCTTCAAGCTCTAGACCTTTGTTCTAACTATTATAGTTCATGGAAAAAGGTCTAAGAAATTACTAGAACTCATAATTTCATCAACTATTTCAGGAAATTTCGGAATTAAAAGTAGATCATTAAATACAGCAATTTAGGTGATGAATAATAACATGGTTGAGTTCAAGTTATATAACCCGCCTTAAGAACGACTTCAAAGCTCCAAGATCCAAATCTCCACATTCCTAAGGTTGAAGATGTACTTCACAACTCATCTATATGCAAAGAATCACCATGGATAAGCAATTGGTAAAGAAGAAAAGAAAGGAAGATCAAAACCCTAAATTCATGCTTCAATCCAAGGTTGAAGATGATCTTATCCTCACCTTAGGGTTAAGTATGAGCTCCTACTTGCTCCTTAACATCTTTGAACGATACACTAGTGTCCGTGCACGATATGCCACTCCTCTTTCACGATATGTCACTCACTTGCACGATAGGACTCTCACTTGGAGTCAAAACTTCACTCTATGGCCGATATCACCCTATATGGCCAATATCACCTACTTGGGCGATATGCTCTTGCCATGGGCGATATACCAAGGCCCATGCACGATACCACAGCATCCCTTCACGATATGGGAGCTCTATGCACGATACCTTAGGGTAGGAGGGTGGTAAGGGTCGCAAAATTGCACCAAGGGGTGAAACTAGGGGTATATATACTTGTTGTTCATGAAGGAAGGCAAAAATGAGGTGTCAACATTTTGAGCTAGTAGGTGCCACGTGTCATGCATGGGTGACACGTGTCCATGCATGCATAAAAATTTATCTTGTCTTGAAAAATGGTTGAGTATCATCTTGAGATGCAAATTCGTCCATTACTTATCCATTTGGATAAGTTATCTAGGTTTAATCACTATTTTAAGTCAAGCTGATACACTTTTTCTAAGGAAACTTGTTGGCCGTCACACCTCACCTCCTTGAGGTGTTTTGCACGATATGACCTTTTCCAAGAGTTCACAAAACGATATGGGACACCTGCTTGGGTTCCATGGCCGATAGGCACTCATATATAAGCTTTTCAACTTGATACAACTCAAGTTAAGCTTTCAAATTCAACCCTTTTCTTGGTCATTTCATCACCAAGACTACCATCACTCATAAGTGATTCAAACATGGTGTATCATTCATTATCTATCCTCTAAATGATACTAGGAGGGAGTAGGGTCACTCTAGAGGTGGTAATTTTCATAACAACCCCACATTTTGGGTAAATTACAATTTGTACCAAAATTGGTGCACAATGCTCCAACATTGTTCAAACAAGTTCAAACTTGAAATTTAGGCTTTCCACAAGCCACCACCTTGCATAATTCTCTCTCTTATGATTCTAAACAAAGGAATATTGCTCAAACAGCACTCAATCAGGACCAAACTTGAAACATTAGTATGTCACATGATAACAAAACACCTTAGAGGATTATATTAGAGTTATAAGCAACTTGTTTAGCCAAAACAAATAGGGTTACCTCATAACCCAGATCAGGGTCATTACAAGTTATAAACCCCTAACAAGGATTTCGTCCTCGAAATCTCAGATAAAAGGAGACAAATATTATTCATTCGTTATATCATCAAGTCTCCACATAACATCTCATTGTTATGGAGACACCATAGAACTTTGATCAATACAAAGTTCTTTTACACAAAAATCCCATGGAATCAAACACATAGGATACATGCTTCATTGTCTTTTCATTATCGACTGTGTAGTTAATTCTAGGTCAGGTAACACTTTTCTTGCTCAGATAGAGGTTGTTTGTTAATCTCATTTGGCAAACTTTGATTGTAATATTTTTACAATTATTCCTTCAAGTAGATCATTCTCATCAATGTTATGTTTATGCAAAGCATAAACCCCTAACATATGTTGTCCATACTACATTAGGTAACTGGACTGATTCCACAGTTAACCATTCCATGTTACTATCATAAGATAGTCTAATGTTTCTCAGATACCAGAATTCCTTACCTTGGTATCTAACACATGTGTTAAAAACACATCACATCCTCATTTTTGTTTATAAGTTGACTTATGAGTAAATCAAATTCCTTCATATATCGATTAGAATGTGGTAGAAATATCCATGCCACATCTCGTTCTTATTTAGACTCTTGAGATTGTTTCAGAATGACTACTTGATTAGAGTAATAAAAAAGATAACAATCTAAATATGTCATACTTACCTTGCCTTCAATAAATGAATACCTGGCCAGGGTATTCAAGAACTGAAATTAGGTAGTATGTATTTGTTTTATATTATGTTTCATACTTTTAACATCTCTTTAAATTTTACTACTTAGTATCTCAGATTTTCTCTGGGTGTTTCTTTTACATCTCTTCCTTTTCTACATGAAGAGAGAAATTTCAAAACATATAAGAGAATATTAATCTAAATATAGGTTCTCATCCTTCTTATCTCTTCCTCATTTCCTCATAGGACTCATTAGAGGGAGCTCAACATCAACTACCTTCTTATAATTATCAGATAAAATCAAGAGAAGACATTTCAGAATGAGAAAGCTCTATCTGACTGTCATCCCTCGCAGTCATCCACCACATCTGGTTGACTCAAACATAGAGTCAAGCTATTTCATGTTGTTTCTTTTCCTTTACTTAACGTCTACTGCCCTGGTGCACTAGGAATTTATTGCACTAATAGCACCAAAAACTTTGTCTTTTTAGAACAATTAGGCAAATGTCTCAAAAATTATAGAGACCTTACCTTAATTCTCAGGTTATTGCCTCTTCTTGGGCACTACCATCACAAATGTACTATCGGTCTAAACTTATGGCAGAGTCTACATTCTCTCCATATGTTAATCTTTCCCACATTTTCCATTGTTCCAACATGACTATGTCATTTAGGAACCCTTTCAAAACCCAAAGTTTCCACATTAAGAACTGGTAACCTCAGTTGTAATGCTAGTATCCAGTCTATTATATGCATCACTATTGTCCTAACTTGCCTCACAAGAGCATAAACATAGGATTCTCTATCCTAATCGGGTCATGATGGGAATTCTCAGGCACTTGTTCTTCTCTTGTCTAATCCCATGCATCCTCTCCTGGTACAACAACATTTCCCTTAGCAATGTGTTCCTCATGTTCCCCATTCATTTATAAACTTTACCCTTTACTCTGTATAAGCAGAAGTCACTAAAGGGTATACTATAGGATACTAACAGAAACTCAACACCTTAGTCCTATGTCTCTGTAGACTCAGCGAACCTTAAGCTCTGATACCAAACTTTGTGACGACAGTCGCCAAACCGACAAACAAAACATTACTAATTAAGCGGAATTTCAACATAAACAGTGGATTAACAAAAATCACTTAAAATTAAAACAATTTTGCAAAGAGATCCATTTCTAGGAAAACTCTTTAAGGCAGAACCAAAACTTTATATACATCATTGTTCACATTGTACATACATAATACCATCTCTTCTCGAGGATAACATATAACAGTTGCTTTGTCAAAACATATACTAAAACAACATAAAACCTCGAGGCTTACAAGCCAAAAACCTCAGATCGTTCATGAAACCATAACGAACCAAATCCAAGGACCTGAGAGTATAGAGATGACACATAAGACTTCTATCTACAAGACATGACAGATAGTACACTCAACCTGAGCTGTGACTTCTGTCCCTACTGTTGTTGTTTTTTTCTGCAGAAAGTTCTTCACCTCCTCATGCACGTCCACCTAAAAATTTGGATCCCACGGGGGTGAGACAAAGCGAGAGATATAACTCTCTGCCAACAATGTTATTATCACAGTTAAATAGTATTAAACTGAGCAGAGGATAAGCAGTTAGAACATTCTCATATTTTAAAGCAATGCGTTGTCTATGATAGAGAAGTAATTCATCTATTCACTTTATAAGGAATATGGAGAACAGGTATATCATTTACCCATCATACTATCTCAAGCTAATCATGTGATGCTCATTATCATGGTATGTCATCCATGAATCATTCTCATTTCTATTTGTTGGCCATAGCCAATCTGCTAACCAAATATTGAATTGTACCAGTCATGTGAGTATACATCATCATATCATGTCCAAGCATTGGACTATGCCAATCATATGCATTATTCCAGGCTTTGAGATTTAACCAATCCTATGTGATTATTCCATGCATTGGGATTTAACCAATCATGTGTTATTATTCGAGGCATTGGGATTTAACCGATCTTGTGTTATTATTCCAGGCATTGGGATTTAACCAATCATGTGTTATTATTCCAGGCATTGGGATTTAACCAATCCTATATTATTATTCCAAGCATTGGGATTTAACCAATCCTGTGTTATTATTCCAGGCATTAGGATTTAACCAATCCTATATTATTATTCCAGGCATTAAGCCTCTGCCAGGTATTGGACTTTAACCAATCCTGATTACAGGCTTCACGCCTCTGCCAGGTATTGGACTTTAACCAATCCTGATTACAGGCTTCACGCCTCTGCCAGGCAGTGGACTCTAACCACTCCTAATTACAGGCTTCACGCCTCTGCCAGGTATTGGTCTGTAACCAAACCTGATTACACCGCCAGGCAATGGACTCTAACCACTCCTAATATTAGGCTTCATGCCTCTGCCAGGTATTGGACTTTAACCAATCCTGATTACAGGATTCACGCCTCTGCCAGGCAGTGGACTCTAACCACTCCTGATTACAGGCTTCACACCTCTGCCAGGTATTGGTCCATAACCAAACATAATTACACCGCCAGGCAGTGGACTCTAACCACTCCTGATTATAGGCTTTACGCCTCTTCCAGGTATTGGTATGTAACCAATCCTTATTACAGGATTTACGCCTCTGCCAGGTATTGGACTTTAACCAATCCTGATGACATAGCCATGCAGTGGACTCTAACCACTCCTGATTAGAGGCTTTACGCCTCTGCCAGGTATTGGTCTGTAACCAAACCTGATTACACCGCCAGGCAGTGGACTCTAACCACTCCGGATTACAGGCTTTACGCCTCTGCCAGGTATTGGTCTGTAACCAAACCTGATTACACTGCCAGGCAGTGGACTCTAACCACTCTTGATTACAGGATTTATGCCTCTGCCAGGTATTGGTCTGTAACCAATCCTGATTACAGGCTTTATGCCTCTGCCAGGTATTGGACTTTAACCAATCCTGATTACACAGCCAGGCAGTAGACTCTAACCACTCCTGATTACAGGCTTTACACCTCTTCCATGTATTGGTCCGTAACCAAACCTGATTACACCGCCAGGCAGTGGATTCTAACCACTCCTGATTACAGGGTTTACGCCTCTGCTAGGTATTGGTCCGTAACCAATCCTGATTACACATTCGTTATGGGATATCAATCCCTTAAATTCTTCATTGGTTATCACATCCTTTTACTAGACATTATACCTTGGGGCAAGCCATTATATCTGTAAGGACCCTGACCTGCGTTTAGGGTTTACCCTGTTTGTTTTGCTTAATCTTGGTGCTTTGGTGCTTGCTAATCACCTTTGAGTAGTGATTAGGGTTTTGTTGTGCTTTGTTGAGAGTTGAGGGGGCTACTTGCAAATAACCCAAGTTTAGGGTTTTGTGTGCAAGTCTGCCATCTTGTGAGATGTTTCCCTCTCTTTGCTTCCTGTAGGGTTGAGAGGAAGGCTTGGGCTTGTTGTTTGAGTTCTCTGGGCCTGAGTTGAGCTTGTTTGGACCTTGAGGTGCCTGTGTTGGGCTTGCTTGAGCCTTGTGTCGGCCAGGACCTGCTTTGTGTCGCCCAGCAGGCTGGTGTGTCGCCCAGCAGAGCTGCTGCCTGTGTCACCCATAATGCTTGGTCTTGTGTAGTGGACACTTGGTGCATGTTTTGGACAAGTATCCCATGCCTTGCTAGTGTGTTGTCTTGAACCCTAGTACAAGTGTCCCTTGGGTGGACGACACATGGTATGGTTGTACCTTGGTTTCTCCTCCCCTTCCTTCTATATATACATCTCTTCTCCTTGCCTTAGTCTCCTTTGATCTTTTGGTCTCTCCTCCACCTTGAGTGCATGATATCCCTCTCCATCTTGCTTGTGTTGGCTGATACACTTCCTTGGTATAGCAGTGGTGGCCGATACCCCCTTGGTGGAGCAGCTAGGAGGACGATACCCCTTGGAGCTGGAGTGCTTCTTCTTCCTTGGAACTCAAGGCAGGTTGCATAATTTCTATCCCTAACTCTTTTCCTCTCGTTGCGTTCTTTTTCATATGCTAAGTAGTATATCTTGCTTTGGTACCTTGGGTGTCCGATATACCTTTGTTGGACGATAGGTTAGGGAGGGTGTTGGTCGATATGGTTGTGTTGGGCAGCAAGCCTGACGGACGTCAGCCTTGTGACGGGCGATACCCTGCTCATGTGTTGGGCGATAGGGTGAGCTATGGTTTTGGTTGGCCGATATGGATAGGTTGAACATTATCCTTTTGATGAACGATAGGCCTTAGTATCATGGTGGACGACAGTGCCTAGTGTGATGTGTTCTCGAGGTTGAACGATACACAAACATGGTTGGTTGGCCGATAGCCCTGACGGGTGATACACCTTGTTGTGTGACGCGCGACAGGGAGAGTTGTGACGGGCGTCACGCCCCTGGTTTGGGTGAGTGTCGGCCGTTAGGCCTTGTGAGTGGTTGCACGATATCAGGAGTGTTTCCCTCTTTCCTTCCTCTTTCTTTCCTTCTCTCTCTTGGCAGTTGTAAGGTTGTGAGATGGACGTTAGCCCTTGAGGATCGGGCGTCGAGTTGAGTTGTGACGGGCGGTAGGGGTGCAACGGGTGTTGCCCGATAGCACTGGCGCGCGACATCCCTGACGCGCGACACTCTTGTAACGCTGTGTCACGGGTTGAGTGCTGGGTAGCAGCGCAGCGTTGCTGCACTCCTTGATATGGTCGTTGTGAGCAGTGTGTGGGTGAAGGTTGTAAGGTTTTAGTGAGGGTAAGTAGTTCTTTGGTGACGGTCTCTTATGTGATAGAAGCAGACACTTATGCTTAAACAACACAATGTTAGTGATGCCTTGCTAAATAATGATCTCTATAATAACAACAGTGCTGCCTTGATTTATGATAACTATGAAAATGTAAATGATAACCATGATGATAATGTTGTTGATAACAAGGATGATGGTGATGCCTTGCTAGTAGTGGAAGTATTAGTAATGATAATAATGATGCTAAGTGACAGCTACATTAACAGTCTGCTTAATGACATAGCAATAAGGATAATAGTAGATGATGATGCCAATAATGGTAATGATGGCAACAAGAGTAATAATGACATGATATTGATATAAGTCTTATGCTTAATGGTTAATGATAATGATAGATGGTAATGGTATTAATGGTTGCTTAACGATAAAGATAATAATGATAATAGTAATGAATGGTGACAATTATGATTGCTCGGTATTCTCAACATAATTGTTATATAAAGTGAATACCTTGATTGTTTATATAATCCTGAGATAAGGGTAAGCATAATTATGGTATGATGTGCTTAACAAGCTTGATCATCAAATATTGTAAATATTGATAAATAGATTATCTTGAGTGATATCCCATGATAGTGAGCATATTCCCTATGATTGAATCTATGGTTATTGTGTATCCTAACCATGCAGGTGATGTGTAGCCATGAGTGGGCTATGTGACAGATGTGATGAGTAGCATTACCTTGATAATTTTTCTATGAGATTATATATGTAATGTGTTGGTCCCATGATGATGATGTGAGCCCTGAGAGGTAGTGACAATACAGGATGAAGGATTGATATCCTATGGTATGTGATGATCCTTGATATGGATCTGGATGGTTGGCAAGAGGCCAAGTGGTAACATGTGATGCTGGATCCTTGTGATGGATCAGGTTGAAGAGGTTTCAATAATAATATAATGTTCTTTATTTTCTATGTTATATAACTTGGTTGAATCCTGCAATCCATCTAAAAGATACTAATTAATTACAGTGGAATTATATCATGTAGTTTGCCCTGGCCATAGATCCATCATTGTCAGGACTTGGTGATGGTGAAACTGGTTCTCCTACGGGTTAACCCGGAGCGCATATTGTTGAATATGTGAGGTTACTCCTAGCCTAAAGTAAGGAGGTAAGAGTGTAACTTCGGTTACAGACTCAGATGCGTATATAGAGCATGGTGAACAGGCCCATGGCTCAGGATATGTGATATGCAGAGCATGAATGCGTTCATGGCTCAGAGCACGGTGATCAGGCCCGTGGCTCAAGTTGTACTAGCGCCGAGACCTGTACCAAGGCGGGCTAGAGTGAGGGTAGCCTATGGAGCTGACCCAGTGGCGTAGACCACTTCAGCATGTGACTACGGTCCTGCTTGTGTTGTACTCATGTACTGACCACGAGGTGGGAGGTTGTGGAGTCCAGCTCTTCCATTGACCTTGTATGGCACCAGTCTTGGGCTTCGCAGCCAGAGGTTGGATTTGAATGGTACGATTCAAATCCTCGGGGCATAATAATAATACGTAATACAGCCGTTTAGTATTTACTGCTTAAGGTAAACACGAAACATTAGTTGAGGCCTTGTTTGTGTATTAAACTCTATTATACCTTGCGGGTACTTCTATATATATATATTCTTCAGGTATGAGGTATTATGATGTATCTTGATAATCAGGATATGTGATCTTATATCGTGTTCTGATAATCATGTTATAAAGTGATATATCTTGTCAATCATGTTCCATTGAGAAATATTTGGTTATATGCTTTTGTACAGCTGGTAAGCTTGTCAGTAAGAATAGCCTTGCTTTATATAGACTGCTCTTGTTATATCTATTGATTAGTTATCTGTTGTTATAGTATATCTTCTTGAGGTTCTGTAGTTGCGGTGGGGAGTTATGTTTCCCGCTGGGACAATGTTCGATTGTCTCACTCCGCTGGTTTTCAGGTGGTCGAGGTAGATGTGGTCGTGGTATTGCGGCCGAGCAGCTTGAAGAGCAGTAGAAGGCAAGCGATGGATATGCTGCTGTTTTGGATGTTTTGTAGTAGAGTCTAGAGTCATCCCTGTACTCTCAGGTCCTTGGCAGTGTTTTGACGATGTTTCACAATGAACGATCGAAGATGTTTTGTATATCCTGCTGTTGGCCAGATGCGGGCCTCCGTGTATATGAACAGGTGATGAACCATGTGATGGATGAACAGATGTTTCAGTAAGATGTGGACACGTATCATATCTTGTGTACGTATATATGACATGTTTCTGTGCAGGATGAGGACAGGAAAGTAATGGTTTCATAGTTTATCAGTTTTCCGCAATCAGTTTTAATTAACCCGTATTTTTCATAATCTGTGGTTATGGTGATTTCCGCACGTTTTCACGTAACACCTCGTTATCTGTGTGATAATGGGATGTGTTGCCACAATATCAATTCTCATTCATAAAGCATGTATGATCAAGATTTCATTATTATTATAACCATTTATTTTTATTATGAAGTTACTGGTTTCCATTTCCCTTAGTTTATTTTAAACATTACCATTCCTTACATGAGACTTTTATAAACATCTTGTCACCTTTCATTAGGCAACAATTATTCACATGGCTCACCAGGCCCATTAATCATCTTGTCACCTTTCACTAGGAAACAACTATTCACATGTCTCACAAGGCCCATTAAACATCTTGTAACCTCTCAGTAGGCAAAAACTATCCACATGGCTCACAAGGCCATTAAACATCTTGTCACCTCTCACTAGGCAATAACTATTAGGGTTAGGGTTTCCCTTTATAGCTGAATAGGGTTTCAAGTTCATATTATCAATCCAAACCCTAATTCATTGCTCCACACATCTAGGAGCATACACGAACATCATAAGTATTCAATCATACTTATTTATTCTCATCATTTATCATTAAATGAATTATCAAAACAAGGTATGAGTTCCTCTCTCATCCTTATCAGGGTATGATTACATCATACTTTATTAACTTGGCTTAACCCTTTCTCAAGGTATGTTAGCCTACACTTATCAAAGTGCATTCCATCTCAATGTAACAATTGACATGACACACATCATGTGTTACTCATCCAAGTATATTGGATTTAAGGTGCATCAAGGTGTAACAACCTTAAAGTGTTGGATGTGATATTTACCATGCCTTAGTGTATCACTTCCCTCATTACTTTTAACTTACTTAAGTTCATCAACTTATCTTGTATTAGGGTATTCCCCATCCTAATACTTTATGCACTAGCCCATCACATTTGATCATGAGTCATACATTTGAATTGTCCAACCATCATCAATTGATATGGACTCATATCAGGTTGAGACATTGTTGATATAAGATTAACCATTTTCAACCACTTTAGGTGTTTCACCTATCAAGGTATCAGTCATACCATTACTTGGTGTTACACTCATTACTCCTAAGAGTGTCTTACTCTCACCTTTACAAGGTGTCTTGGGTTGGAGGTGTATGAACACTCACCATATCGGGTTAGGATTTGTACTTGTCTCCATATCGGGCATGAGGTATCTTCTTGACCTCATATCGGGCATAAGGTGTATGTATGTGTCGCCCATGATACTTATGGGGTATCAAACCATCACCATGTCGGGCTAAAAGTACATTCAATCACCCTATCGGGCTAGTCACCATCTAGGGTTAGCCATGACGAGTTAGGGTTACCATATCATCTAGGGTTGTGTATCGTGCAACCCTATCATGCAACCATGTCGTGCAACCATGTCATGCAACTATGTCGTGCAACCATGTCATGCAACCATGTCGTGCAATAGCACTTGTTATACTTCACTTATATCGGGTTACCCAAATTAGGGTTTCATGTCAACTTTTTTGTATTCATTCAACCTCGTATTGTGTATGGAGTCTATACTAGACTCCCTATCATGCAAGAGGTGTATACTACACCCCCATATCGTGCAACAATGTATTCATTCATATCCATATCGTTCAAGTGAAGTAGGTGCAACATCATATCGGGTTAAAGGTACTTTCTTGTGTGCTTGCACCCGATATCACTTTCATAAGGTGATACCATCATCTTCAAGCTCTAGACCTTTGTTCTAACTGTTATAATTCATGGCAACAGGTCTATGAAATTATTAGAACTCATAATTTCATAAACTATTTCAGGAAATTTTGGAATTAAAAGTAGATCATTAAATACAACAATTTAGGTGATGAATAATAACATGGTTGAGTTCAAGTTATATAACCCACCTTAAGAACGACTTCAAAGCTCCAAGCTCCAAAGATACACGTTCCTAAGGTTGAATATGGACTTCACAACTCCTCTATATGCAACGAATCACCATGGGTAAGCAATTGGTGAAGAAGAAAAGAAAGGAAGATCAAAACCCTAAATTCATGCTTCAATCCAAGGTTGAAGATGATCTTATCCTCACCTTAGGGTTAAGTATGAGCTCCTTCTTGCTCCTTAACACCTTTGAACGATACACTAGTGTCCTTGCACGATATTCCACCCCTCTTTCATGATATGTCACTCACGTTCACGATAGGACTCTCACTTGGAGTCAAAACTTCACTCTATGGCCGATATCACCCTATATGGCCAATATCACCTACTTGGGCGATATGCTCTTGCCATGGGCGATATCCCAAGTCCCATGCACGATACCACAGAATCCCTTCATGATATGGGAGCTCTATGCACGATACCTTAGGGTAGGAGGGTGGTAAGGGTCGCAAAATTGCACCAAGGGGTGAAACTAGGGGTATATATACTTGCTGTTCATGAAGGAAGGCAAAAACGAGGTGTCAACATTTTGAGCTAGTAGGTGCCACGTGTCATGCATGGGTGACACGTGTCCATGCATGGATAAACATTTATATTGTCTTGCAAAACGTTTGAGGATCATCTTGAGATGCAAATTCGTCCATTAATTATCCATTTGGATAAGTTATCTAGGTTTAATCACTATTTTAAGTCAAGTCGATACACTTTTTCTAAGGAAACTTGTTGTCCATCACACCTCACCTCCTTGATGTTCTTTGCACGATATGGCCTTTGCCAAGAGTTCAAAAAATGATATGGGACACATCCTTGGGTTCCATGGCCGATAGGCACTCATATATAAGCTTTTCAACTTGATACAACTCAAGTTAAGCTTTCAAATTCAACCTTTTTCTTGGTCATTTCATCACCAAGATTACCATCACTCATAAGTGATTCAAACATGGTGTATCATTCATTATATCTCCTCTAAATGATACTAGGATGGAGTAGGGTTACTCTAGAGGTGGTAATTTTCATAACAACCCCACATTTTGTGTAAATTACAATTTGTACCAAAATTGGTGCACAATGCTCCAACATTGTTCAAACAAGTTCAAACTTGAAATTTAGGCATTCCACAAGCCACCACCTTGCATTATTCTCTCTATTATTATTCTAAAACATATAAGTCATGTTCAACATGTGACATTTTGCATTATAGCCCCTCAACTTGGGTAAATTGCAGTTTGGTCCAAAATAAAGGAATATTCCTCAAACAACACTCAATCAGGACCAAACTTGAAACATAAGTATGTCACATGATAACAAAACACCTTAGAGGATTATATTAGAGTTCTAAGCAACTTTTTTATCCAAAACAAATAGGGTTACCTCATAACCCAGGTCAGGGTCATTACATCAATTTAGAGTTGTTCCAACCTTTGAATCAAAAGTTGTCAGTCCACTAACTAATTTTTTCCAATTGCAATTTTGAAAGTGATTTATTTTATTTACCTCACAGGATGTTACAACACAATACAATCACCTTCCACTCAAAGTAGCCTTCACCTTGAGGTAGATTCAACCTCCTTGTAGCAGCCTTCTTGAAGTAACCTCAAGAAACCTTGGAGCAGTCTTCACCACCTTGAAGTAGCTCCACCACCTTGATATAGCCTTCACCTAGAAGTAGCTCCAACCACCATTGAAGCAGCCTTCTTGAAGTAACCTCAAGAAACCTTGGAGCAGTCTTCACTTACTTGTAGTAGCTCCGCCACCTTGAGATAGCCTTTACCTAGAAGTAGATCCAACCTCCTTTGAAGAAGCCTTCTTGAACTAACCTCAAGCACACCTTTGAGAACCCTTCACTTTATTGAATTAGAATCAAGCAACCTCCTTTCAACAGCCTCCAACCCTAGGAGTAGTCAAGGAGAACAAAGTACAATATAAAAGAAGTAGATTCGAAGAAAGAAATACTTAACCAATGAAGTACATCACATTGAGTCCTATATCAAGCGTTCAGATCTCCTATCCACTTAAGATGGACGTTTCTATGTGGTGGTTAGGAGATAGTAGCTATAGGATACAAGTTTAGTGCACAAGGAAGAAGATAGCAAGTCAATCTTAGCTTTGTTGCTCTCTAGATTGGATGCTCAAGTGTAACTTGTGTTTTTGGGTGATCTAAGGCTTATCCTATTTATAGAAATGGTTTTCAAGTGTTTAGGGACGTTCTATGGAGTTTCTAAAGTGTTCTTAGTGCTTAAATAGTTGTTAGGTAGAAAGTAGTTGGGTTGCAATGGCTAAAATGTTTGTTAAATGTGAAGTGTCTAGAACTTTTCTTGGTCGACAATATTGTTGACTGGATGACTCTCAATTCACAATATTGTCGACCAGATGACTATCTAGGTTCAGCCAGATCTAATGGCTATATGTCTATTTCTCTCTTGTTTAAACCTATAACAAAGGGTATATCTCGGTCGACAATATTGTCAATCAAAATTGACTCAGAACAAAAGATTTGCAAAGTTGTTTTTTGATTGTTTGAGTCTTTGGCTGAGTGATTCTTGGTCTACAATTTTGTCAACCAAGAAGGACTTTTTCCAAGGATTTGCAAAGTATGTGAGGTCCTATTGACGACTCATATGAAACCTATCAACCCTTAAGTTTTCATGTGAGTGTATAGGGTTTTGGGTGGATAGGGAAGATCTGACGTTTGATTTACATGGTGTCTAAGTACTTGTACATTATATACTAGTACAAGTTTTTACATTGAGTATAATAATGAAAATATTAAACATTAAGCATCTTGATCTTCAATTATCCACTTAGTATGATCTCCTCAACTTCTTGATTCCTAAAATATCAAGTAGCACATTATATCCACAAGAATGAAATGTTTGTCATCATGAAAACAAAGGGTATGCTAACGTCCTATTTAGCCAACAATCTCCCCCTTTTTGAAGATGACAAACATTCCTAAAATACAAGAAAAATTATTGAAATGAAATGAGTTCCATACTTGTGATATACCTGAGATGAATTGGTTCTTGGATCTCATAAAATGTATACTGCTACACCTAAAGAGATAGGGACCATAATATCCATCTCTTAAGCCAATCTGCCATCAATAAATGTCAACCCAAGAGATCATGAAACTCATGTTCATGTTAAATGTTTTTACTTTATTTTATTTCTCCCTCTTTTTCATTTCAAAAAGACAATCATACATGTAAATCAATAAGACTCCCACTTAATTGATTATTCCCCCTTGATTGTTTACTGTCAAATTTAGCCAAAATTTAAAACCAATATTAATTTCTTAAAAATTTGCAAGGGATGTTAAGCCCTAAAATGATATAAGATTCCTTTAGGCTCATATTGAATTCAATAAATGTATCTCTAACATAACATACGGGATGTTCAACCCATATCTGTATAGAGAATGCAATTTAGAGAGAGATCAAAAAGATATGCACATTATATCTAAGAATTTTGTGAACTTCCCCTTAATATGATAACAAAAGTGAGTTCAAGAATGTAAAAGTATTTCAAATCATAATCAACTTTGAAATCAATTGATCAAGACTATGAATCATTTTTTATGATCTTTAAGAAATCTTGTTTCTTGCACTATTTTGATTTTGAAATTTCTCTCATGATGAGAAAATTGCATATTTGATATACCAATGTTCGGTGCAAATGAATTATTTAATTTAAAAATAATCATTTCAGTCAGGCTTATTTTTGGTCGACCATGACTTCAACCTGAGCACCCCTCTGCTCGAATGATTTTTTAACCAAAAGGCAGTTGTACAAATTTCCAATTAATGCAGTTTATCCAGTATGATAAAGATATAAAATTTTTCTCTATATTAGCATAAGTGACCAATCATATTTATGCATATTTGATTATGTTTCAAGCCATGGGTTTAAGAAACATAGATATCTTCTTTTATGGTTCTATTTTGGAAACAATTGTTACATCCATTTATTAGTGGATAGTGTTAAATAACCTCAAATCTAAGCCATTAATGCATAAGTATTATCAAAATCTATTTCTTCTCGTTATATCCTAACTTTATTTCATCGTGCTCATATAGTTCCAATGAATATTTTGTCTTTCGGTCTAGGAACTGAATTTTATTCATTGTTCTTAGTAAGCTCATATAACAATTGTTCAATAATCGACTCTTTCAGGATATGACTAAGTCTTGTTGTGTATAATCATCATTCATGTAGACTTATAAATCCTAGATACTTTGCTAGATGTTGAATATTCTAGGATAAAGTCATTTTGTGACTTAAGATCAAATTTGTCTTTGCCATCTTTTATTAAAGATAGAATCCACATAGAGCCAAATAATTTTTTTTGAATGAGTTCTAGTGAGAAACGTTTTAGTTTTTAAAAGAAATCTTACTTTTGATTGCCTAGAGTACACAAATACCATATTTATCTCAAAAATTTAGGTAATGATTATATTATAAGCAAGTTTCTTGTATGAACAATCTTTTTATGCCATAAACAACTCATTGTTTTTAGATAGTGTCCATAGAGTTAAGAGATTTACAATCATTTTTCCTTTTGATATTTTCCTATGAATCATAACCATTATCATAGTACTTATGATGTAATTATTTTACAATAGCACATTTTAAAATTTGTACCAACACCACCTATGTCAATAGTTTTACCTTTGAAACTTTCTCTAAATGTGACCAATAATTTTACCTTTTCTCCAAGTTTATGGAAATATTCTTATTATCGATCATATGCTGCTTAGAGAAATTTCTATAGACCATACAAGCATGCAAAGTATGAAAGTTTTGGTCAGCATATAGTAGTCATTTTGGTTAGGATTATTCAAATGTTTAGAACAGTCTAATATGAAGAGTCCATTACAGATTTGAGTCACCAAAGTTAATTGTGATTGAATGATTTTATTTTCAATAAACAATTCTGACAAAACTATCTTCGGTCAAACTTTTCTTTGACTGGAAAAATTCCCGATCGAACTATTTGTCGACCGGAAATATTTTCCAGTGAAAACAATTTTGATAGAACTTCCTTCGGTCGAACTTTTCTTCAATTGGAAGATATCTCAGTCAATCACTTTGTCAATGGAGATGAATTTAAGTGCATTTTATTAAATTCAACATTTCTAATGTAAAAAATCATGCTATTTTTTTGTATATCACAATTAAGTAATCATAAGTACAACTTAAAGCTTACTTTAATTGAGAAAAGACATTATGGATTTCACAATGAAGTTCAGGTCAAATATCAACTAATATGTCCAACATTTCTAAGTTGGTGGTTTTGGAGCCCATACCAATTCAACATCCTTCTTTTTCTTGTATGGACAAGAAAATGAATAGTGTCCAAAACATTGACAATAGTGAGAGAAAATAGAATCAATTTCATTTCTCTTCTTAGCATTTCAGTTATGTACTAGATTGTCCTTTGGCACATACATGATCTTTGATTTGGGTTTTTGTGTTTTTCTAGTTCTAGGGTTTTGGAAAGATTTCTCTTTAGGTATAAATACTAGACCTCTTCTTCCAATTTGTCCAAAAGATTTTTCTAAGATTTTATCAAGAATATTATTACTCTTTATACCATCAACATGTTTTCACAACTTAGCAATTTCATCGATTCTCTTTGCAATATCTAGTTTTGCTTGATCTAAACTTGAAAGCAAAGAATATCATTATTTAACAATGATATCATAATTGAACGAGAACATAGAACATGTTGAGTTTGATAATCTTTTAACTTTGCAAGCAATTCAACCTTTTCTTGAGAAAGAAGATCATTATTGTTTTCTAGAGCAAGCAATTTGGTATTATAATCATTAATAGAATCTTTCAAATAGTTATTTTCATAAGAGTGATCAAGTATTTTGGCATACAACTCATCATTGGTTTTTAAAACCTTTTTCAATTTCTTTTATAATCAACATATTTATCATGTAGTTATTCAAGACTAGTGGCTAGCTTTTCTTTAGATAAATCAAGAAGACTTACCTCATAGGATACCACTGTATGTGACACTTGTGAAAGGGAGCACTCTGATCAGTGTCGGGGAACCAATTTTTAAGGATACCACTACTATGGACAGATAGGACACTTTAAGAGATTGTCTAAAGCTTCATATTACACCAGCACAAAGTTTGTAGTCTTAGTTTCATACCTCACAATGGTAGTATCCATCTAGAGGAGTAAGTTCTTTAGTGAATCTAGGATCTATAGGGGAAACCTACTACCATTGGTGGAGGACACCGTGGAAGAGGGAGAGATACATTACATTTCTTCTCTATGACTCAACTTGAATAAGTAGGCTTCTCTAGAGTTTTAACAAGTGATATGCTTCTATTTAACATAATTTCATTTACACTCTTGGTAGATCTTAGTGTGACACATTCTTTTATACATAGATTGTTAGTTATCAAATTAAATCTTATAACTCAAGATATATCTTATAAATTATAGTTAACACTACCATTGGGTGATCCAACAGTTTTCATAAAAGTGTATCATGGGTGTCAACTGAGTTTCAGTGGGTTTACCATAGTTTTTTGGTCAGTACCCAGTGAAACTCCTAAGACACCCATAACATACTTTTGTCAAAAAAATTGGCTCACCTAACGATAGTGTTAACAAATATGGGTATATCATAGTTGTTAATCTCATACCCTTAGATATCAAATATGTCAAAATAGTTTTGAGTATGGATTGCCTTTAGAGGTACCGTATTCAATTAAACTATTGGAAGAATGAGGATATCTTTCAAAAATGTGGCTTTTCCTGTGTCTTCGATGGAGATAGGAAATAACCATGCACCTACATAGTATCATCTATTGCAGCTGATAAGATGATGAGAAAAGGTGTGAGACCCTTTTTGCACATGTGGTAATGACAAGATTTAAGTATGCATCTTAAACACAAGTGTTCACATTAGAGTAGTAAAGGGACGCAAAGAGGTCAAAATGTCAAACTCAAGAAATTGTGATGGATAGAGACTACCAATAACCAAAATGGGTCATCTAGTGTGTGACACAAATAACCAATGTAGAAATTTCAATCCAAATACATGAAACATAGATTAAATTGACTCACAAGAGATATTCTACACAAATTTAGGCCAAACGTTCATAAAACACATGATAATGTAAGAAATCCTCATGAAAACATGCCTAAATTATCCCCAATTTTGATAGAGAAATCATGTGCATCGGTAAGATGCAAAGTGTGGCAACACATCCCACTATCACACAGACAGCGAGGTGTTATGCAAAAATGTGCGGAAATCACCATAACCACAGATTACCAAAAACACAGGTTAATTAAAACCGATTGCAGAAGGCTGATAAACTGAGAAAACTATTACATGTTAGTCCACATCCTGCAAGGAAACAGGTTATACAAACATTTACAAGCCTTGATACGTGTCCACAGCTTAGAGGAAAACATGTCCAACCATCACATGAGTTCATCACCTATGTATATGTACATAAAGACCCACATCCGGCCAACAGTAGGATATACAAAACATCAACAACTATACATCGTAAAACACATCAAAACCCCTCCAAGGACCTGAGCGTACATGGATGACTCTAGACTCTACTACAAAACATCAGTATATCCATCACTTGCCTTCTACTATTCACCTTGTTGCTCGGCTGCTACTCCGCGACCACCACCACACCTAGCTCGACCACCTAAAAAGGTTATAAACCAGTGGGGTGAGACACAGTCCCAGCGAGAAACATAACTCCCCTTCGAAACTACAAAACCTTAGAAAGATAAAGCAACAAAAGAAGATAGCTGATAAGAGGTATAATAAGAGCAGTTATAAAGTAAAGTTGTTCATACTATCAAGCTTACCAGATGTATAGGAGGCATATACCCAAGTATTTCTTTTATGGAACATGATTGACAAGATCATATTTATAAGATCTTACCACATATCATAAGGAAAGTATAAGTAACCGCATGTATAACAAGATTAACTACACAAGCAAGGCCTCAACTAATGTTTCGTGTTTTGCCTTAAGCAGTAAATACTACATGGCTGGATTACGTATTATTATGCCCTGAGGAAGTGAGTCGTACCGCTCAAATCCAACCTTCGGTTGCGAAACCCAAGCCGGTGCCATACAAGGTCAATGGAAGAGCCGGACTCCATGAACTCCCACCTCATGGTCAGTGCACGAGAACCCAAGCAGGACCGCAGTCTCATGCTTAAGTGGCCTTAGCCACAAGGTCAGCTCCATAGGCTACCCTTCCTCTAGCGCGCCTCGGTACAGGTCACGACGCTAGTATATCTGAGCCACGGGCTTGTTCACCGTGCTCTGAGCCATGAACGCATTCATGCTCTATCACTCTGAGCCATGGGCATGTTCACCATGCTCTAAATATATATATATATATATATATATATATATATATATATATATATATATATATATATATATATATATATATATATATATCCGAGTCTGCAACCATGGCTGCACTCATTTCCCTCTCTATTTAAGGCTAGGAGAAACCACACATATTCAACAATATGCACTTCCAGGTTAACCCGCAGGAGAACCTGTTTCACAATCACCAGCTACTGATGATGATGGATCTATGGCCAGGGCAAACTACATGATTTGTTCCACTGTGATTAGTTAGTATATTTTAGGTGGATTGTAAGATTCAACCAAGTTATATAACATGCAAACTATAACAAGAATAAACAACATAAAACTCAATGTTATGCTATCATCCTGATCCATCACAAGGATCCAACATTACATGTTACCACTTGGCCTCTTGCCAATCATCTAGATCCATCTCAAGGATCACCACATTGCCATGGGATCTCAATCCCTCATCGCATAGTGCCACTACCTCTCAAGGCATTCTTATCAACTTAGGCACTTTACCATACTCAGGTCTTCAGACCCAAACACATCATGTATGTCATCTCATCATCAAGAGTAACAACCATAGCAATGTTACTCATCATCTTTACCTGGCTACGCATCACCTGCAAGGTTAGTATACACAATCATCATGGATTAACAGCAAGATCGTAGTATTGATATAGGGCAACATTGATGATAAGGTGCTTTATCATTCATGCCTCAACCTGTTGATCATAGATACAATCCATACAAAGCAATCTTATATGCTTACCATTATTTCAGCATTATTCATATCATTGAGATGATTACACACATACTAGTAATACCATGGTAAGATACATAGATGTAGCAAGTCAAGTTTTACTACCAAAAACCAACGTGATTTATTAACAAGAGCTAGCGCATAGATTCCATAAGAGATGAGACCCTCACGAGAAGTGCCTACTACCCTCACAAGAAGTGTGACGGGTAGGGCACCCTCACTAGAGGTGATATCGGGCAGGGTATTGTCCCCTATCTCCCAACTCTAAACGCACAACAGAAATCATACCAACGCATGTCGGCCAAACTCAAGGGTGTCGGGCATCCAAGGCATGACAGGCAACACCATATCATGCAACACAAGGTATCAGGTGCAACGCGGTGTCGTGCACTGCTTGGTAACGGGCATCCAGGCACGCAGCTCAGTCAAAGGAGCAAGTTCGGCGACGGTGCGTCGTGCAACGGTGCGTCATGTATCGTGCGCCCAAGCATATCGGGCAACCCCATGCATCGGGCACTAAGGTGTCATGCAACGCCCATCAGGTGTTGTGCTGTCGGCCAACACACACAGAGCTAGGGTTAAAGGGTGACACCCACCACAGACCAGCTAGCAACACTTCTACCACAGCAAAGCATAACGATACTAACCCACCCTCTAGGTTGTATGTGTCGGGTAGGGTACTCAGCTAAGTGTGACGCCCGACACAGTAAGGCAAGGAACATGTATCGTTCAAGGCTCAAGATCAAGAGGGATATCGGGCAACACCTCTCCTAACATCATAACGGTCAATATGCAACCCACAAGGTCATCATCAACCTTAAGCGCAAGGGCACCAAACCCTAATGGATCAAGAAGATAGATCACCTCTCAACTATCAAGAGAGATGGGTCTTGCCAAGCTTCATATCACCAATCGGGCAACACAAGGAGCAACCCTAACAAGATCTAAAACTACTACAAAGCTCACCCTTCAAGTCCATGGTGAGAGGAGGGTGTTGCTCAAGCTACTAGAACACAAGCTCACCTCTCAACTTAAACGAGAGAGGAGTGTTTCTCATGATACTAGAACTCAAGCTCACTCCTTAAGACCTAGGAGAGAAAGGAGTATTGCTCACTAAGAAACCCTAGAACACAGGTTCGGCCTACAAGGTGAAACTAAGCAAAAAAAACTATACTAACAACTTACTAAGCCGATCATAAGAAACATATTAACAAGAACATAGAAGATGGTAATGTAGTTAGGGTTAGGAGTTATGTAACCCGCCTTAAGCAAGCTCCAAGCTCCTAGCTCCAAGCTCCCAGCACCACCACAAGAAGGAGAGCAAGGCACTCTAGGGTTCGGCCAAGACTAGGGGAAGAAGGAGACTCCAAGGTAAGGATCGGCCACCAAGCTTGCAAAGGAAGAAGGGTGTCGAGCGCCAAGGAGAGGAAGACTAAGGAACTAAAGGGATCCTTAGTAAGGGAAAGGAAACACATATATAGAAGGGGATGGAGGAGAAACCAAGGTAGAGCAAATCAAGGTGTCACCCACCTAGGGACACTTGTCCATGGGCAATGCCACCACTCTAACATGCCCCAAACAAATGTCCAAGGCCATTGCCACATGCAAGCACCAAGCACCAAGTGTCCACTAGTGGTGACACAAACGAGGTCAAAGAAGGTCAAAGGGTCCATGGGCGACACACCCACACAACATGGCCGACACACCCCCACCATGGCCGACACAACCATGGGTGACACACATCCTAGGCGACACACCTAGGCCGACACAGGGCACTCTTGCCTGACACAGGGTCCAAAGAAGCAAAGGCAAGGCACCACAAGGCCCAACAAGCTCAACCAAGCCCAAAGGAAACTCAAGCAACGAGCGCAAACCTTCCTCTCAACACTAGAGGAAGCAAGGAGAGGGAGGAACACCACACAAGGTGACAAACTTGCCCACAAACCCTAGACTTGGGTTAATTGCAAGTAGCACCTCCAGCTCTCAACAAGGCACAAACAAACCCTAATCACCACTAAAGGTGATTAGCAAGCAACAAAGCATCAGGGTTAAGCAAAGCAAATAGGGTAAACCCTAAACGGAGGTCAGGGTCCTTACACAAAGACAACAAAAAGAATGGTTAATATAGAGGATGTTTCCATAGAGTGTGAGTTCCCAGATGTTTTTTCTAATGAGTTACCAGGTTTACCTCCTTATAGAGATGTCTACTTTGAGATGCAAATTCTACCAAGTAATCACCCAAAAGCATTACCAACATATAGAATGACATATGTAGAGCTAAAGGAATTAAAAACTCAAGTATAAGAGTTACTACATAAGGGTTTTCTTCAACTTAGAACATAATTTTGTTGACCTACAGTGCTTTTTGTGATTAATGAAGGATGGGACTATGTGATTGTTCATACACTATAGGCAACTAGATAAGATAACCATCAAGAACAAGAAAAATTTTCCTAGGATTGATGATCTATTTGATCAAGTGTCTGGATCAACAGTCTTCTCGATGATAGATCAGAGTTTAGGTTATCACTTTTTGAAAATAAAGGCTTCAAATGTACCTATGTCAGCCTTTATAACAAGATATGGACATAATGAATTTGTAGTAAGGTCTTTATTCTAAAAAAATACTCATGTAGCTTTTATTGACATGATAAATAGAGTTTTCATACCATATCTACATTAGTTTAGAGTAGTGTTAATAGAAGACATTCTTATATATTGTATAGATGAAAATGACATGAGAAGAATCTGAGGATAGCTCTATAGTTGTTGAGTAAACAACAACTATATGCTAAGCTCAACAACTATTAGTTTCAATTGGATGAAGTTTCCTTTCTTTGACATGTCATGTTAGGAGAAGGAGTTAGTGTAGATGCTAAGAACTTAATTTGTTCTTCAATGGGAGAAACCATAACCCCTACTGAGATCAGAAGTTTTCTACAAATAGCTAGATGTCATAGGATATTTATAAGGAAATTCAATATACTAGTGGAATGCCTTACACTTTTAACAAGGAAGTATATGCCTTTTGTTTGATCTGAAACATGTGAGAAAGGTTTTCAAACACTAAAAAAGTAATTAACTACATCACCAATGTTGAATTAGGCTAAGGTGGACAAGGGATTTGGTTTTTTATGCATCTAGGAGAGGTTTAGAATGTGGCTTATGCATGAAGGACAGGTGGTGGCCTATGCTTCTAGACATCTCAAGAAGAATAAAAAGAATTATCGAACATATGATTTTGAGTTGACAGTAGTAGTACATGCCTTAAAGGAATGGTGTCATTATCTATATTATGTCATGTCAGGTCCTTACTGTCCATAAGAGTTTAAAATACATATTTACATAGTAGGATCTCAATTTGAAACATCAAAGATGTTAGTGCTTATTAAGGACTATAATGTGACCATTTATTATCACCCTGGGACGTCCAATGTTGTAGCAGATGCTTTGAGTAGGAAGTCTAGATCACCTATAGAAATGTTTTCTGTGGTATGTGTAAGGAGAGACTTACAAGTCAAAATATGAGAGATGAATCTAGATATGAGTATGTCACAACAAGGTAAGTTGATGGTACAGATGCACGTTAGACCAACATTCTATGAGAAAATCAAACTTCAATATACTGACAATGAATGGAAGTAGGTCATGCATGAGATAATAGAAGATAGGAGTATATAGTTTATATATTAAAATTATGGGTTTTTGTATCATCAGTAGAGATTGTGTGTGTCGAATGACATTGAGTTAAAGAAGCAGATTCTTGAAGAGGTTGGCTCTTCTATCTATGAAATGCATTCAGGCATTTCTAACGTCTACAAAAACCTCAAGGAACTATATTGGTGGAAAAGTATGAAGAGATGTGTGCTTGAATATGTAGCCAAGTATGGTGTTTTTCAACAAGTCAAGACTAAAAACCAAAAGGCAGCGGGTATACCGTAACCACTCTTTATACCTTTGTGGAAGTAGAAAAAGATGACAATGTAATTTGTGACAGGGTTACCTAGAACATCACATAGTTTTGACTCTATATGGATGGTAATGGATAGACTAATGAAATATTCTTGTTTTCTCCCAATTAAGTCAATCTGGAATGCACCGACACTAGACAAGGACTATACATATGAGCTAGTGATATAACATGGAATAACAATCATTATTATAATTGATAGAGACCCCAAGTTCACATCTAGATTTCAAAATCATATACATCATGTCTTTGGAATATTTTGAAATTTAGAACACCATTTCACCCTCAAACAGATGAACTATAAGAATAGACTATTCAAAACCTAGAGGACATGCATGTGTATTATAATTTATTAGTGTTGGGATAATCACCTCAGTCTTATAGAGTTTGACTATAAGAATAGTTATCATATCAGTTTAAACATGGTCCTCATGAAGATATGTATGGATGAAATTGTAGATCTCCTATTTGTTAGTCTGAAGATAGTGAGACACAGATTCTAGCTAGGTCCAAATTTGGTGGAAGAAATAACAAAAAGATCTATGTGATCAAATAACATTTGAAAGTTGCATAGGATAGACTAAAAAGTAATGCATAGAAAAGGAGTAGACCACTTCAATTTGAGTTTGGGGATGAAGCTTACTTGAAAGTGTCATCCTAGAAAGGAGTACTATGATTTTGAAAGTGAGGTAAACTAACTCCTAGGTTTATGGGTAACTACCCAATAATTCAAAGAATTAGGCCAGTAGCATTCAAACTTGAATTACCTCCTTATCCAATCAATTTCAATGATGTGTTCCATGTAATGTTAAAGAAGTGTCATCCATGTTAAAAGAAGATCATAGACCTAGAGCCAGTACAAGTAAGAGAAGATATCTCCTATGTTGAGGATCCTATACAAATTCTAGTTCATAGATATTGGAAGATTACAAAGAGGGAGATACCTCTAGTCATGGTATTTTTTGAGGAATCATAGTGTATATGAAGCTACATGGGAGTTAGAGCTAGATAAGTGTAACAAGTATATTTCCTATTCTAGGAATTTTAGGATGAACTTTTTATTAGAGGGGAGTATTGCTACAGCCCACACCTTGCTTCATTGGTAATTTAAGGGTTTAATATTTAGTATTGATTACACCTTTTAAATTTTTCATTACGAACTAGTTGATTTATATTTTTTTTTGTCTTAAACTTGTTCTCTGACAAGTTAAAAATCAATATTTTAGCATACCATGATATGTGATCCTTAGTTGATATAGTAATAGGAACCACATGAATGTGGGAAGAAAAGTATAGACATTTGAGGAACTAATTATTAAAAATATATATTATTTAAGAATTTTGTTGTAGACTTGTAGAGAATTTAATAATGAATCCAACACAAAAAGGAGGAACCAAATCAGAGTTAAATGAGAGAGTTATGGAATTTCTAGCAATCACACAGAATTACCATTGATTGACAACTGATGGGCCATCAAAGGGTAGCTCATCAACCGAAAACCCATCAATAAATTGTCCACCTATCAATGGTGCACACCGACAAGCCACCTTCTGATGGGCCCAGAAACCAATGGAAGCTATAGCTGCCTCTCAATATAGCTAAATATAGAAAATGATCATAAATTTTGATATACTTATCATAATTTGAAGAAATTTATTTTTTAGATTTGAATATAAATTCTATACACAATTAGATCCTTAAAGACCAAAAATATGAACATGAATGTAATTTCTTTTGGTAAAAAAGTGAAGAACAGGATAAACCAAAGACCTAGCCATAGATCAAATGTTGTAAGTTTATTTTAACCACGGAATTCTTCTCTCTTACTCTTTCCCTTGTTAGAATCTATTGTTGCACTCACTATAGATTCTCCTTTACCTCCCCTCTCCATCTTCTTCCTCAAATAGGCACTAGTTGGAGTTGTAGACCTAACATCAGGATGTTTGAAGGTGATCGTGGACCTTTCATCTCAAAACCAAGTTGAGTAGGTAAAAATACAGGCATGCCAACCTTAGATTTGAGATAAGCAAGATATAATCAAACCCAAGTGAGTGAAACATCACCCTTTAACCTTGATTTTATAGAATTTAAGACAAAAACATAATGAACATGTATTGTCTTGTATGCTGATTACTATTGTTGATTTATTGAAGTAAAACATGATTTTTTTGTTGATTTATGAATACCTTACCATATTTGTGATGTGTTATAGATGTATTCATCTATAAAATTATGATGAGCCTTAAAGGCATAATTAAAGGCATTAGAGCCTAGCTTTTCCCTAATCTTTACAATAATGAATATCGGTGACCTAGTTGATAGTTGTTTCTATCTCATTACTTAAGTAGTTGAATGAGTGATTCATTCTAGATATCGGTGACCTAGTTGATAGTTGTTTCTATCTCATTACTTAAGTAGTTGAATGAGTGATTCATTCTAGTATTTATTAGTATGCTCTGTTTATCTGTGCAAGTAGTTTTTCTTATTGGTGTCAGTGATTTAGATTAAGTTCAGTGTTCTAAAAATGACAATAGAAGACGTAAGTACATTTAAGATAAGAAAGATGTAATAGTAAGTCTATCAATGAAAATAAAGAATCAAGTAGGCATTAGATTCCCTGAATACAATACAATTTATCACGGAGGTATGCACCTTAAGGAGGAAATGTGCCAACTAACTAGAAAAGTTAAGGATGAGGTAGGTTTAGAGTATCAGAGAGGTACAAAGGACTAAAATCAGTGAGGATGTTCTCCTTAAATTAGTAAGGTACCCAACATTAAGCAGAGAATTTTCTAGTACCTAGTATTCAGATACTTCTTAGTTGGTTATCCCTTGAGGGACTATTGATGTAGAAAGTTAATCCAAGTGCTTTGACTCTCCGCCTGAGTATCCAGGTTTAGAGGTGCAATCTTATTTATCTGTGAAACTATTTATCCGATCAAGGCCATATGTGGAGGGCCTCGTTGCATGCAAGGTATCTAGATTCATAGAGTTTACATCCCTAATCTACTCCAAATCTAATACAGTGAGATTGTAGCTTGTTATGATACTTCCACATGTTGCAATACACTTCATGTGGGTCCATGACATAATAAAAAGGAGTTAAAAGGTTAATAGATGGATTTAGTTTGTTTACTGATTATAGTTATTATCAAAATTACTACCATATTGTGTGTTTGCAGATTTCAATGTCTATACTCATGTTTTTATGATTTTAATTCTATTAAGAATATACATCTAAATCATTAGCATTTCTTGATGACTTTGCATGAACTGAGCTAGTAGCTCACACACTCTACTGAAATATTTTTTGAGAGTATGTCTAGCTCAGCATGAGGAATCAGAAGCTAGCTTTCAACAGGAGTAGATCAGCTGAGGTTTTTATGGGAATAGTTAACTTATTTAGATGGTCTCTTATTCCTCCTCTAGTCTTAGGAATGTGAGAGTGAGGATTGAGAGCAATTTTTTAATAAGTTCTAATAAATATATATTGAATCTAGAACTCATTTCTTTCAATCAAATAATGATGTAATAGTGGAACTCAATTGTGGACTTGTGATTCGTATGCTTAAATATGATACTATCTATTATGTTAACATGATGTTTCACTAGTTTTATTAATTGAAGGGAAAAAATTAACGATGATTTTTAGTGATTAAAATCAGAAGGTTAGTCTAATATATGTTTGATTGTATTAGACCATGGTTAGTGGGTTTGGGTCACGTCAATACTGGTATGAGAGAGATGCATGCCGTGTATGTGAATGTCATACCATTGGTCATTGTCATTTCTTCTATTATCAAACCATATGTTAGGAATATTTTAGGTAGCCTACTGAATATCCTAATATTAATTCTCCTTCTTTTATGATGATGATTCTTTAGATGTGGTTATCACATGTGATGATTATGATCATCTATGCTCTCTATCCTTGAATACCTCATTTGACTATCTTGGTCTCAAGTAGTTGTAGTTGTACATCTGGATATTGGCATTCATGCATTTTCCTATATGAGTCAATTTGATTGTATATTCTAGTGCTTTTTCTCATATAAATGGTCATGTTTCCTTATTTACACATTATAACTCATCTATGGAAAGTCTTTCACGTTAAAATAGTTAATGGATATAAATCCCCTATTATGACTCTTTGGAAGTGATTCTATGACCAAATCAATAACTTTTGATATTGTCTTGTATGCTTTAAGTTTGTGTTCTCATTGTTCATTGTCTATAAAATAAAGTCTCTTCATTGTCCTTATAATTTTCCATGATACATTTTCCATTTTGTAGGATCTCCAAAAGCTAAAATAGATTGATATAGGCTATGAGAAAGATGTTTTCTGCTATCTCCTACCATCCACCACATATCATATTGTCTATACCTCCAGCACATCTCTTTAGCTTCATAGTCACCCATCATGAATGTCCTTCACTACTAATTTCCAATATACATTCTTTTGAGATTATTTAGTGTGAGACATGTTAGGTTGGAAGGAATCATAGGACCAATTTTCCTTCACGGCAAGAGAAACATGTGATGTATGACTTTTGTATAATTCATGCAAATCTTTGGCAACCATGTCATGTTCAAATTTATATGAATTGTAAGCATATTTTTGGTCTTTTGGAGATTTTTCTCATGTCGCATAGTTTTCCTTACTTTAGTTTTGTAATTAAACATTTATTTCATGAAAGAAATACACTTTTCTTCTTCTATTAAAGTAATTCATAGTGATAATGGTCTTAAGTTTGTTAATAGTGAGTTATTAGCCTTTTTTAGGTCTTTGGGGACTATTTATCAAATTTCATGTATTAAAAACTCACAAGATATCAAAAAACCTCACAAAAAAATGGTGTTGTCGAAAGAAAATTATTCTATGTGCTTGATGTCATTGTACCCTGATGTTTCAAACAAACTTATTATGATAAAACATCATAGAAAAATGGTGTTTCTAAAAAGATATTATGCCATTTTATTGATGTGGCGTGTACCATGATGTTCAACTACATGTTCCTTCTCATATTTACTAGATGTCCTTATAACTATGGGTTTCCTTATCAATAAAATATCATCTTCTATTCTCGGGGGGCATTTCCTAAAGTGTCATTTTCCCATGAAAGTTTGTTCTTCCACTTCTATTGAGAGTTTTTGGTTGTATTTTTTTAGTCCACTTGTTTCAGCATGATAAGTTGTCCCCTCAGCATATGAAGTTTGTTATTCTTGGCCACTCAAGACTCAAAAGGAATACCATTGTGTTGAATCTTCTACTCAATGATCATATTTTAGTGCGGACATCACTTTTCTCAAAGATAAGCCTTCTTTATCACCCACTCATGTGGACTCTACCACACATATTATATGCATTCCACCTGAACCATTATCAACATCTACAATAGTACCATCACTACATATGCATTCTCCTCTGATTGACCCTAGACCATTATCAATCACTGTTGTAAATGAGCCTCACATCTATTTTGGTTTCTCTGATGGTGATCCAAATAAGGTATCATGTTTTGATCTTTATGTTTCCATTTCTCTTCGTAAGGCCACTCGCTCCTAGAAGATTCTTGCTAAATATACTTTGTCTTATTTTATATTATTGATCATTTGTCTCATTTGGAAAAGTCTTTTTCTCTTTCTATGGACTCACATCAACTACTAAAGGATTTTCATGAAGCCTTACATCATCCTCCATGGTAGACTGTCATGGATGAGGAGATGTTCGCTCTACTTTCTCCCATACATGGGACTTAATAACATTGCTTCATGGTGCATCTGTGATTGGATTTTGGTGGGTCTACACTTTTAAATATCAACTCGGTGGCTCAATTGATCACTATAAATCTAGGCTTGTAACCAAGGGTACTCAGACAGAAAACATCAACTATTTTGAGACATTCTCGCACGTTACTTGTCTCAAATCATAGGTATTCTTTTATTTGTTGTTGTTCATTCTGGTTGGACTATTTATTAGTCAGATTTAAATTATGCCTTCTTATAAGGTAATTTAACATAAGAGTTTTGTACGAACCAGCCTCCTAGATGTGTTTCTCTAGGAAAGTGATCCAAAATCTACAAACTAAACAAAGCAATCTATGGTCTCAAACAAACTTAGGAAATTTAGTAGCACTATTAAATGATATGGCTTCTGTCACTCTTCATCAGATCATTTTTTGTTCACTCTACATTCTTATAAAGGGACTATAATTTTGATAGTTTTTGATGGAAATATACTTATGTCTAGGAGTGATTGTACTGATATTTGACTAGTTAATGATTTTTTAAAATCATAATTTGCACCAAGGATCTTAGTCCTATTAGATTGTTTGGAGTATTAATTGACACATATCAACTATGGTCTTGTTCTCTCTCAAAGGAATTATGTTTTGGACCTCCTTAAAGACATTAGTATGATAAGTTGTAAACCAATTGTTTTCCTACTACGACCATACCCAAAGACACTCCACACATAGTTGTTGAGCCCTAAGGCATTCAATATAAGACCTCATTGACAATCACAAAATAATTATATCACCCGTATATGAATATATCATTTAACAATGTGAAATTGTACCAACACTCTATAAGTGCTTGAAAATATAACATCTTATTAGTAATTTTTAAGTGGCATGTGGTCATGTAATATTATAACTTGAAGAGTGAGTAGGAACACTACCTTAAGGAGTAATTCAATGACGCTAATCATATGTTTGTCACCATGAGGCCATGAGTGGTTCATAAATCATAAACTTTTGTCCTGACAAAAAAAAGATCCTAGCACATAAAAAGTTCAATAATTGGAGAAAAAGTATAGTAGGCATAACACAATTTCAATATCACATGTTCTTCATAAAACATCTTCAATGAAAGGATTAAACCAAGCCAAAGTGCTCCGATATCATTGTTGATGAGGGGTCCAAGAGGCATTTTTAATCTTCTCTAATCTTCTCCCGTGTAACCAGGAGGCCTCACCCTAGAAATTGGGATCCTAGATGAAGACCCCTTTTTTGGAGATCTCCTCCTAAGAGGATTTAGGTTTGTAGTTGGTTTTGCTTCCACCCAGGTATACGTATTAGTCTTATGGTGTCACCTCTTGATATGTTAATCATTGGTTCCTCAGTGCCTAGTACATATCATTGTCCCTTTTCTTGTCTTATTTTACCATATGGGGTTATTCTCTTGGTCTACAGCAACATACCCACTGGACGAAGGTATGTCTTAAGCCTTCTTCCTAGAACATTGTGTATAGAAGCATTGTCCTCTTTGCCAACCTTTGTCAAGATCACTGTATTTGTGTTTATTGATTTCGAAGAAAGGCCATTTGGAAACACAATAGTTTGTGGAATCTCATCATGTCATGCCAAACTATGTCAGTCACTTTGCTATATTTTCTTTTATCCTTATATATAGATACTCAAATCAAATTGTCAATATTTATCTTAGTAATAGCATCATTGAGATGTGCCATTATAACATCGAGGTATAAGTTGATGATTTTTCTCTTGCTCGTCCATTGAAAACAACTGTGCAATAGAATCTGCAACAAAATTCTTTCCACTTCCCTGTGATTTAAAAACACTCGTATGACTCATTGACAGTTCTGCAAAACCTCTACGGAGTTGTGGCATCATAAAAAGGGACGTTATTATCTGCAGATAGAAAAACTACCATCATAATACAGCGCCATTCCTTTTCTACTCATCCTTTGTGAATTTTTAGAAAGTAGTTTTTATTGATTCGATCGGAAAAGATACAACTTCTAGCTTCTAATACCATTTACTGTTAAGTTTAAACCGATATTAAAGTTGCTATTTTGTGAGAATGTCTAACTTAAGAAATTTATATTGTGTCTCTTATATAACCGTTTAATGAGCTTCCCAAGTGGTCGTTGTTTATTGCGAGAGCTGATGATTATGCCGAATAATGGGGAAATCCGGTTGCTTACAAATTCAATCATAAGCAAGTTTGTTTTGTTTGGTATAGAAGTTGGACAAGTGTAAGTTTGACTAATTCTGTGTTTCATTAATTCTGCGTTGAAAATTCATCAAGTGCGGCAATTTCAACGTTGACAAATCCATCCGATATTCAAGTAATACCCGATCTGTCAATCTAGACGCCTTCCTTACATGAGTCCATTTTTATATATATAGACGGCTAGACCAAACTGCGGCCAGCACTCTTCCGTGGGTTTGTCTCTTTAGCAGTCCGGTTTACATAACCTAGCCGAAATTTTGCTATATAAACCGAGCACTAACATCAGGTCTGAAGCACTTCCACCCAGCAAGCCCCATTCCGGCATTCCCTCCACGAAAGCTACCAATCTTCACAATATGCAGGTTCATGTAGGGTTGTTCTTCCCTTTGCTAGTTCTCTCCGCTTCGTTGGCCTTTGGTATAACGTTCGGGGCAAGTCCTCTCTACACAATATGCTCAACCTCTTCGGGAAACTATTCTTACAACGACGCTTACGCCACGAACCTCCAGACACTAACCGCGACCCTCATCCAGAACGCCCCGGCCACGGGCTTCAGCTACGGCAAAGCTGGCATGGATACGTCATCCGTGTTCGGCCTGACCTTGTGCCGTGGCGACATCAGTCCTTCCCCATGCAAAGCTTGCATCGCTGAAGCTGCTTCAAAGATTCGCGAGGAATGCCCCAACCAAAAGGAGGCCAGCACTTGGTACGACAACTGCCTCCTCCGATACTCCGACCAAGACTTCACTGGTACCGTTGACGGTAGCAAGGTGTACCTGTGGAACACGCAAGTGGTGCCTTACCCTGAAGCTTTCAACAAGAAGGTGGTAAACCTTCTGAACAAGGTGGCCATCATGGCTTCCAGCCGGCCACTACTGTTCGCGACCCAAGAGGCGAAGATCGGTGGCCAGTCCGAGACGCTTTATGCTCTTGCCCAGTGCACTAGGGACCTCTCTCCGGCCTACTGCAGGAGCTGCCTCCAGGATGCGATTTCACAGTTCCCCAACTGCTGCGATGGGAAAAGAGGTGGGAGAGTCCTCGGTGGAAGTTGCAACTTCAGATATGAGCTCTACCCTTTCTATGCACAGTGATCATGAAGATCATACGCTCGATGGGGGGTCCTATTATGCATCATGTAACATGGTTTAGCACTAAATTGTACGAGTATGGAGCGATCAGCAGGGATATAATATGAATAAAAGATGTTTTTATCTTTAAAAAGACTAGTTATGTTACATGGAAAATAACTGTCATTGTCTCGCACTCACGTGAAGGCATCAAACAGATATATGATCGCAGGCTCACCTGCATACCATACATGACCCTATAAATCTACAAACATCATCATCAGTCAAAGTAATGCAATAGAATATACCGCTGAATTGTATGAATACGGCGATCAGCAGTGATGTCTGACGCGTCATATATAAATAAAAGAATTTTTCACGCAAAATTACTGGGCGTGATACATAGAAAATAGCTGTCATTGTATATCATTCACGTGAAGGCATCACAGATATTCGCACCGCAGATCATGTGGATACAATTCATGGTCGTTTATATCTGCAACAACAATATCATCAGTCAAAGGAAAGACCATCCACAACAAAACAAAGTTATAGGCGTTGACATGAATAGCTGGACAGCGCTGCGCATGAAAACAACCTCTCCCCTTTGTATCCCTTGATAAAGAACAAGGGCTGAGGTGATGTCCCATCGAGTCAATGATTGAGGGCAGACAATCAATTGCCGACATGATTCTCTCTTACGTTTGTCTCGACATTATGGGAGTGAGCAAGAGGAACACACAAATACACCGAAAATTGGTGGTCTAACTACATCTACATTGACGATCCTAAATTTGGTGTTTTGAGCATGTAATTGAAAGACAAATCACCCCACCTCAAATTTGGTGCTTGTAGATGGAATTTTGTTTTTACTTATCACATTAGGTACCTTGAAATTTTATCGTTTGCCTTGGGTTTTTAAACTTAGGTCTCTTATGGTAGAAATCCCTTCTATGTGCCTAATACATTTCAGTACGGAGATAGGATTTTATTTATTAAATAACGTCCACAGAAAGCTTCAATTGGATTTTTCTCGTTAAGGTGTTAGTTTGAATGTCCTCGTTCTAGCTCTTTTTTTATGAGAGCTACTCGTTCGTCAAGGTGTTGAGTTCGAATGTTTATAGTTGTTACAGATGCGAGAGACTCGTTCTAGCTCTTTTTTTATGAGAACTACTCGCTGTAAACACAATAAATCTAATAGCATACTTTTCATAACAATGGGGTTTCGCAAATAAGATTTGTTGTGATTTTGTAAAGGCCGTTAAAAAAATACCGGGTTGTCAACCATATAGGCGTAACCAGCAAAGCTAACATCTTTATAAGATGTAGATAACTAGGAATCTCCCAAAAGTGAGAGTGATACCTACTTATGCAGTTTTTGTCATTGCTGCAACTAGACCAACGTAGACAATGATGAAACTAAGACGGGACTTCAGACGGTATGTGCATGTCATGAATTGTGCCTAACTTGGCATGTTCAAATATCTAAGATTTTCTCTAGCCTTGGGTGGACATGTTTTCATGGATAAACCTATCCAACACGTCAACATTATTAAGAATCATGTTTGTTGGCCCAAACCTACTGAAATTTGAGGGAAAGGGACGGATAATCATAACCGGACGCTAGTGAAGGATCTAGGTCCCTGTTTTGTGAAATCCATCACGTGAAACGATGGTGGCTTTGTATGAACAAACCATATCAAGGTTAAAGGATATGACGGAATATGTCAACATAGCATCAAATATCTGATATAAAGACAACTTTGTAGTCAATGATTGGCTCGGGTAAAGAAGCACATTCTTCACCTTGCTCATGTACTTGTTATTAACATGGTTTTTTTTTACTTTCACATACAACCCCACACCTTATCCAAACCACTAGAAACCACTCAACACATTTTAGCACAAGAGACAAAAGGCATTGCTAATTACAAGACATCAAATAAGTCATCTTGCTTAGAGTGATGTCAATAATTACTTAGGGAAGTGGAAACAATATAAGCAAGTAGGAATTTTTGTTACACGTAATAGTGACATACAACCTATTATGTCACAAGTCCATTTGCAACCCATGAATTTATTTTAAATCTCAAAGTAAAATGCCTTCATTAATAAGCTTAATTAAGTGCCTAAATATCATCATTATCGATAAGGAAAATATAAGTTTTTAAATGGTCATTATTCAATAAATTATAGTGTGAAAATTCATTTCTTACATGTTCTCAAAACATTTTTTTCTTATACTAGATCCTTACATGGTTTATAGCCACTATCAAGAATCTAATATTATCATTTTCCTCATAGATCATTGACACGCCTAAATTGTGCATGCAAAATGCAAGTGTACGTGTTGAGTGATGTTGGTCTATGAGGCCTAAATGTCAAACTTAGATAAATGTTCTCCAGAGACTACTACTAAATGTAACCTAATCATTGAGGACTAGAGAAAGTGATTGGTTGGTTAGTTTACAACTAAGAACAAAAATAAAATATAAAGTAAGTGGAAGTGATCAAGTTTTAATGGATTCCATAGGATTACAGTTTGACCACAGTATGCATCACATTTAATTCCATTTCATCAATAATCATTTTCTATTAACCCTAGACTAAGGATCTGCAACAAGTATTACCCACTCCCATAGCGTAATACTACCTACACTAAGACAAACCTCACTTCTGTAGTAATTTGAGAACTAGTCTACTAGATAGGTACATTAATGATATTTCTAGGTTATTCCTACACAGTCACAAGTCCTCTCTTGAGGCACGATATTATCTGTGCAAATATACAACTTTTCCAACCCCTAATCCCTCTCCGAGATCAACTAGAGATCTAAAACATTGATTTTGATTATCAAGCACAAACAATTCAGTAAGAAATCATAGATTTTTGTCCTGCATTAAAGAAAATATAAATTATTAATTCATGAGGGTTCAATATAGTGTAAATTCAGGCTACCCTCAGGTCCTAAGAATAGGGGGATTAGCCATGTATGATATATATCAGTGGACACATAGAGTAAGAAGGAGAAAATGAGATAAATATCAGAATAATTAATGCAAATACTCAAAGAAGTGCTCCTGATGATCCCCTCTGGTAGGCTTCTCGATCCACGGAGTTCTGGCTACAAATCTGCCTCCTGGAAGTGACTGGAACGTCCTCTACGTGGCTACCTCTTCATCTCCTCCTTTGTTGGCTCTATGCTTTATTGCAATGAGATAGAACGTGATCTCCTTACTTGATCAAACTCCTATAAGGTCATAAGTGAGGCTATGAACATCATTTAGTCATAATTGTTAGATATCCATGATCTTTAATCTGCATTGCTCATACGAAGTTGGTACCACTGACAGGATGTCGTTGACATTGAGTTGTCAATTGACTCCAAACCCTTAATAAGTGTAGGCACTACAACTTAGTATGTTGGTAGAACCAAGTTTCTTTCTATGAATTCTGACTTGTTTTGGGTGCAAAAGTCAGTACCACCGATTAATGTGTTGGTGGCACCAAAACATTTAGTTTTGCTAAAGATTCTTTCTTGGTGTAAAGTTGGTAGCACTGACTCGTCTCTTTGGTAGCATCAAACATCATCTCAGTAGCACTGAGTGCTTTCTCAATAGCATCGAGATGTCTAGGATTTCATGTTGGATTTTGTATATTTTTGATACACTGACTAGCTTTTTGGTCGCACATAGTTGTCATGTAAGTTCTCAAATTGACTGAAACAAGGAAAACCCAATATTAGTTTGAACAAAAAATGATGATTTAACATAATTTAGTAGTAATACTTGATAAATGATGCAACATTGTTTCACAGGCTAATAATGATAAAGAAGGCATAACTAATGTCACAGATGAACAATTATGTACTACTTACTTGGAAAAATAGCCTATGAAAAGCAACTAAAACTTAGTGCATCAATCATTATGTGTGTCAACTACAAGTGATGTGACACAATAAAGTATAAACTAGACAAGTTGTTGAGTTCTTGAATAACTATTATACCCCTTGTATGACATTGGATGATAAATTTCTCATGTGTAATGTATATTATTCCTCACTAAAAGTCTAGGTAAAATAAGTTTTGTTGGTTTCACTTTCTTAGAGTTTCTCATCATACCCCTTCAAAATTGGGGATGCAACTATGCTTACATAAAAGGACTTTGGTGATCACCCAAAAACCTAGTCATTCACGTGCAACATTATTTCAATGTGATGGTTGTGATATCCTTGGATTTCTTCTTTCCAACTATGCATTGTAGACTAAAAAAACACATGTCTGTGGTAAGTTTAGCTTTAGTACACCATGCAAATTAAGTTATGTTGATAAATCATGGAACGTCATAAATGCTATCAAATATACTCATTGAAGATTGTAATTTCCATGTAAATCCAAAACAATCACCATACAATTTCAAATGCACATCTTTAAAGTTACATAAATTGTTAAATCTTGAGAGTTACATAAATTGTCATATCTTGAGAGTTAATATAGCAAACCATACAATTTCAAATGCACATATTTAAAGTCCTCTCTCGAGGCATGATATTATCTGTGCAAATATCTAACTTTTCTAACCCCTAATCCCTCTCCTGGAGCAACAAGAGATTTAAAACATTGATTTTGATTATCAAGCACAAACAATTTAGTAAGAAATCATAGATTTTTGTCCTACATTAAAGAAAAAATATATATTAATTCATGAGGGTCCAATACAGTGTAAAGTCGGGCTACTCTCGGGTCCTAAGAATAGGGGGATTAGCCATGTATGATTTATATCAGTAGATACATAGAGTAAGAAGGATAAAATGAGATAAATATCATAATAATTAATGCAAATCCTAGAAGAAGTGCTCCTGACGATCCCCTCTGGTAGGCTTCTCGATCCACGGAGTTCTGACTACAAATATGCCTCCTGGAAGTGACTGGAACGTCCTCTACGTGGCTACCTCTTCATCTCCTCCTTTGTTAGCTCTATGCTTTGTTGCAATGAGATAGAACGTGATCTCCATACTTGACCAAACTCCTGTAAGGTCATAAGTGAGGCTATGGACGTCATTTAGTCATAATTGTTAGATTTTCATGATCTTTAATCTACATTGCTCGTACGAAGTTGGTACCATTGGTAGGATTTCATTGACACTGAGTTGTCAGTTAACTCCAAACCCTTAATAAGTGTAGGTACTACAAACTAGTATGTTGGTAGAACTAAGTTGCTTTTTATGAATTCTGACTTGTTCTGGGTGCAACATTCAATACCACTGACTAGTGTGTTGGTGGCACCAAAACATTTAGTTTTGCTACATATTCTTTCTTGGCGTAAAGTCGGTAGCACTAACTCCTCTCTTTGGTAGCATCAAACATCATCTCCATAGCATCGAGATGTCTAGGATTCCGTGTTGGATTTTGTATAATTTTGATACATCGAATGGCTTTTCGGTCACATAGTGTTGTCATGTAAGTTCTTGAATTGACTAAAACAAGGAAAACCCAATATTAGTTTGAACAAAAAATGATGATTAAACATAATTCAGTAGTAATAATTGATAATTGATGCAACATTGTTTCACGGGCTAATAATGATAAAGATGACATAATTAATGTCAAAAATGAATAGTTATGTACTACATACCTGGAAAAATAGCCTATGAAAAGTAACTAAAACTTAATGCATCAATCATTATGTGTGTCAACTACTAGTGATGTGACACAATAAAGAATAAAATAGACAAGTTGCTAAGTTCTTGAATAACTATTATACCCCTTGTATGAAATTGGATAATAAATTCCTCATGTGTGACGTTCGTTCTCTATTATTCCTCACTAAAAGTCTAGGTAAAATAAGTTTTGTTGGTTTCACTTTCTTAGAGTTTCTCATCATACCCCTTCAAAATTGGGGATGCGACAATGCTTACTTAAAAGGACTTTGGTGGTCACCCAAAAACCTAGTCGTTCACATGCAACATTATTTCAATGTGATGGTTATGATATCCTTGGATTTTTTCTTTCCAACTATGCATTGCACACTAAAAAAACCCATGTCTGTGGGAAGTTTAGCTTTAGTACACCATGCAAATTAAGTTATGTGAAGAAATCATGGAACGTCATAAATGCTATCAGATTTACACATTGAAGATTGTAATTTCCATATAAATCCAAAACAATCACCATACAATTTCAAATGCACATATTTAAAGTTACATAATTATCAAATCTTGAGTGTTAATATAGCAAACACGTGTACATCTTTATAAAGGTACTTACAACAAAGATAAACATATACATATGCTAACTCTATATCACATGTCTTGCATCAATGACTATAGATGGACCTAAAATCATAAACTATAAATGTTAATTGAATAATGTATTGATTATTTGGTGCATTATTCATAATAAACAATTTAAACATAAGTTCTTAAAAATATTTTGATATTAGATACCTGTAATTATATGAACACAAACATCATTAATAAAGAGATAGCATGATTTAAAATATATTTACATTCCCCAATTAATGCATCTTGAGTTCTAAATTCAAATTATCAGTTTAGAACAACATCACTAAGAAACCCCAACCTAGATGTATTACATGCAGGTAAGATCACTTAACAATCCTAACTTAAATTTCTTGCCTGTGAGAAAAATGACTAAGCAATCCTAGTTGGCCCAATATTATTCTGATACAAAAATTTAATCATATGTGCAATGTTCAAAATTTCATATATATATATATATATATATATATATAAGAGTTTATTGAAGCAACATTTATATACATCCAAGCATCTTTACAATATTAAAATATTACACTTTATATTTAAATGCATGGTTTAAACAATTAAGTTAAGAGGAGCAATCCCACATACCTCAACTTTATATATATATAAATTTAACTTCATATCCCCTTAGGTTATGGCCAAATTGCAATCAAGGCAATCATCAACAAACATATTTGGATCATACACATTCTTGAAAACGAAAACATATTATGCATTTACCTATTCATGTTCTTAAAAACTAAAACCTATTATGGGTTTACCTATTCATGTAGGTTGATCCTAACCCAAACCATGTTCAAAGTGACTTTAATAATCATATTCACCATTTATGATCAATGAATCATGATAAGTAATTTAATATCATAAGAGCATCATTACTACATTCAATAGTATTTCATCATTTAAGTTAGGGTGAAGACCACGTACTTAGGTTACTTACACATAATCTTCATGTTTAGACTAGTTATTGATCGCAAGATTACATAGTAGATTCATATATATATATATATATATATATATATATATATATATATTATTTATTTATTTATTTATTTAGTTAGTTTATATTTTATAAGTATTAACCATTATATAATTTTTAGTAATTATTCTAGATTTAAAGGATAGATTTTAGGGCTTCTCAGTAACATTGTATTCATTACATAAATACTAATATTGGAATACATTAGGGTGTTACTTTTAGAGGCCTAACATACCAACATTTAGGTCATTGATAATATCTAAATTTAACCACTTGATTATATCGCTAAATAATTAGTAAATCCACATAAGAGAAGATAACATCACATGTCAAGTTCCATGAGGTGCATCATTCCATCCATGCAAACATATTTTCCTTCATTTGGCATCATATGTAAAATGTACCATTTTTATAAGAATTGTCTATTTATTAGAAAATCTAATTATATATGCCTCTAGTATCTTATCATGGCTTTCTATCTTCTAGATATGTATACAAAAGTCGTCACACAACCTATAAGATCCCTAATTTGATTAAGATATTTATTATATCAAGCCTTAATTTAATAATTGATAGAATAATAAAGTTGATGGATCATTTGGAAGGCCGTGATATGAGCCATGAGCCTTAGAATCCAATCTAAGCACAATTGGGCTAGTTGTATAACAAATAGGACCATTCAAAGATATGATCAAGGAAGATAAATTTAGTGCACAATATGTTGCCAAAAATCTTGTGAAATAATTAATAAACTCATTATGAGATAATGAGAAAAGTCCACAAGATTCTAGAGTGATAACTACCCTAGAAAATTAAAGTAGTGTTTATCTTATCCTTACTTGGATTCTGAGAACTCAGACATCCAGAATATAGGGTAATTTAATGCGATGAAGGACTAGATACAACATCATAGCCCTTAGAACAAAGTGTTCATACATAGTTTGTTTATAAGAGTGAAACAGAACCAAAGTAGCCTTTGGTCCCATGTCTATCTACCAGGCCCCATCTAATGTAGTCTAAACTAGGTTCATTCCATGTACAGATGGATTTGACAAGATAGAACCTGTACAGAGTACCCAAAACATAGAACACAACCAAACAAATAATTTTATGTTCCTCCGTCCACCGAAATCGTGAAGTCCTTTATCAACTAGATGGGTCTTGGATAGTCATCAACATTTGATAGTAGAACATGTGTGCATGGGAAAACAGACAGTCGGTCCATGCCTCATGCCCTTAGTTTACATCCCAAGTCCATAGGATGTGTTGTGGTAATACCTCTCTCCATTGGACGTGCACAAACAACAGGTTATGCACAGTCTGCCAGATGATGCAAGTTAGATCTTGTGTCGATTGCCATTGTGCAACATGTCTTCGTGCATTATGTTCCTTGCACAAGAAGTAAGCAAAGGATGCCATCACCGTGAGTGTAAAGTCCCTCACCGAACCCTCTACCAGCATAGTAGAAGGGTACATCCAAGGATTCCACTCATCAACCGACGCATCCAGGCGAAGTGTGTCCCATACTCTACGTTCCACTGAGTATTCAATAAATAGGTGTTGCGCAGACTCATCCTCTGTTTGGCAAAGAGGACAAGTGACTGGGTATTTAGGGTACCAAATAGCAACTTTGTCTATGGTGAGTAAGCCTTTGTGACGTGCCTTCTAGAGTGTCATAGCCCACCTTGGGATATTATACATGTGTCAAAGATATTTCCCTAGCACAGGGGGATCTCCTTGGTCTGACCGTCTCCCAAAAATTTACCTTAGAGTTGTCCCTTCTGTGTGCCCCATGGATCTTCCGCGAATATAAGGGTGCACACTCAATGCACTCCTTTTCCATATGTCTCCAACTACACGTGAACCCATATCTCATTGGCCCAGGGTTCTCCAGTGAGCCTCCATAGCGCCTTCTCATCCAGTGTGTCCATATTGATTCTGTGCGCAACAGGAACTTGTCAATCTTCTTCCATAGTTCCCACTTGGTAATATCTTTGAATTGTTTGAGTCCCAGACCGCCTTCCTCAAAGGGAAGGGTCATCTTCTCTCAAGACAGGGTGTGGGCTGAACTCCCCCGAAGGAAGTGGTTGGTGATAGTTTGGAGGCGATCAAGCACCTTTGAGAGGATCCAATATTTGGCATAATATGAGATAATGACCAAAAGATGATAAATCCAATATTTGGGATTAGTAGGTGCTTATTTGTGACCTAGGTTCCCAAATCAAGTAGATACTTGATTATCAAGAAACATGTATTTATCGTACTCCTTTCAATCCCAAACTTTTTCTAAGACTAGATAAAGGTAAAATAGAAGTAATAGCAAAATTGGGGTCAATTTGATAATCCTCGTTACCTTTAAGATTTTTGTAAGTTTTTAATATTTTAAATAAATGAGGAAAATAATGTATTGGTTATTAGATGATTATGTGGTTGTCACACTATGGTCCAGGAAAATCAGATGCTTAGGGGATGTGAGATAGATGTTGACTCGAATCTTAGTCGATGATCTATGACCAGACAATGGGTGGATTGTCTTCAACCTCCAATTAGAGTCCAGACAAGGTGGTCTGCTTTCCAACAGCCGCTCTCTCTCATATATCAACAAAACCCCACAAAACTAAATTATTTAGATTTGGAAGATGGAGGAGAATCTATATAGACCCTATTTTGTTGTTAATATCATAGTTTTGGATAATGCCCAATCTTAGATAGACTAGGTTTTGGAGGTGAGATGCAACTATCACACCCCTCAACCTCATGCCTATATAAGACTACCAATAGCCCTGTTGGGATACTGGTTCTCATTGTGCCTACTACTTTCACCCTTTTCATATTGTTGATGACCTCACACCTCCAATCTCCTGGTCAACCAGTCGTACCCCTTGTTTTTGCCTTGCCAGTCACTACACAGTGCTAGAAAAGAGGTAGTTGAACTTGAGACACCATGGTGCATGCTTCTGAAATCCCAATTCAACCATCACAAGCCTTCCATGAAGAGTCAACTATAGAGTTGACTGACACCATGCCACAGGGGAGGATGGGTCATGGGAAGCATAGGTCGATGATGAAGGTTGACAAAATTACCCCTTTACCCCCGGTTCACTGTGTTAAGTAAGGACTAACTATGACCTTTTTCTTCTTTTCCACCTTATCCACACAGACATAGAGTGTCAAGATGGTGTATGTCCATTGGTTCAACCTGGATGTGTGTATAATGTAGGTAACATAATAATTGTTGATGTCTAAGCACATGATTGGCCCATATCAGTATATTTTGCAATTAATGTAGAAAATAAATGGTAGGTCAGAATATAGTCAAATTTGGTCATTTTGATCAGAAAAATGTGTATGTCATGGGTAAAATATATTCATAGCTTGGTTGTGCTTCTTACTCCAAAAGTATAGTGATATATGAACCTACTGTTACTAAAACCCTAGATTTCACTAATATGATGCTTAAATCAATAAATTTGGATATTTTGTGATATTATTTGTTGTTGTTTAATATAATGATAAAACAAGATGATGATGATGATTATGATGATGCATATTTAGGTTGCTAAATCTGATAATCATACATACAATTAATTAGGGTTATTAAACCAATGTTCACAACATGCTAAGACTGTAATCCATATAACCTGATCTAGATGATGATGTTATATGTTACATCATATCACTAAGGTTACACCTAATGTGAGTTAGACCTTATAACCCTTGAGATCCTGACGAGGTGAAATTAGGGTTTGACACCCTTATTCCTTGTCCACACCTAGTATAACCCTAAACCCTAGTCAATGACCTAGGTCAGGTTAGCATGTTGTTAATACATGGTGACACATGTGTAATATACATACATGTATATAATGTTAGTTGAACTATTAATTGCTTGGATTTGTTGATTGGATTGCTTGAATATACTTGAAGTATATATTTCATGATATCTTCAGGAAAATGAGGTATGTGGTTACGCTTGTGAATACTCAAATTATTGAATTTTGAAGTTTACCGAGGTTTCTCAAAGATTGAGGAAAATAACTTGTTGGATGTTTATTTACTTCATGCAAACTATAATACCCATAAGAGTATCACATAAAGTAAAGTTTGATAATCTAAAACCATGGTTATACCTAACAAGGGGTAATTCACCTAAGTCCATTGATGGTTAGAGAAAGGTGATTACACCCAAGGTGGTTTGACAAACATGGGTTAGACTATCTTAATAAAAATACTAGTTTGTATGTGCATTTATTTGATGGTTGAGAATATATGTTATATCTTATATGTGCACTTTTGTATGCACCCCTTGTACACAATATAGAAATATTCTGATCTATTTTGTTCACCGTCGTTTTAGGTTATCATGCATTTATTGGTTGAAAACATGAAGAATTAAGAAATCTTAAATATTTTAAAGATAAGTCAAGGAGGATTATATAGATAGTATTTCTTATCATGTATATAGTTTCTTTGACAATTCAAGTAACTCCTTAGAGGAGTATCATTATACATTCTGTAAACAATTATGAAATAATGTAAATTAATTATGATTATTTATTATCTACTAAATATGAATCTTGGAAATTTAGGTAATGGCTCTCAACTTTAAGGTCTCTCTTAACTGAGGGACACTCAAAAGTAGGGGTTGTTACATTTGGTATCAGAGCCCAAATTTTGCAAATAATATTTAATAGTTAATAGTTTCAAATAATCTATAGATATATAAGGAAAATATTAGGCCATAACCTAAGATAATGGTGTCTATAAAGGTTCATGGCTTTGAGGGTTGGCAATACTTTCCTCTACACCATTAAGCTTGTATATGGGGTCTCCCTTAGCCAATGTGATACATGCATGGACAGAACTTAGGACTTGTATGAATTTATGTTTCTTCTAGGTTTCTCATCTCTAAATTTCATTCACTTCTCATCTATTTGCTTAATAAACCCTAAAATACACTTCCCTCCTCATATCAAGTTAGGGTTTTGAAAAGAAGTAGGATTAAGGCATCCTCTACCAAGTAATGCACATTTATTATTGAAATAATGACATAGTTAAAAAATGTTTGATGGGTTTTCCCTTGCAATGATAACCCCTAGATGGAGCTAGGGTGGTTTATAAAAGCCTTAGTGGGTTGAGGTATATCTCAAAACCCTAAGATGTAGGGTGTAATCCCTAACCCTAACCCAAAATCCTAATCCTAGGTAATGCAAGTAATGTAGGTGAAATAATAACCCTATCAAACCAAAGCCTAAGTAGGGGTGAAAGAAAGACAAAAACCCAAACGGGTTTGGGTAATTTGGTTTCGGTACCCTAGTTTAGATACCCACATTTTCCCATCCATGCAAGTATGTAGAGTACAACATCCAAGCACGCATGATGCACATGATGGGTTTAGCATAGAGAAATTCAACATATTAAATTGGTAATTACATAAGGGAAGATAGTATACCATCAATTTACCTTTAGGGGTGGTGTCCCAATCTGGGGTTGGCCAACTCAAGAATGGGAAAAGTCCTATGGGGGAAGCATAACCCTAAACCCGTGTGGCCAGGTTGTGGATAGAAAAAGCCTAACCTCCTTCTAGAGGTCAAGATGACACCCTAGGTTAGGATGTTCCCTAGAAGGTTGTTGACCAATATCATGTTAATAAGTAAGGGAACATTGGACTTCATTTGAGGATATAACCCTAAATGGATGGAATGTGATGCAATCAAAATATCATGTTAATAAGTAAGGGAACATTGGACTTTGTCTGAGGATCTAACCCTGAATGGATGGAATGTGATGCAATCATATAGGCACAAGGTATGGAAGCCTCTACCCATACCTTATCAGAATAAGTGGTCAAATGGGAAATATAATTCCAATGTATGTAAATATGAAACCTTGATTGGAGACATCCCAGGGAATACATGTAATATAGAGCAATTTATGTTGAAAGAACTCATGAATCTAAGGTATAAAAGCCCCATGGCCACCAAGTCTAGAAAAGAAGGGAGTGCATTTGGATTAGTGTCCTTGTTACATAAATATATAAGAATAAAAACTTTGGTTTGATGTATGTTAAGATGTGTAATAAGAAGAGATAAGACACTGGAATAAAATCCAATGAAGGAAATATATTTCATAGACTCTCCTGGGGAAGGATGAGTCCTGGGACATAGAAACTGAATGATATTGGAGACCCTTGTCCTGAACCAAGGTGTAAGTTATGAAGAAATGAAATAAAATGATGACATCTCAATGAACCCTAGGTGGGGAAGAGCCTTAAGTCAACTGTAGGGTCAAGTAGGGATGATTAAAGGTACAAGAAAAACAAGTGGTTAAGAGTTGATCATTTACTAAGTAAATAAGGCCCAAGGGGTTTAAAAATTTCCATCCATGTGCACTCAAGGCCCAAGGTGTTAGAAGTTGGCCACTCCACATGCACCTAAGGCCCAAGGGGTCAAGTGGAAATGGAATTTAATAAATGCATAAGTCTTGAGGGGTCAAGCATGTACATGAGGCCCTTAGGGTCAGAGGAAGATCACTTAAAAGGTACCTATACCCCTAGAGACCTTAAGTGAATGACTATGGCTAATGAGATGTGAACGTAAGGAGTACAATAACATATGTATGAATGTTTGTAATAAAATATTCAAGGGAGTTGTACATACACTCAAGAATAATTAGAAAATAATCATCCCTGAGTTCCTAAAATTTAAGAAAAATCATGGGAAATAAAATGTATTCATGGTTTGGATTCATTGACACAAATAAAAATTAGAGTTCCATAATATGTGGATACACCGTCTATGCCCATGGAATAGGATAAACTCTTTATTAGGACTATGACCACATGCTTATTTCATCTTATTATGGGTGTAGATATTGGGTAGCCACATATGATACATGAAATTGACATATTATAGTAAATACCCTAAGTTGAAATTAATGACATGAGCTAAGGTGATACCATGCCCATACATAAATATAGTTGAAAAATCTTGTATAGGTTGAGACTTAAATGAAATTAAAATCATCAAATGACAATAACATGAATAAGGAGATGAAATTATTCATTGAGTGAATTTGTTTTCCAATCTCTATAACGTAGATGGTATTCACATAAAGTAAAGTTGTTAAGGATATTGTAGCTAAAGCCTATCGAAGAAAGGTTGCTAGACCTAATGTTTAAGGCTAATATGAGTTATCATTCACCTTAACCTAGTTAAGTTTGAGTTTTAGGGACAAAATTCCTTTTAAGGGGGGTCAATTTAAGTTTCCCAAATTTGATTAAGATATTATTATCTCAACCTTAGTTTCATAATTGATAGAATAATAAAGTGGTTGGTTCATTTGAAAGGTTGAGGTATGGGCCATGGGCCTTAGAATCCAATCTAAGCCCACTTGGGCTAGTTGTATAGCAAATAGGACCATTAGAATATATGCCAAAAGGAAGAGGATTTTCTTACACAATATGGTGTCACTAAGCTTATGGAATTATTAATAAACTCATTATGAAATAATGAGCAAAAGTCTAGAAGAATCTAGTGTGATAAATACCCTAGAAAATTGTAGTGATTATCTTGTCCTTACATGGATTCCACAAATTCATATATCAAATGAAGATAATATGACCTAATATTTGGCATAATATGAGATAATGACTAAAAGAAGATAAATCCAATACTTGAGATAATTAGGTGCTTTTTGTGACCTAGGTGTCTAAATCAAGTAAATACTTGATTAGCAAGAAAATTGTATTTATCATACTCCTTTTAACCCTAAAATTTCCCAAAACCTAGATAGAGGTAAATCCAAAATTCAAGTAAAATTGGACAGTCCTCGTTCCTTGTAAGATTTTTAGAATTTTTTTATATTTTAAATAAAGTGGGGCAGATAATGTATTGGTTATTCGATGATTATGCGGATGTCACGTTATGGTCCTGGAAAATCGATACCTTAGGGGGAATGACATAGTGTTAACTTGGATTTCAACCATCAATCTTTGATTAGACAAAGGGTGGATTTTCTTCAACCTCCAACCAGAGCCCAGATGAGTCAGGTTCCTTTCCCATTATTGCTATCTCTCATATCTCAACCAAACTCCATGAAACTAAATTCATTGGATTTGGGAGATGGAGGTGAATCTGCCTAGCCCCTATTTTATAATTAATATCATAGTTTTGGATAATGCCAAATATTAGATAGACTAGGTTTTTAAGGTGAGATACAACCGTCACACCCCTTGACCTTGATCCAGTATAAGGCTACCAATATCCCTCTTGGAACTCCCTGATCTCATCGTGCCTACTCATTTCACCCCTTTCACCCTATCGATGACCTCACACATCCAATATCATGGTTGAGTTGGTCATCCCCCAGGTTCTTGCCTCGCTAGTCACTACATAGTGCTGGAAAAGAGGTAGTTGAACTCGAGACATCATGGTGTAGGATCCTAAGTCCCAATTCAACCACTATAAGCCTACAATGAAGAGTCAACTATGGAGTTGACTGACACCATGGCACAAGGGAGGTTGAGTCATGGGAAGCAAAGGTAAAAATTGAAAATTTAAAAATTACCCCTTTACCCGGTTCACCATGTTTAGGTAAGGGCCAACTCTAACCTTTCTCTCCTTTTTCACCTTAGCCATGCGGGCCTGGAGTTCTAGGGTGTGTCCACTGGATGGACCTAGATGCATGGACATAGGTATAACAATAATTGATGACATGCCAACACATGATTCGTCCATATCATTATATCTTGCAATTAATGTAGAAAATAAATGTTAGGTCAAAATATAGTCAAATTAGAGGTCATTTTGATTAGAAAATGTGTAGGTCATCAATAAAATATATTCAGATCTTGATAATTCTTAATGTTATAAAAGTATATGTGATATATGAATCTAATGTGGTTAGTACACTAAAACCTTATATTTCACCAATATGATGCTTAAATCGATGAATTTGGATATTTTGTGATAATACCTGGTGTTGTTTAATATAATTATAAGACAAGATAATGATGATAATGATGTATATTTAGGTTGCTAAAGTTGATAACCATACAAATGATGAATTAGGGTTGTTAAACCGATGTTCATAATGTGTTACTATTGTAATTCATGTAGCTTGATCTATATGATGACATTATATGTTCAATCAGATTGTTAAGGTTACACCTGATAAGAGTTAGGGTTTATAACCCTAACGATCTTAATGATATGGAATTAGGGTTTGATACCCTTATTCCTTGTCCACACCTGGTATAACCCTAAACCCTAGTCTAAGACCTAGGTCCAGTTAGAATGTTGTGAATACATGGTGACAGATATGTAGTATATATGCATGCTTATAATGTTGGTTAAACAATTCATTGCTTGCATTTGTTGATTGGATGTCTTGGACATACATGAAGTATATATTGTATGATATTTGGATAGGAATGAGGTATGTGGTTACACTTATTAACACTCAAATTATTGAATTATGAAGTTTGCTAAGGTTTCTCAAAGTTTGAGAAAAATAACTTATCGGATGTTTATTTATTTCATGCAAATGATAAGGTATGTATGATTATCACATAAACTAAGCTTTAATAATCTAAACCAATGGTTATACCTACCAAGGGGTAGTTCACCTAAGTCCACTGATGGATGGAGAAAGGTGATTACACCCAAGGTGGTTCGACAAACATGGATTAGATATCTTAGTGAAAATACAAATTTATATGTGATTCTATTTGATGGTTGAGAATATATTTTGTTATATTATATGTGTACTTTGTATGCACCCCACATACACAATATAGTAATATATAGATCCATTTTGTTTTTCGACATTTAGGTAAACATGCATCAATTATGCAGAGACATGAAGAATCAAGAAAACTTGAAGACATTAAAGATAAGTCAAGGAGGATTAGTTGGATAGTATTTTTTCTCATTGTATATGTTAGTTCTCATGTTGAAATATTCATGTAACTCCTTAGGGGGGCTCATTATACAATCATGTAAACATTATTTGTTCAAATAACGGAAGTTATGTATTGTTATTTATCATGTGTTACATATGATCTTGAAAATTTAGGTAAGAACCTCAATTTGTAATGTCTTCTCTTAATTGAGGGACACTCGAAAGTTGGGGTCATTACACAACCACTATAAGCCACGTCTAGATACCATGGTTTAGGCATGGATCTGGCCCTACTCAACACAAATGGTGGACCTAGAATTTCTTATCTAGGGCCCACCTCAGCTCCTAGAAGGGAGTGGACCTTGTCTGGATGGGTGGTGGGGAAAATCAACTTAATTAGTGACCCATTAACCCATGATCCCCCACCCATTCCCTTCTTCTGAAGGATTCTACCTCCTACAAGTGTGTGATCTCGCCTCTATGGTGAAGTTAGTGAGTTGTTGCCTATACAGAGAGGTTTAAAGGATAACACTTCCCAATCCTTTATGGTTTGTGGATTCTATTTGCACTCGAGTGGCCTATCCTCATAGATGGTTGTATTAACTTGATCTCAATGCTAGTCATCTATTACAACCATTGTGAGGACTAGGGAAGGGGGAAGTTGATGCATGAAACCCATTCCTTCTCAACACCCATGATGTCAGGGAGGTCCTACGGATCCAATTAGCCCTTGTCTGATAAAAAAGATGCTTAGAGATGGGAACATCCTCCTTCTACCAGCCATATAGGTGAAGATAATGAAGGTGCACGGACCAAGCTAAGATCCCTCAGTACTAGGGCTCATATCTAAAATGAGACGACAATCATCGACTCTAGGGATTGTTAATCTAACCTATAATCCTACTATCGGAAGATCCCCGTGATTTATGAAATCAGTTCTAGTCATTGTAGTGAGTGAACCATCTTTTCCATTGGGTGTATAGGACGTTGAAGATGGGTTCTTACCCATATATTCTCTAATAAAATGCCTTGATTTAACACCATCACTAGATGGTATCACCCAAAGAAATGTATGATGGGTTTGTTTATTGGATTAAAATCCAAGGCACATACTATGACACATAGTACAAAATTATAGCATAAATACTTATCAGTTATATGTTCATCATTACCTTTAAAACATTATTATAACATGCACCAAGTTTTTAGCAAAGCTTCAACATAACTATGAATGTCTTCTAGCCGAAACCTAGCTCTAAATTTCATTGTTTGATCACTTATATTTTAATATGAAGAGCTCGTTTACATGATCACGATTAAATAACAAAAAGTCCCCATAAATCATCAAATTTTGATGAATATAAAAACTTATTATTAACCTTAATATAGTGTTTAGAGACATAGTGGTGTACTTGATAGGCCTAGAAGGTCATTCCACTGCATAAACATGGATATTTACCCTCCTAATTTTATAAATAGGATATGAACATTTAAACATTCATCTGTTAGTAATTATATATATATAAACAATCTAGGGTCATGTTGATTGGTTATAATCTCTATTGAAATCATTACCTCTTCTAGGATTCGAACAACATTACTCACTCCAACTACATGACTTCACTATATTTTTTATTATGAGTTGATACCCACTACAAGTGAGTTGATTCATGGTTTTTACTAATTGATGTTGTAAATAACATAACTATACCAAGATCCTCAAGTAATCAGGTCTCTATAAAGATTTCTCACAACTAAACATGCACTACCGCAGGAGCCGTCATGGTCCATGAACATTTTTTAAGTCATTGGTTATTTTTCCCTAATAATTTTTGATGAACTGTTCTTCTTATCTAACTAATTTAGTCCACGGTTATTAGAGAAAATTTTGAAACATCTTAATTGCCAAAATTATGGTGGGATGCTCGTCGTGAAATTCTATTTGAGTTTCCGTCCAATGGACTTCTCACCCAACTTTTTTCTATTTCCTCTTCGTCTTCTATCCCTCTATTGTAACCCTATTGGTTGCACAACCACCAAGAGTCATGCCTTATCACTTATCCTATTGAGTGAGGATCCCCAACATCCTATATGTTCTATCATTAGTAGGACCTAGGTGACAGGTCTATTACTTTTGGTTCAATTGTGTCAACTCCCTTCTCGAGTTCCTCCCGTTTCATGCTCTACAACAATGTCAGCCTTCCGTGCAATAACCGCCACTTTGAGGTATGTCTCGTGATCCACCACACTAAGCAATGTGGTTGTAAAGGTAGCCTAGCCCAACCTTCCTTTCGCGGCACCAAACTGCTACTTCTATTAGCAGGTCCCCAGCACTTTCTCTTGAGGTCTCCTATGGAGATGAGATGTGTCATGGAGTTCCTTCTCCCATTTCACAGCGTGACCGCCTCAGCCTTGATGACCTCCAAGCTTATAGTTCCGTGTGAATGTAGCTGGATGATGAAAGGCCCAAAAGAAATGAAATGAAGGATAAGAAGAATAGGTAGTTAGAGTTTGATCATTTTAAAATTTTGAGAACATCATCTTTATCAAAGCCACCAGTCTAATTCATGAATTAAGCATACAATCATGTTAGGTTGTGGTTCTATCAATTACATGTTCTGAAAAATCCTAGAAATAATATAACATAAAGTTTCACAAAAAAAAAAGTTTGCAATGTTTGATTTATATAAAGGTAAGGCATGCATCCTTGCTAGCGATCTTTTCTTTGGTCTAAACTACAAATCAACTCACACCATCATCGTATTTATTTTGTTTATTTATCTTTTTCTTTGGACATCCATGTATTATGATAAATCATATTTGTCTTTTTCAAACATAAAAACAAACCCAAATTAGAACAGCAAACGCTTGTGACAGGGGTCAAACAAGCAGCGAAGATAAAACTTCAATATTCTAAACTTAGGAAATATGTGACTACCAAATATAAAAAAATTATGAAAGGAAGTTGTATATTTATCTTAGTAAGAAATGATACATGAACAAAGTAGTAACTGTTATGATCATAATATGCTTGTTCCCAATAGGTAGGGGTGTAAACTGTGATGTTTAACTATACTCACACATTCAACTATTTAGTTTAATAGATACAATTATAGGTCTAGATTTTTATAAAAAATAGACTTGCATCATACAATTACCCACAATGCCTGAAGGTATACAGTGTGGGTATGCACGATCTTTACAGTGTAGGATTTTAATAAGAGTTGATATATAGATTGTTGTGATCTCTTTGTTATTTTTATATCCTCTATATAAATTATAAGTTGACACTTAATTATTTGTGCTAAATAAAGTTGCCTCTCAAATGTGTCTTTATCAATAATATCGATCCAATAAGCATGGTCTCCAACAAAGAAATATATTATCTATTGGTGATATAATCTAGTTCTACTTAATTTGAAGTTTCTTATTGGGTTATCTATTAGACTAGCCTCAATAAATCATATATTTTCCCAACAAAAATAACAACTTCAACACATAAGGTAAGTGTTTACCTAAACAATAAAAAAAAATTCCTTTTATCAAATAGTTTTTCTCTGTCAGTTATTTAGACATAAAGGGATATCCCCATTGAATATGCTATCTCAGTCTATACTTATTTTCATTGTATAATTTCCAGTAGATGATTGAAGGCAAGTGCATATGTCAACAATAAAAATTTAATGTGTTATTGAAGAGGATGGACAGTAATATCTCCTCATGTTCAAGGCTTGTCTTCTCATTTGGGTAAGAGTCACCTTTCATTAATATATCTTGATAATAAATAGATATCTCATGCTTAGTACTAATGTTTTCTTATCTAGTTAATTTATTGTTGGTATGTTCATCTGTTAGTTTGTTGTTTATAACAAAACTAAATGTGGGAAAAAGAATACATGCATGACTTTATGCATTGGTATAAAATTACATAATTTTTCTTAAATTTTCCTTCTTTTGTATTTATTGTGTAGGCTACATTATAAATAGTGATAAGCACACATATGATAGTTGGATAAAATGCAAAAATATTATATTTATATGTAAAAATGAATGTTGAAAAACTATTTTATATGTATATTTGACTTGGATGTATTGTTTTTATAGGAATGTGACTTTTGTCAAAACCAGTGGGCATGAAAACAAATCTTTGTGAGATGAAACTTAGGGAGTAAACCAAGTTTAAAACTGAATACGGAGATAACACAACACAACTACAGTTACTACTATTATGATACCATGTCTTATCTTATTCTTAAAATTATGTCATGTTGTAGCCATAACGTCAAAACTAAATGGAGATAGTATAGCAGTTTTAAAATACAATGTCTTGTTTATGAACATGAAACGAACAAGGAGTGAAATATTATGTTTCAAAAAATGAAAAGTGTTTATGGAATTCATTGTGATTGTTAATTGTTTAAAAATGTATATTGTTTAAGACAAAAGATTACAAAGACTCATATTTGTCATTGGATGTAAGATCCTATTTAAATGGTTCTAATTATACACAAATCTATTGGAATCTGAATTCTTTTTAAATTTTTTTGTAATAAAAATGGAGAATAGTCCACGGTTTTACCAATATTCCATACAAATTTCAACTAAAAAAGGGATTAAAATAATCCACTGTCGTATTTCATTTATTGTGGAGTATAAAGTTTAGTCCACGGGTATAGAATAATCTATGATGACCTAATCTACGGTTATAGTCCATGGTTAATATTTGGTCCACAGTTAACACCATAGATTATGGATCATAGTCTATAGTTATGTCTATGGACTATGGCTGCTTTTCCTCTAGTTATGCAAACACATTCACTTTGGAAGGTCTGTGTGCACTTTCTTATAAATTCATGTTCACTTTCGTGTGATCTCAAAACTCTTGTGACCCTATGGCGTTCATTCTATAATACCTCTAGGCGAGGTGTGATGTCAGAATAAGATAAAACTATTATATTATTATTGTGATATTTTCATTTCAGATTAAAAACTATTTGTCCAGTATTGTGATTGCTTCACTTTTTTAATTTCAACAATAATAATATGAAAAATAGCGAATCAAAAGAATTATAATTGCTCGTCTGGAAACCCATTTATTTATATATTAATCTAATTATAAGCTTTGTTTTTGTGTAAGAATGTCAAGCTTAAGAAATTAGTTATCATTAAAACACACTCATTGTCTCTTAGACAACAGTTTGTAATATTATATCGTACTCTTGAGCTTTACAAGGGATCATCTACGGAACACATGGCTATATAGGTCGATGTGAAGACTACAGGCCGTCAGCGGAATAACCCATAATCAGTTATCATATTGTTTAAATAAAGAAGTCGGCAAGTTCTGACCGGTAACTCGTCCAATACGAAAATTCCAACGTTGACCAAATCCATCAGATTCGGCTAACATTGGTGGATCTATCATTCTTGACTCCTTCCTTATCCGTGGATTTCTAGTCTGACCATATTGTGTGACAATCTTTCTTCCTTGGGTTAATTTATATAAGCTACCCGAGCCTATTCGTTTGCCATATAAGCCGAGTTTTTGCTCAGATCTGAAGCACCATCCCCAGTCAAAATCCCTCCACGGAGAAAGCTTACAGCCTCCACATCATGCAAGCTCATTTAGGGTTGCTCCTCTCTCTACTTGTTCTATGTGCTCCGCTTCCCTTAGGCCTAATATCTGCGGCAAGCCCTCTCTACACCATATGCTCGTCCTCTTCCGGCAACTACTCATCCAATGATGCTTACGCCAAGAACTTGCAAACGCTGACGACGAGCCTCATCAGAAACGCCCCGGCCACGGGTTTCAGTTACGGCAAAGCTGGTAAGGATATCACCTCCGTGTACGGCCTCACCTTGTGTCGCGGTGATATCAGTCCTTCGCCATGCAAAGCTTGCGTCGCCGAGGCCGTGTCGAGGATTCGCCAGGAGTGCCCCAACCAAAATGAGGCCATTACCTGGTACGACAACTGTCTCTTCCGTTACTCCGACCAAGAAGTCGCTGCTAAAGTCGACGGTATCAGGGTATATTTGTCGAATACTCAGGCGGTGCCCAATCCGGTTGTCTTCAACAAGAAGGTGGTAAACCTGCTGAACAAGGTGGCTGACATGGCTTCCAGCCAGCCGCTACTGTTCGCAACTCAAGAGGCCAAGATCGGTGGCGACTCAGAGACGATCTATGCCCTCGCGCAGTGCACCAGGGACCTCTCTCCCGCCTACTGCAGGAGCTGCCTCCAGGACGCGATTGCACAGTTTCCTAGCTGCTGCGATGGGAAAAGAGGTGGGAGAGTGCTGGGTGGCAGTTGCAACTTCAGATATGAGCTCTATCCTTTTTATTCGCAATGATATGCTTTGTAACATGAGTGTATGGAGCGATCGGCGAAGTTTTAAGTAACTGTACGCATTATCAAGTCTAAATAAATGAAAGTTATTTACGTGAACAAGAGTAATCTTTCATTACTTGTTGATTATATTGCATTAACATGTCGGCATCAAACAAGTACTTGTTCATGTGGTCATGTGTATACCCATTCAGGATCGTGGTATTCAACAAATGAAAATTACTGTTCAAAATCTGCGATCGAGAATCACATTATCGGTGAAACGAAAAGAATCCACAAATGAGAAGTCAAAATGCTTTGACATGAGTGCCGCGACAGCAGCTGAGCGAACGTAATCATTTGCCAAGAAAAAGCTACCCCCACATTCGCCCCATTAGGCCCTAGTTCGCATGCCATTGAGTCAATTACTGAAGGCAGACACTGTAGGCTAGAGAAAATCGTGACGTAGTGTGCTAATAGTTCTATTGCGTATTCACGGAGTGTGGGTGCTGATTTTGGTGAAGATGGCATTGAATTAATAATTTTAGAGAATAGTGATATAGAGCATAATTCTTCTAATTGGTCTTACATCCCGATCAATGCAAAACGAAATACAAAGTGACTTTCTAGTACGACGAAGTTTTTCATACAGTGATAGAAGTCTGAAAGTTTTTCAGATGAGAGAGAGAGAGATGGAATAATATATCAATACTTGTTATTAGTACTAAACATCACTTAAAACATTATGAAGTATAATATAAAATTGTATCGGTATAACTGTTAAACAATGTTGGATATATATAAATTTAATATATCATTTTTCATGTATAAGTTACGTACATACTTTTAAAAATTAGTTATCTATTATATATTTGTCAAAAGAGTAGTCAAAAGGCTTTTGACATAAATGCCGCGACAGCAGTTGAGCGAACGTAATCATTTGCCAAGAAAAAGCTATTCCCACGTTCGCCCCACTAGGCCCTAGTTCGCATTCCTTTGAGTCAATAATTGAGGGCAGACAATCATTTGCCAACGCCTTTCTCATATACCACTTCTCGTTCGTGGTTCAATGCTTTGGTACGCTGGGCATAGAGAAAATCGTGATGTAGTGTGCTAATAGTTGTATTGCGTATTCACGTAGTGTAGGTGCTGATTTTGGTAAAGATGGCGTTGCATTAATAATTTTAAAGAATAGTGATATAGAGCATAATTCTTTTAATTGGTCTTGCATCCCGATCAATGCAAACGAAATACAAAGTGACTTTCTAGTACGAAGAAGTTTTTCGTACAGTGATAGAAGTCGAAAGTTTTTCACATGAGAGAGAGAGAGACCGAATAATATACAGATACTTGTTATTAGTGCTAAACATCACTAAGAACATTATGAATTATAATTTAAAATTGCATCAGCATAAGTGTTAAACAATGTTGGATATATATAAATTTAATATATCACTATTCATGTATGAGTTATGTACATACTTTTAAAAAATAGTTATGTATTATATATTTGTATATCATATAGTGTTTATTTTGAAATTAAATAGTAATCATAAATAAGTATTATAAATACAATATACATTATTAAAATAGATAGTGCTCAAGGAACTTACTACAGAAACCACCCTTCATGTCCTCAAGGAGTGTCAATACGCACAACAGGTGTGGTACATTGTAGCCAACAGCCACATGATTACGTTTGAACCAGGAGATAATATCAAGATATGGTTTTCAAGGAACCTGAAGCATAAACAAGAAGGCATGATTAGATCGATTTGGTTTGCCACCACGGCCGAAATTTTGTGGATGCACAGAAATGATTTGGTCTTCAGTGGTACGAGCTGCCCCCCTATGACGAGTGTAGGCATGATCGCTGCTAGAGTAAGGAACAGCGTGTATGCCTTCCAGAAACCAGCAGGTCCTATACGGAATCAGATGGTTGTTGCTTGGAGGCCACCACCGCCAAACACGATTACTATAAATGTCGATGGTTCTGTGCAGAAGAGGAGAAACCGAGCAGCCACAAGCTACATAGCCAGAGACGCAGATCATAGATAGATAAAGGCAGGAGCTCAAATTATCAAGAGTTGTGATGTTTTAATTACTGAATTGGTGGCGATCTGCAGGGGTATTGAAGCTTTGATTCATAGACCGGAGGATCTACGAGTCGAATCGGATAGCAAGCTGGCATGCGACATTCTGAATAACATGAGGAATAGTTTGCCTAAATATAGAATTTTTGGTGAAAAGCTTAAAGTTCTGAAAGCAAAGAAGTCTAACATTCAAATCAGGTTCATTAAACGAGGGGCAAATGCATTAGCAGACACTCTTGTCAAATGGGCAGTTAAGAATGTCAATGAGTCCATCGTTTGGGTCCAATGTCCAGCATTCGTTCCAGCTGAGTTTTGGAATGGACAAAGGACGAATACTATGTTAACTGTAACTTCTTCTTTGGCCTGTAACCCGAGAGCAGGATGAATAAAGTATCTCGGTGATAGTGGGAAAAAAATAGACAGTGCTCATTAATAAGTACTACAATACCTATTTTAGACTTGAACAATACTGAAATTATATGTACGATTTATTGTGTCGTGTTCTCTTTCCATTGACTACCTCTCTCTTTGTATTTAGCGTTTGTATGTATGTCTAGAGAGCCAATCATATGATGATTGTAATGACATAACTTGTAAATGATTTGATTAATAATAAAGATAAGCTTCTAATTTATTTTGTTTTATTCAGTTATGAGATAATAAAGTAACATAATAAATGTCTAGAGTAAGATATTACGCAACAATGTATGTTTTTAAGTGCATGACTTGACTGATGAGATCATATAGATATTAAGAATATATACATTCTTATTATATCCCCAGTCGGATGTCATTATAGAAAATTGATAGATAACAATAGCACATAAGACTAGAGTGTGTGTTGGTTGTTGACATAATCGCATTAGTCATGATATGTGAAATCAAACCAAGCACATTGATACTTGTTAGGAAATAGTGTATCAAACAGACCAACCGTAAGAGTCATACATGAACATCATAATTGGTAGTCATAACCATCTCTTATAGTGTTGGTGGTGATTGTGGTTCTTAGAGCTGAAGTCACTGCATTTATCACATGTCGTTCGGTGTACTTTGACATTATCCACCATGATCCTGAATAAGGGTTGTCATAATGGTGATGATTTGGTACACTGTGCACAAAGAGATGACTGTGAGTGATGTAGATGGGATTTGTTCCACCTACTGGAGTGTGATATCCTGGCCACTTACTTAGAAAGACTGAGAAATGCATGGTCATTCACATGTGGGTCAATATGTGATATTGAGCTTACATATATCTCAAATAGTCAGCTCTGGTTCAAGTAACATAGATTGAATGTTGAAAAGAATGACTACTCCATGCCTTGAGTTCAATTTGGATACCAGTGATAAAGGAACTATACAAACACTATAACACCAATAATATATTGTAGGTTGAAGTTGTTCTCTAACTTTCCATTTACTTGGGGTAGCAATGATGTGTGACAAGACACTACTTTTTGCTTATAATGTCATAATTGATTATGAACATTCACTGCCAACGTAATATGGGACCTGTAGGGTCATAGACATAGGATACACCAAGAAGAGGAGTTTCGATCATGAATGATAATTAAATTTATTATTAAAGTTTTTAAGAATTTGATTTAAGTATCAATTGACTGACTGGACTCCCAACTGAATAGTTCAAGTGTTGAACCAACCAATTTGAGTGTCATGTTGATTGGATATTGTATTGTCTGAATTTTGGATGAGTTAGGGCACGAACCGACCAGTTCACTAAGTGAAACAATCGACTCAAGGTCACCAGTGTATGACTCATGGGATGAGAAGCTTGGTTATCAGAGAAATTTGATTGCATCAAGAATTAGTGTTGATGTCATATCATGCATTAATTGGATTAGAATTGTCAATTCATATGCATCTTAGAAACATGATGAAACGACTGGTTTACTGAGTGAACCGATCAACTCGCATGCCAACCTATCGGTTTGCTTGCAAACCGGCCATATTTCCATTTGCAGGTTTTAAAAATTCATGAGATTCCAGTCTCTTTCACTCCCATACAGATTAAGAACCCTAACCCTGCTATAAATAGAGGAGTATTGGCGGCTTCTCAGACACATCAATTGCCTTTGATAGTTTTTTGTCTTCTATGATTTTAGTAATGAATAGAACTCGAGAAAGTCTACCCAATAAAGGAAGGGATAGCAAGGGATAATAATTGTGGGAGAGCAAGTCAGTGACTAGTACACCAACAAGAGGGACAACTCCTTCCTGTAAATTCTAGTAGAATGACAAGAGTCTAGATGGTCTGTGTGGACTTCCATATAGGCAATGTGTTGTTTGCTGTTAGGAGGACAATATCAGCCTGTTGTCCATGGTCAAGAATGGGAGATACTACAAACGTCGTCCAGGTGCAACTAGAACACAGTTGCACGACTATAACAAAGAGGAGATTGTCAATGGACTTGCTCTAGGACTAGGCATATCCTCGAAAGTACCCTTTCTATTATATAGTTATTGACGTAATCTATTAGTTTAATGGGGAATATGATAGTAAAAAAAGTATTTCTGCTACCTATCTGATGACATATTTTCTTACATTGGTATCAAAGCCACGTCAATTTATGATATTTTAGAATAATTGATATGATCATATTTTTGGTTTTATCATTTATTTATTGCATATAATATGAGTATTAATGTCCAATCAAATACCACATATAATCCTAAAATAATATATATGATATACATATATATATGCAATTTACATGCATCACCCTAAAAGTTGGTTTTGATGGTGGATGTGTAGCATGGTTATGCCCAATAATACTAATTATATGTGTATGGTAGTTGTGTGTATTTCATGTTCTATCTCAGTTTTCATATGTAACCTCTATCTTATCTTCCAATTATAAAAGTATTATTCTCTTCTACCTTTACTCCCCTTGAATGTAACTTGAGGTTTCTCAAAATTATGTAATATTAGGATAGTTTAATTTTTTGTTACAATGAAGAAGATGAGTCGACAAGCAAGAGGACCAAGGAGGACCGATCGACTAAAAGTCCAGCCGATCAACTAGAGGACTCAGAAAGTGGTGGACTAGAGTCTAGACAATTGGGGAGGTGACCAACTAACTGACCAGAAGGTGAGATGATCAGTTTAAGGGTTGAATCAATCAACCTAAATTGGCAAGAACAGATCTTCATCAACAACAAGTTTTTGCATGAGATGTAGACCCTAGGTTGTGATAGTTTCATGTGGCTCCAAGGAATTACATTAGAATGACCATAACCATCGCTTTTTGTTTTTTTCATGTTTTCTTTGTGGGATATAGAATGTATATGATATGTATTATATATGTGATAATTGGATAAAATATATGTATCTATAAATACAAACTCCCTCAATAACATATTAAGTCTTAGGTGTTTTCCATAAGAAAAAGACATAAAAGTCTTAATCGACCCAGCGTAGGTTACGCCCAAGCGTGGTGCGTCGTACATCTCATAGAAGTGTGATGGTAGATATGTAGGTTCTTCCAAAGCAAGGTGTATATATGTAACGACCTCACTTTTCAGCAACCTCCAATTAAGGAAGGCCAAAAATATGAGAGCCATTATCTACAAAAATTACCCAAAGACCTAGATTTCAATCAAATAATATAAAATAGTAGATGATTTCATTCATTTAAAATAATATTTACCAAATGCTTACATGAACTTACTATCATTAGCATTGTACTTTTGAGAAGAACAATTGGCTAAATCCTCCTATCCATTTCTTTAATTATTTCACGGCATTCCCATCATTATCTTCATGTCCTTTGTCATGTATATCAGCTTATACCTAAAACCTCATGAAACAAATACATGATCAGTATTTTGCCACATCGGTATGTGGGGTGCATCCAAAATGTGCAAGTAAATAACAACATATATTCCAACAAATACTTGCAAATATAATCTGGTATTTTTTTCACATAATATTTATTTTATGTGATAATCATAGTGGCATTATAGTTGAATAGAACTAAATAAACAACCATCATTTAATTGCTCAGTCCTCGAGAAAAATCTCAAAATGTGCATGAAAACTAAGGCAGTTAGTCTTAGGCATAACCATGTACCTAGGATGGTGAGACATGCATATTATCATGTAGAATAGACTTCAAGCATATTATCCAATCAATAAGCAAATCAATAAATACACATTGTAGTCTGCATGAATATAAATCCTAAAATGTCACCATCACATATTAATCACATTAAACGCTACTCGGCCCTGATCTAGGATTTAGCATTCTTTGGTTTTGAGTCATCATCATGGTGATGTTTGATACTCCAGTTCCCATGTTCACTGATTTAAAGACTTAGAAGCCTAATTCATAGTAAGAGTAGCCATGATTATCAAATCTACTATATCCCTTTATTATGACCACATGGTTCAGATTAGGCACATTAAGGTAATAGCAAGTTATATTCTTAATGTTTAAGATCTTAATTACACATGTTAATGATCATCCACTCTAGGGATTCTAATTTCTCACCATTATTATCATTATCATCTTGATATCTCATCCTGTTCAACAATATCAGTAAATAGCATAAAAAGAGGTTTTTATCACATTCAACATGTTAATACCCCAAATCTAGGGTTTTTACACTTTTATCGCCACTTTTCCCATGTTAGTACTACTTTTGGATCACAAAGCATAATTAGTTTCTGAAACTAATTTATTTAGATTCTTCTTATTTAGATGTCAATTTTCATACATAACTTGTCTAAATCCGATCATCCTAGAAATTTCTGTAATCATTTCAAGTTTCCATTATTTGGACTAATTGCATCATGCCATGTCAGCATAATTACTTATTTATTTTTAATCAGACCTCTTATTATCATCCTTGGAATGACCAAGATACCTTTGTGTAGTGATCATGCATGATCATGTGAACCAGGGTGTGTGGGTCATTTGCCAGCATTCGCCATCTTTCCCTCACACCCAACTCACAAATACAGATGTCGATCGTTGTGGAGCGTCTCTAGCTTGGGACCTCTACCTTTGCAGCCAAGGAAGCACTCAGCCCCTCGGTCGGTCTGGCCAGATGTGATCAGATGCTTGGTGTGGCCAACTATGGCTGGGAGAGGGGGAACCAACTTTTGTTTTGGAGGATCTAGAGTCTGAGGGTAACTATAAATTGAAAAGTGGCATCCTAAACATTACCTTCCATCTCAAAAGAGCACCAGGGTGCTCTTGCAGAGTCCATGTGCCAGCTTGAGAGTTCACAGTTCCTAGTCATAGTTTGTGTCTACTCTTTCCTTATCTTAGTGTAGTGTAGCTACTGTGGAGGAAGAGAAGATGGATAGGAGTTGGGAAGGCCGTGCGGGAGGTTAGGGTGAGGAAGATGATGTCGAGGGAGGAGATGAGGGCATATATCCCAAGAAGGGTAGTCATCCCTAGAGGTAAGGGTTGTAGTTTCCTCTATATATACACATCTCAAGAAATACCTAATGGCTCCTACATAGAAGGAAATCAAGGGAGAGAGAGGAACCCAACAACATAGAAGGGAAAGTCTTTTTATTTCCTTTCTCTTCTATAAACAGTTGAGACAATGTGGGTTATGATCATTGTTAGAGAAATATCATTCACATTAAACATGACCATACACCTTTGCATAACCTTCCTTCTCATTTCCTTTATCCTTTCTCCCTTGGTTTACAAGAAAGTTATCAAAAGGTAAGGCATACATTATCACCTTTCCATAACCATTGCAAGATGCCTCTTTTTATTCAACCAATTAAATATCAACTAATGTCATGAAAAAGACATGTTTCTAGAAAGGGAATGAATATATTCTCCTTATTTTCTCCTTACTTCAAAACTCTTTAATTTTATTCTAATAAGTCCCAAAAGTCACGAAAAGACATCACCACGTTCTCATTAGGACTCGGATTTGGTATCAATAAGCCATTAAGGAAAAGCAATTAACAATTTGGTGTACATTGGATAAATGGGTCATCTATTCTATTTATAACCCACTTTACCATTAGTTTCTAGATTATTCTTTTATTTCTCTCCAAGGTATACCCTTTTAACGAATTATCCTCATTCCATAGAAATTCATTAAAACATTTTCAATTTATATTTAGTGGTTGTGATAACAACTCTTTTTAAGTGCTATTTAAAACAATACCAATTCCTCATGGAATATCCAATTCTAGAATCTTCTTCCTTTCCATTATTATTTCCATGTATACATAAGTTAAGTCGAGACAATGTTATTAGTGATGCCTCAAACATTGTGTTGTCACACTTTGTGAGATAATTGTCACTTTAATTATCTAAAATACCATGTATTTTATTTTTCCTTTGGAAACTTGTCAATCATTTCATTTATCATAACAAAAGCCATTATTATGAATTCCTTCTATTTATTTAACTTGTTCCATAGACACTCCTATCACAAAGGTGTTGAACATTATTATTCCACCAATAATACCACTGGAGAATTACAAATCAATTCATTTATATAATTTAATTTCACAAAAATTGAGGATATAACAATATCTATCGTGATGGCTTATGGGTCAGACTAAACTAGGTGTCCTTAATGGTATTAAGCACTGAGAGGCATACAAATGATTATAGCAAGGATTTGAACATATCATCTATCCAAGAATTGCATAAGATGTAATTGGCAAATGTTGCCTACCTTAATAATTGACTATGGACACTAGGGTTATCCCCGTAATAGTTGAATTACTTTGGATTTTGACTCACTAGAAGGTTGTACGTGCAATCTTCTAAATTGATATGTAAGGTCTATCAATTTGAATAAAATAGTGCGAGTGATAATTAATAAATGACCTAATAAATAATGTCAAATTTTTCAAATCAAATCAAATCAAAAATATTTCTATAAAATACATTTTTCTCGTATAGAATTAAATGGCAAATAAATCGTTATTGCGATCAGTCCTTAGGAAGGACAAACTTGATGGGAAAATTTTCCACAACTAGTTTTGGACATTGAGAAGTGTTCTCAATGATGAGTATAAGCTCTATGTCCTAGATAAATCAGTACCAGAAATACATGCTCCTGATTTACATAGGACTAAAGTGGATGCTTCTTGGAAATATGCCAATGATGCCTTAGACATAAAGCATCTTATGCTAAGTTGAATGAACTGTGAGTTTCATGAGCAATGTGAAGAGACGGAGATTATTGAGATGGTAACACATGTGATACATTGTCACACTAAATAAGATTTCTCAAAACGTAAATCACAATCAACTACTAAATAATCACATGGTCAGAAAATTGGAAGAATGAAAACCAATCAACATCATAACCAAGTGATGAAACATTTACATCACGGACCATCTTTTCCATAAACTCATATATCATAACATGTATTTACATCTATATTCAGTATCTAAGTCCACTACCTATACAGAAAAGAGATATTCCACATGTACATGCCATATATACATGAACTGGCATACTACCAAAAACTTATGTCAATACAAGTATATTATCTACAAAACACATCCCATTCCAAACCTAAGAGTATAGAGATGACACTAGGACTCTACTACTAACAACAACATATGTCCAACCTTTTGTGTCTACTGATCACCAGGCTGATCCTATTCTATAGCACAATCTCGACCACATTGTCAGAGATCACCTAAAAAGATGTGGTGACCCATGGGTGAGACCCATGTCCCAATGAGAGATATCTCTATACACTAGTTATTGATTACAACAGATTATTTAACAGTATATAAACTGAGTGACAGAGTATTTAATAAACAACTGAGTAGATTGAATAGTCATAACATACTGAGTAAGCTAAGCAGATAGGCTTAGCAACTAGTATGATTATCAAAGTATACAATGGAAATGGATATATCTTTTTCTTTTATCAGATGATTACTCATATTTCATAAGATTGCATCATATGACAACTGTGTAGTATAAAAGACATGGAAAGGGTTTAAATTCAATGTGAAACATATATAACCCTGGCAAAATTACTACATGTAGTGTATTACATCTTTTGTTATTATGACCTAGGGAGTTTGAGTCGTACCATTAAAAGTCTATATGATCACTGCAAAGTCAAAATTAGTTCCGCACAAGATCTAGGAGAGTTGGAATCCTAAGATCTCAACTATGCCCTGTCAGGACGGGTCAAAATATAGCGACATAACAGCCACACTGCCTACAACAACATATGGTCAAGTTGATAACAACTAGTCCTCCCTTGGTACATGTAACAAAAATAGACTCCAGGGTATGCAAAGCAAATCCCTGTCACTTGAGATATAGTCTCAGCATGTTCAATCACATCATACACACAAATATTTGAGGCATGACCACAGCCATCCTCCATAACCTACAATTATGGATGACAAGGATATACACTCAACTTTCCACCCCCACATACTCCACAGTATGTGCTTCGTATTTCCTTTAGGAATACTCAATCACCATCCAACAAGTTCTGACACTAAAGATGGTTCTAAGGCACATGGTACTACATGATTAGGGTTTCACTTGATTAGTTATGCCAATTAGATGAATTAAGGAATCATCATACAAATGGACATGCAACCCTAATTCTTCTCTAACAAAGTTATAAGTACAGCAACTTTATAAGATATAAAATGTTTGAGTGTAAATCTGAATCACATAACACTTTTTTACTAAATTTCATGAGACTATACTAATCAACATACCACCATAGGGTACAACTTCACATTACAATAATCTGGTGTTCCCACCCTTATCATATTTATAAATAGGATAACAACTCCAATAGGGCTCAACCATGCCCAAATGTCATTAAGATCATCACATTGATCCCTATAAGTTCATCATTATCGTTCTATGCTTTAGAATTAAGCTCAACAAGTCATCCACGCATAGGCGACATATAAGTTTAATCATAGCAAGGAACGGTGATGTTCATATATCACCATATGAGAGTTCCAATCAATAATAAGAGATAATTTTATTATCTCAGTAATCATTCAAGAGAGATGATTACAATCAATCACCATCACTTAGTTGTGTTATAGTTAGGTGTAACTAGCTACATCTCATTAGAGTTACACATCCACTTATTATGGTTATTTATCAAATATATCTATACGAGAGTAAAGGTAAGACTATAAGTTAAGGGCATTGAACCATCATATTATCATCATTAGAATCAAAACATTATCCTATAGGCTTCATCCAAAATCAATGGATATTGAAGCATTAGATCCTCATCATTGGATCAGGGTCTTCATTCAAAACCATTAGTTGAATCATGAATCTAACCCTTGACTCATTTGACCCAAGAAATCATTAGTTTAGGGCTTAAAAGGATCAAATCATGAGACCTAGTCTCACCATCAGTTGTGGTCTCTGGGACCACCATCTGTTGTGACACTTTATGTCATAATTAGATGATGTAATCTAATCTACCATCGGTTAAAACTATTGGATGTTGATCTACTTCTACCATCGATTGATGCCACCTTTAAGGCACCAAACCATGAATTGTTGGTCATTCAAAAGAGTCCAAAATTGACCTAAGGTGTGACCATCGGTTGACACCATCAGTGGTAACCATTGGTTGTCACCATCACTTGTCATAAAGGCAACTCCATCGGTTCTATTATAAGGACATCCATCGTTTATGGTACAAGGAAGAAAACAACATAAAAACCTAAGTATACGTCGTTGGTTTAGAGGTACTAGGGACCATCGGTTGTCATGTAAGCAAGAACCAAGTCATCCTCTACCTCTGGAAGGTCATGCACATGGTTTCAAGTCTATCTAGAGTTGGAAACTACTTAAGGAACAACATAAAAACAAAACTTTAGGCAAGAATAGCTTCAAAGTGTTTAGATCTTCATTTTAGAGCAATAACGTGAGTAAGAAAGCTTGTAGTAAGCAATAAACGAGAAGGGGGTTATAAATTTGCCTTTAGGAAGAATATGAGACTCCAAACATTAGGAAAACTAGAGCAAAGAAGGTAGGAAACCATTGTATAAGCTTTGAACTCGGCCAAGTAGCTTCTTCTCCACAAGGGAAGCAAACCCTAGGCATAAGGAGCAAGAAAGAAGAGTTCTTTGAGCTTTAGAACAAGCTTTACCATGGAAAACCATGGTCCCATCCAAGAAGAAGTTAGAAGGAAGAAGAATAGTAAGAGAAACGAAGGAGGGAATGAGAAACTTACTAGATTAGGTGAAGATCACCCAAAGGAAGCTCTACAAATTCTAGCTGAGGGCAGATCTGAACCCTAGATGTTCTAAAAAGAAGGTCAACTCTCTTCTTCCACCTTGGGCACTCTGTTCACCACCAAGCAGGGGAAGACAAAGTTCTATATAGGGAATGAGAGATTAGGAACCAAAGGTTTAGTTTGTGAGCTAAAGGATAGGTATATAAAGCTTATGGATAAGGAAAAAGAGAAGCTTGAGGTGTCCTAGTATCTCTCCCTATGTCCATAGCCTAGAGCTTCCACGACCATGCAAACAGAAGCTCCACCAATCACGGAGACCTTCTTAGCCATCATTTTTTGGCTCTCCAGGCCAACCATCGGTTGCAAATCATGGTAACCATCGGTTCCTTGGAACCCTAGTCACTTAAGTGATGAACTATCAGTTTGTTTCATCTTTTAAGTGAACCGCCGGTCCAAGTAAACCCAAATAAGAAAACCATCAACCTATGGCTTTTAGTAATGACCATCAGCTGTCACCACCTGTTAGTGACCATCAGTTGTCCACCAAAAAGGGGAACCATCAGTTCTAGGCCTCTAACGGTAGCTCATCCACGAAGGGGTAAAACCCTAAGTCACCCTAGAAAGAAACACCACCTAAATAAGGTACACTAAGTACCCCATATCCCAAAAAGATCTAGCATGATAAGAAAACATCTAAGGAACATAAACAATGTGACAAATTTCAACTAAAACCTTATATGTGGGAAAATTGCATAAGTTGCACAATCAGTGTCCAAATTGGACCAAACTTGAAACCTAAGTTTGTCACATGATACCAAAACATATCACAATGGTAGATTAAGATTCAAAGTACTAAATTATGGTAATTGAGCATGTTCAACACATTAAGCATGGTCATGGTTCTTACAAGGAATATGAACCATTACCTTACAAAGTAAGAAAGGTACAATGTCTCAAAGGCACTCTTTGAGTGTAAGATGATAGAGGGAGAATAAGTAGAGGCTCGTGTGCTCAATATGATTGTACATGTCAATCATCTGGAAGAACTAGGATTCTCCTTGAGCTAAGAGTTGACCATGGATATGATTTTGTAATCATTGCCTGAATCATTCAGCCATTTTATTGAGGGATATCACTTGAATAATATGATCAAGCCATTATTAGATTTGCTTGGCATGCTAATAAATGTTGAAGAAAGAATGAAGAGGGATAAGATTGTGATGATGATCAGTAGTACAGATTCCAATGATGAAAGCTAGGCATGAAGAGTTCTGAGGCCAAGCATAAATCTAGATCTTTAACACTTAAAGAAATGAGAAAGAAAAGTGCAAGAGGAATTTGTCCTTTGTACTTAAAGGCATTTGGGAACAATAAGATGGGGAAAGAGATATACACTTTAGTTATACACTTTATTGATATAAACTTATCTACTTCTTCATCTTGGGTACTTGATACCAGATATGGATCTCACATATGCTCAAATATGCAGGATCTGAAAAGAAGTAGGCCTTTTGGAAAGGGTGAGATTGAACTGTGAGTCACAAATGGAGAAAGAGTTTCTACCACTCAAATTGGAATATATAATTTATCTCTACCCACTGGGCTTGTGATAGAGTTAGTGAACTTCTATTATGTACCTGCCATAAATAGAAACATCATTTGTGTACCTTGTATGGACAAGGATGCATATGAATTTCATATTAAGAATGGTAGATGTTCTATTTCAAAATATGGGATCTTTATGGAAATTCCCCAATGTATTATGGTCTTTATTTTCTAGATCTGAAGATATATGTTTATAACTTAAATACTAAAAGACTAAAACTCAACAACTCAAACAAAACATATCTTTGGCATTGTTGTCTAGGGGGCATAAACAAGAATTACATATCTAGACTCCATAAGGATGGTTATGTGGAATCTTTTTATTTCAAATCAATAGAGGCATGTCAATCTTGTTTGTTGGGAAAGATGAAAAAGACCCTTTCACCCATAACAATGAGAGGGCTAGTAATCTGTTAGGACTCATACATACTGATCTATTGGCCTTTTAGAATAACCATTAGTGGTGGGTATCAGTACTTCATTCTTCATTGATGACTTCAGTAAGTACAGTTATGTTTACTTGATGAACATAAGTCAAAAACTCTTGAAAAGTTTAAGGATTTTACGAATGAAGTACAAAACTAACTTGGTAAAAAGTATTAAGGCACTTCATTCTGATTGAGGTGGAGAATACTTGAGTCAAGAGTTTGAGGACCTTCTTTGAGACCGTGACATCATATAAAAATGGACTCCTCCTAGAACACCACAACATAATGGTGTGTTAGAGAGAAGGAATCACACATTTCTAGATATGGGGCGATCAATGATGAGTTTATCTAAACTTCATACTACCTTCTAGGGTTATGCTTTAGAAACTGCAGTGATTACACTAAAATGAGTACCATCTAAATCGTTTCAAAAGACTCAATATGAGATATGGACTGTAAAGCGTCCCAAAGTGTCTTTTATGAAGAATTTAGGATGTGAAGCTTATGTAAGGAAAATGTTACCTAAAAAGCTTGTCCCTAAATATGATAAATGTAATTTTGTTGGATATCCTAAAGAGATGAGGATATTTGTAAGACCCCTAACCTAGCTTTTGGGCTAACCTTCTTTTTATTTTCTTGATGAGATTCTTATAACCTTGATATAATTCTTTAAGATGTTTATCTAACATGTAAAAATCTTATGTTTCTAGTTCGATCCTGTTTGAGCTATGTATCATTTTTTTACCAAGTTACAATTTACCAATGTTAATGGGTGATCTTGCAATTTCTCACATGAAGAGTGTATCTCTTATACCTTATCATCAAGAGAGAGAGAGATGTTGTGGGGCACCTTGCTTGGACCTTGGTTGGTGATGTGGCATCCTATGGTGATGTTAGGTTTTCTAAGGTTTTTCTTGGTGGTGCTTGGTGTCGATCATGTTGAACTTGGTTGAGTGTTATGATTTTTTTTCGGCCTTGTTAATGTGCCTTGTGTGTGTCTCAACCAATACACCTCCTTTCATTTGCTTCGACCTTGATGGTCTCGAGGTGTTTTTGGTCGATATGGTATGTCTTTTTTGATAGGTGTTTCGACCATGACTGGTTGGTGGTCTTTTTTTGTGGTCGAGACATGGTCCCTTGATGTTTGATTCGATCCCTAGGTTGGTGGTGACCCAAGTGGTCGATACCCCACCTAGGTTTTATCACCATGGGTTGCATGCATATGTTTTGTGGTTTCATGTTGGTTTCCTTTGTGGACAAGTATCCTTTTGATGCCTTCAGTTCTTGACACCTCACCCTACCTTACCTCTCTCCTCCATTGAGTATATAACCCCTTTCTCCTTCATGGAAATTATTTTTTTGGCCCTCCTTCTTCTCTCCTCTCTTATTCTCATCCTTGAAGTTTGGTGGAGCAAAGAAGGGTTGATCTTGGATATTTGGTGGCCGATTCACCTTGCAAGTGGTGTCTTGGAGCTTTATCATCTTCCTTGTGGTGATTCTTGGTGGTTTCCCTTCTTGGTAAGTGGTTCTTTTCCCTTGATCACATTTTTCCTTATAACCCTATCTTATTCTTGTTCTTCTTTCTTGGACATAGACCATGGATCATCCATGGTGCTCATCTTGAGAGAAACTCCTCATCACAAGGGTTGTAGGATATATTTGACATAGTGGTACCCAAGTGAGAGGAACTTTCTTCTCTTTTTCTTTTCTTCTTTTTGGTTAGGCCTAGGGTTCTTCATCCCCTTTCCTTGAGCTATATCATGACGTTGGTGTTTTCTCCTTCTGAGGTAACCTTGTGGCTGAAATTTTCTCTTTGGTGGAGTTCTTGTTCTCTCTTAAAGATTGAGATCTTGGAGCTTGGTTCTCTTCCTAATGGGGGTTATATAACTCTCTACTCTCCTCTATTATAGAAATTATAATCTTGCTTGAATGTTGTTGTTTCTATCTCTATAACATGGTCTTAACATGCTAGATGATGTTTCCATAACCTAGGATTTAAATTTTGATGATGATCCTATGTGTTTTCCCTCTTTCCTAAAACCCTTATCTTGGTATCGATTTTTTAGGAAGTTATGAGATAGATGATTTCCTCTTGTTTTCATATCAAGGTTTTCCATCAACATGCATGTGGTTTGAGTACCTTCATGTAGTATGGAGTTTTGTTTCTATTTTGCATGTTTTGAACATGAGTTTTACCTCTCTTATACAAGTTTCTTTCATGGTGTCTTCTATGGTACATGTTTTAGGGTTTTGGAGTTCCTCTTTGTATGGAGTTGTTTCCTTTGGTGATGATGAGTTTACTTGATGTTAACCTTCTATTCTAAACGTGGTTTGTCTCTATTTTGATGGTGGTTATGTGCCATTTTGGTATATTGACCTTGGTGGTCGCTACACCATTTTTTTGGTTTTGATCGACACATCCTTAACCTTAGTTTTTGGTCATGATGCTTTGTGTTGTTTCGGTCGAAACACATGGATTTTGTACCTTGGGTCATGACTCTCTTGTGTTGTGATTTTTGCATGCTTGTTTCAAGTGGGATGGTTGAGACTCCCCCCTTTATCTTGGTCGTGACACAATCTTGGAGTGTTTCGATTCCATGGAGTAGTGTAGTGGGTCACCACACATGTGGCATCCTTTTTTTTGGTCGAGACTATTATTTCCTTGGTTGGTCGAGACATATGTGGGTGTTGCAGTCATGACACCACATCTTGGTGGATGGTCGAGACACATATGTGGTATATGGTCACTATCTAGGTATAACATTATGAGATGGTTGCACGTGTACATGTGAATGATGTTGATACTTGGGTTGTTGATATGATAGTTTAATCATGATTAAGTAATTATGGTCATAATCATTAATGATTAACCCTAATAGGTTCCAAGAAGATGGGAGATGACATAAACTAGGGTTTGGTGATTGAATGATAATATGAAACCTTAAATATGGTATGTATGTAACCTTGACCCTAATCCAAGGGTATGCGTGTGTGGAGGTTATCTCCCACCTCTGACCCCTTTCCTTTTCTCACCAAAAATATCTTTTCTTCCTCACCAATTTTCTCTCGCTCATATCTCCCTCATTTGTTGATGATTTTTCAATATTTATTCATTTTTTGGTTCTTTACTTTATTCTCATCCTAATTAAGACCTAGTTGGAACCCTAAATCTCACTATTTAATAAACTTCTAAATCTACCCTCCATGTTCCTCCTTTCCCTAACTTGTAGACACACCTTCATGTCTTTGCAGTCTATCCCTTTATGCAAAACCATTGTCGGTCATCGTCTTTCCCCCCTCCATTTCCAATTGCATCAAAAAACCTCATCTTCCTTCTTCCCCTACTTGTTTTATAATTTCAGACACCATATCCTCTCTAGGGAAACTCTACTTTCAAAAATCTAATTGCTTACACTCTAACCTTCACAATAACACCCATTAGCTTCTCAGTATTTTGGTTTCATGTAGTTTGCACTGGGGTGTTCTACCATAGTCGATAGACGACGGGTCGCCAGAGCTTCATCGAGAATTGACATCAGGTGTCGCCCCTCAAGTTTTTTCAAGTGTGGTGAAACTTTTAGAATCTTTAGAATTACTTAGGTCTTGGCAAATCCTCTACTCCCTCTCCTATCATGTGGATGCTCTTTTCTAGTTTTGACTTGGACCATGAGGTTTTTCCATCGTGTTCTTTGGTTTCCCTTTCTTTGCCTCCAATACAGCCTCACGAAGCCACTTGATCAAGCCCAAAGCTTGAGGGCATTCGATGCTATGAATAGCTCAACATATTAGAGCAATGACATCATACATGGCACAGGATGTTGAAGGTGGAGACAATCCCCTAGGGACATTTACTTGCCAACCCCTTTTGTTTTATGTGTTTTATATTTCTCACATCGTCAATTTCATCTTTTCATCCTTATAATTTTGTCTTTACCACACTGATCTTTGTGCCTAGTTGGCTGGAGGGCCTGATCTAGGTGAGGAACCCTCATACGGATAACTCATTTTGGTTTTAACAGAAGAAGATAATGTTACATAGGCGCACATTGGAATTTTTTGATTGGTCAGTACTTCAAAAATTCACATTAAATTTTCTGTAGCTCAAAAAAATAAGTAAATTACATTTTGGAATTGTGGTACTTTTGTTTACATGGTGGTATGATTTCCATCACTTATTTTCAATCTAATGAAAATATGATTTTTATGAAATTTTCTAATTTGTTAGAATTTCTAGAATTCATAACTAATAAATTAGTAAGTCAAAAAATAAAGTAAAATATGTATTTAACTCCAAAAAAATATTCTAAAATACCACATGGTTTTGATAACCTAATTCGTTAAAATTAAATATGTGATTTTTAAGGTTCATAGGACTAACGTGAACTTAACCCTAATTTCATATATGCATTTAATAGGTAGATTTTGACTTCGATGCAGAACTAGAACTGACTATGGTTATGTTGAGACTTTATATGAGGTATGTTGCATCTCCTTAATCACATTGAACAATTGACCTAACTTTTCACTCTCTTAGTCCTTATGGACATGTTACCATATGTATCCTATTTCTTTTGAGATGTGGTCTCATACATATGATCATATGTTGATGTTGATCTCTCTGATCTCATTATTTGAAGGATATACTTACTGGAATTTAGTTTTTATCTTGTTCACATGGAAACCCTTATTTGAAACCCAAACTTTATAGTGATGGATCTTTGTAGTCTCATGATGCACCAATATTGTAGATATGATTTGACATTTGTTTATGAGTCCTCTGACCCCATCGATCTCAGTTAGATGTTCTCATCTCTTATTTGGACATAAACATACTTTATCTTGCCTTATCTATTTGCATGTATGATTGACAAGTAATAGATTATAGTGGTGACACCATATATCCACTGGGTTTTATTCGCCTACCATTTTTTATATATTGGGCATTGGGTATTATTCCCCTACCATGAATTGGGTTTTATTCCCCTACCACGTATGATATTAGGGACTAAGCTTTATTGAAATCCATTTGGATGATCCTTTTCCCTCTTCTATGGGAAGCATTGATATATAATCTATTGATGTCCTTTTCCCTAAATTTTCTCAATCAATATTTTATGCATATACCGGACTGTATGGTGACAAAAACTATTATTGTCTTCTCTTGTGGGGTATGCTTCCAACCCCTAGGTGATGGACATGGTGGAACTCACATGATGACTTGGGCTTGGACTAGAGAAGATGACAAGTATGGGATGGACTTGGAATAGGTTAGATTCCATCTACTTAGATCCTCATGATTTTTTACTTTTATGTAAGCCCCTAAATGGTAAGATACTATATAAACTTTGGAAATTGAATATAATCATTACATTTATTTCTGCTTCTAAGCTTTGGTCATTCTTGTACACCATTATTTAGGAGAAGGAAAATTTACACATATTCCAGCATGCTTGTTAGTGTGTTTGGATTAGATAGATTTTTTCCTCAAATTTAGTAGGGAGTGGACCCCCTCTCAAGTTTCCCTAATTAGAACCCTTACTTTTCATAGTTACCCTCTAAGTGAGATGTTTAACCAAAAATTGACCTATGTTAATAGAGAGATAATGATAGGTCAATTTATAATTGTCTTAGATACTCATAAGACTTAGGTTTAGTAAGCCCTTATATGATGAGACTTTATTTTCTCATACCCTATGAGGTAGGTTACTGATGGAATGTATCTTTGTATGTTATAAGATTTGTCTTGAGGATGAAGTCATGTCATGAGGATGTAAATGTAGTAGGATAGTAATAAACATGGAAAATTTTGACTCAACTCTCACAATCAATTTTGGATCCATCTTTTCTTTTATGCTGAATAGATTTCATCATCAAAATTATTTTCATTATACTATTATATGTATAAAGAAAGTTTTATGGATTTTACCATTTTTCTTGAGCCAAGTCATAGAGAAGAGATGTATGGAGTCCTTCTAGGGAAACCCTTAGATTTATTTGGAATTTAAATCATTAAAACCTAGTTTTGAGTGGAAGTGATGACTAGCATAGTAAGGCTTGTGCTAAGGGGATGGCTAACATACCCTTGTATACCCTATGACTTTTTGGTTTCTCATGTAAACCTTAGGGTTGTTAGTTTAGAAACACAAGGACCTAAAATTCAATCCTAGGTGGATATGACATGTTAGTTGGATGCATGAACAACAAAAAATGTCTTGAAAACTAAAAGATGTATATGTAATCCTAAAAACTTTAAGAGTTGTTAAGTTTGGCCTATTAGGTTAAACCTTTCAAAGGGTGGAACAAAGTTGGTTGGTAGTATAAGTGTGTCTAGATAGGGTATGGTATCCTCATTAAGGGGTGGAGTGTTGTAACATACCAAAACATATAATCATACCATGTTCCATGACTAGAAGGTTAGTAATCTTAGTTCTTTCATTTTGACCAAACTAGGATAGAATTATATCTTAGTATTGTTATTTGTAACTCTAATGAATATAATTAATGTATGAACATGAGAACTAACCCTAATATATATATATATGTTTGAAAACATATACATTATGTTCAATAATCAACATCAGATATTACATACATATTAAACTAAATATATGCTAACATATAATTAAATTCAAAAAATAAGTCACATATGCTTCCTTTGATAACTAATATTCACATAATGGATATGATATGTTTAATAAGAAGTATAATGTTCTTAATACATGTATTATAATAACAATTGGAGTTTTTATGTCCATAAAATATCAATAATGTGCCAATATCTAAATTAGTACAGAATTATTGGACTTAATAGGATAAATGGGGAAAATATGATAATTCGTTCATGACGATATAAGATAACTCTTTTTATAACAACTTGAGATAATAGGACTCAATTTAATGAATATGTATTATATTTTTGTAATATTATAACAAAACATCATGGTGATGAGCCTAAAACCTAATTATATTAGAGCTCATAAAAGCAAAATATGAAAAACCAAATATATTGGTAAAGTTTTGATCCTTGGATCCCAATTAGTATAGGTTCCAAGTTTCACATTAATCGAACAATGGTTGGACCCTCAAATAAGATAGGAAAGAGAAATAGATATTTAATGGCTAAAAATCTAATGATATATTGAATTTCCTAGAGTTATGGGTATTTCCTTTTCATGTTGTATTTTTGAATTGTCACACTCTTCCATTTTAGAAATCCCAGGCATTACTGAATGTGATTTGCTTTATCATCCCTTGGATCAGGATCTGAGGGTGTGGAGGTTGTCTCCCACCTTCGACCCTTTTCCTTTTATTTATAGTAGTATCCTTATTCCCTCACTAGTTTTCTCAGACACATATCTCCCTTATTTTTTTATGATTGTCCAAGATTTCTTCATCATCGGATTCCTTATTTAATTCTGATCCTAATGAGACCTAGTTGGTACCCTAAATCTCACTATTTAAGAAACCCTAAATCTACCCTATTTTTTCCTCCTTATACTGACTTGCAGAAACACCTTCATGTCTTTACAATCTAACACTTTATGTAGAAACCACCGAAGTCCATATTATTTCCCACCTCCATTACCTTTTGCATCAAAAAAGCTCATGTAACTTCCTCCCTAACTCATTTTATAGTTCCGAACACCACATCTTCTCTAGGGAAACTCTACTTTCCAAAATCTAATTGCTTTCACCTAAACCTTCACAATATCACCTCTTAGCTTCTTAGTGGTTTGGTTTTGTGTGGTTTGCACTTGGTGTCTACCCTATACAATGGATAGTGGGTCATCAAAGCTTCATCGACAAATGACATCAGGTGTCACCACAGCATAAGAAAGACACCCTAGAGTTTGTTCGAGAGTGGTGAAGCTTTTGGCATCTTTAGAATTGCTTACGTCTCATAAATCCTTTGTCCTTCTCATGCCTCCTGCATATCTTGTTTTCTAGCTTCGACTTGGATTAGAAGGTTTTGCTACTGTGTTCTTTGGTTTCTCTTCCTTTGCCTCAAATATAGTCCCACGAAGCCGCTAGGATCAAGCCCTAGTCTTGAGGACGTGTAACACTATGAACAGTTGAGAAGCTCAGAGCCACACTACCCTCCATTGTGTAGGTTGTACCAGGAGGAGACAATCCCCTCGAGACACTTACTTGCCTACCCCTTTTGTTCTCTACATTTTTATTTTTCCAAGAAGGGTAATTTCCTTTTCATCCATCTCATTTTATTTTTACCATGTTGAACTTTGTGCCTAGTTTGCTGGAGGGTCTGAGCCAGGTGGAGAATCTAGATAGGTCCAACTCATTTTGGTTTTAACGAAAGCAGATAATGTTATATACATGTCATATTGGAATTTCCCTATTAGTCGGTACTCAAACTAATTCAGAGGTAAATTATTTATAGATCATAAAAATTAAGTAAAATAAGTTTGGAATCGTGCAACTTTTATTCACATGGTGGTATGATCTTCATCACCTAATTCCAAGCTAATTGATATATGATTCTTATGCAATTTTCTAATTGGTTAGAATTTCTAAAATTCATAACAAATAGTCTATAAGTCGGAAAAATAAAGTAAAATATGCTATAAACTTAAAAAATATAATCTAAAAGACCACATGGTTTTGATAATCTAATTCATTAAAAGTAAATATGTGATTTTTAGGGTTCATATGACTAACATGAACGTGACCCTAATTTCATATATGCATGTAATAGGTGTTTTATGACTTGCATGTGGAACTAGAATTGATTATGCTTATGTCCACACTCTATCTAAGGTATGTTGCATCTCATTAATCATATTGAGCAATTCACCTAACTTTTCACTCTCTTGGTCCTTATGGATATGTTAAATTATACATCCTATTTTTTTAGATGTGGTCTCATACATGTGATTATATGATAATGTTGATCTCTATGATCCCATTATTTGATGGATATACTTATTGGAATCTAATTTTCATCTTTTTCATGTGAAAACACTAATTTTAAACCCTAAATTAACTGTGATGGAACTCTATAGTCTCATGATGTAGCAATATTATAGATATGATTGGATTGTTTTTATTGTCCTCTGACCTAATTGATCTTACTTCTATTTCCTCATGTCTTATTTGAACATGACTATACTTTATATTTCCTTGTCTATTTGCATGTGTGATTGACTAGTCATAGCTAGAAGTAGAGACACCATATAGGCACTAGATTTTATTCCCATGCCATGTTTGATATATTGGGCACTGGGTTTTATTCCCCTGCCAGGCACTGGGTTTTGTTCCCCTTCCACAAATGATATTAGGCATTGGGTTTTATTCCCCTACCATGCACTGTGTTTTATTCCCTTGCAAATTACTATATTGTTTAGCACTAAGGTATTAGTCCTCTTGCCCTTTTTGAAAAGAGTGGTGATTCTATTCGAGTTTGAACTTGAAACCTCTTAGTAACAAACTAAGGATCTTACCACTGGAGTGTCCCATCTTAAACTAATCCTCCTACCCTTTGGTATTGAATGTATGGGTTCTTACACAATTTTTAGTATATAATAGTTTGTTTATATTCACCATGCAACTGCTTATGATTGTTATAATTTATTGTGATATTGGATAAGGAAAGAAATCTTTTATTCATTATTTTTTATATTTCTCTTTGAAATCCATTTGGAGATCCTTTTCCCTCTTCTATTGGAAGCCTTGATAGATATTTTATTGATATTCTTTTTCCTGAAGTTGCTTAATCCATATTTTATATGCACATACCGGAAGTTATGCTGACAAATTCTATTATTGTCTTCTCTTGTAGGGTATGCATCCAACCCCTAGGCGATGGACATGGTGGAACTGAAATGATGAATTGGACTTCGACTAGAGAAGATGATAAGTTGGAGATAGACTTGGAATAGCTTAGGTTCCCTCTTCTAAGATCTTGATGATGTTGTACTTTCATGTAAGCCCATCCCTGGGAGGATATTGTGTAAACTCTTGAAATTGAATATAGTCAATACATTTATTTCCGCATCTATACTTTGGTCATTCTTGTATACCATTATTTGAGAGATGAAAAATGTACACCTATTCCAGCATGCTTGCTAGTGTGTTTGGACTAGATGGATTTATTCCTCAAATTTTGTAGGGAGTGGATCCCTCCTCGGGTCCCACTCCTTACAAGATGGTATCAGATCCATAGTAGTCAGATTGACCAAACTAGGATGGAATTATAGCTTAGTATAGTTGTTTGTAACTCTAATGAATATAGTTAATGCATGAACATGTGTATATCACCCTAACATATATATCCTTGAAACATGTACATTAGGTTCAATAATCAACAATAGATATTACATACATATTGTTCTAAATATATGCTAACATATAAGTAAATTCATAAAATAGGTCACATATGCTTCTTTTGCTAACTAATATTCACATAATGGATATGATATGTTTAATAGGAAGTATAATGTTCAAAATACATGTATTAGAATAAGAATTGGAGTTTTTATGTCCATAAATATGAATAATGTTCCAACATCTAAATAAAATATTAAATCAATGGACTTAATAGGATAGATGAGGAAAATATGGAAATTTATGCATGATGATATAACATAACTCTTTTGGTAACAATTTGAGAATACAGATCTCAACTTAATGTATTTGGATGATAATAATGTAATATTATAATAAAATATCATGGTGATGAGCCCAAAACCTAATTGTATTAGAGCTCATGAAAGGAAACTTGAAAACTAAATCTAATGGTAACTCGTGATCCTTGGGTCCCAATTATCTTGGCTGTCAAGTTTCACATTAATTGAAAAATGTTTGAACCCTCAAATAAGATAGGAAATAGAAATAGATATTTAACGGCTAAAAATCAAATTATATACTCGATTTCTTAAAGTTATAGATATTACCTTGTCACACTGTACTTTTTAATTACCACAATCTTCTAATTTGGAAATCCCAGACTTTACTAGTTGTGATTTACTTTATCAACCCTTGGATAGGGATGTGAGGGTGTGGAGTTTATCTCCCACATATGTCCCTTTTCATTTTTCTCATGAATAGTATCCTTGTTTAATAACTAATTTTCTCTCACTTATATATCCCTTGTTTGTTCATGATTTACCAAGATTTCTTTGTCATCGGATTCCTTATTTGATTTTAATCCTAACGAGCCCTAGTTGGAACCCTATATCTCACTATTTAAGAAACACCTAAATCTACTATCTCCTTTCCTCATTTCCCTGAGTTACAAACACACATGAATATCTACAGTCTAACCCTTTACGCAGCAACCACCGATGGTTGTCTTCTTGTTAGGAAATTGGGCCAATAGATAAGGCAGCAAATAAAAAAATAATGCCCAATTTCCGAACCAGCGAGGTCGCATCAACAATGATGTGTCCATTAAAGGGTATGCAAGAGATATACTTTCCCGTGGAGAAATTCCAGCGACTACCCTTGCATCAATGTACTTCTTTCACAAGCAACACTCTAGCAATTGTTGACGATGGCCTCTTGGTGTAGTACCATGGGCGGTGATTGATGATGCCCTCTGAGCGGGTGGTAATGGCCTCCATTCCTCTACGGAGTCCACATGGACTATTGGGAACTCCATGTTGCACTACCAAAGACAATGAAAAGGAGTTGTCCCCTCAAAAGTCAACCGACCAGGGTTGATTCGCTCTCTAGTGTTGTCTCTCCCTTGTTGTCTCTCCCTTTTACGGGTAAGACTTACTAGGGTTCTCTAGTTACCAAAACTATGAGAGGACAACACTTGTTAGATAGTATTGTATTATCTCTAAAATCCTTGACTTCCCCTTTATTTATAGGAGGGCTAGGTTTAACATTTCCAGATCAACTGGGAGTCGAAGAGACTGAATTTTGTGAATTTTCTAGAAGTTGTGAACCATGAAATGGACATTTCACACCTGATCTAATTGGTTCACATGTGAAATGATCAGTTCAACTATTGATCCAGTCAGTTCTTTTGCTTTCCTATTTTTTATCACACTAGCTTTCAATATACAATTAATGCATAACATGACATCAACATCAATTTGTGATCTAATCATATTGATCATTGAACCAGGTGATTTACAAGTTGAACTGGTTGTTTTAGAATTTGAATCAGTCAATTCACTAATGGAACCGGTCGATTCATGTCCTAGTTCAGGAAATGTTCAGCCAATGTAGTTTAACTTGACCTGACACTTGAAGTGTTCGGTTCAACACTTGAACCGATTAGGTCAAAGTCCAATCAGTCAATTTTCAACAATTATATTTTAAATTTAATACCTACACCTTAGTATTCAAGTTAAACATTATTCATGAATAAACTCATATTCCATGTGCATCCTATGTGTTTGACCCTATAGGTCCCAAATTACATTGGCAATGAGTGTCCATAACCAGTTTATGATATCACAAGCAATGAGTGGTTTCTAGGAACACATCATTGCTACCCAAGTAATTGGAAAGTTGGAGAACAATTTCAACCTACAATTTCTGATCATCCTTATCGATATCGTATAGTTCCTTTTTCTTTGATATCTGGATCGAAATCGAGGCATGGAATCGTCAACCTATTCAACGTTCAATCCATGTTCCTTGAGCTAGAGAAGACTATATGAGATGCATGTGATCTCACATATCACATATTGAGTCACACGAGTATGGGCATATGTTTCTCAATCTCACTTATCAAGTGATCGAGATATCAATCTCATGTAGGATGAAAAAATCCCATCTCCATCACTCATACTCAATCCCCAGGTGTCACAACGTACCCAAGCACCATTTTCATGGTAACCCTTATTGAAGGTCACATTGGATGGTGTCAAAATACATTGAACAAAATATGATGAGTGTAGTGACTTCATGTATAAGTACCACAAGTGACACTATTACTATGAGAGGTGATGTTGACTAACATTCCATGGTATCTGTATATCACTCTCAAGGTGGGTCTATCTGGTATATCATTATCTAACAAGTACCTATATGTTAGGTTTGATATCACATATCATGACTGATGAGATCCTATCATCAACAAACACACACTCTAGTCTTATGCATTATTGTTGTTTATTTTTCTTCCACGATAATATCTGAGTAGGGATATAACAAGAATGCATGTACTCTTATCATACATATGATCTCATTGTTCAGGTCCTCAACTTGAAGACATATGTTGTTGAGTAACATCATTCTTTAGACATCTCCTATGTCTGAGTCATCATCTCATGATTGAAACAAACATAATAGGTGAAATTACCTTTATTATTATCAAATCAGGTAACTAATGCTAACTAAAATCATCATATGATTGGCTCTCTGGGAACACATGCCAATATACTCCCACTTGCACTTAGATCCAATCACCTACGAATCTTATTCCAAGTGATCTTAATAGGTATGTCATGTTTCTACTGCACAAGTGCTTATGCGGCAGGATAGCAACATTTGCTTCTAGTTTGTATTTTGCAAGTATTCACATCTCCTCACTGCATGATTTCCCATATGATATGGAAATGTCATAGTATGCTATCTGAGATTCCTTGCCTATCCAATTGCTCCATTATTGTCATAGTATTTCTATTGTACCATCAATGGCTGGAACCTCCCACAAGCTCATGTACTTGAACTTCTTGATTCATACAGTATCCTCTGATGTTTTCAGAATAACAAGGTAGTCAGCTTCTATTATAGAATTAATCAGTTGTCTCTTGCCTAGATTACAGTTCTTGTTTTAAGATCAAACACAAATTTAAATTGTGATCATTAAATTTATTTGTCATTTTATAAGATTGTGTCTTTGTATCCCTTTACACCCAACTCTTCCCTATTGCCATAACTAAGAAACTAATCCTTTTAGTTCTTCCCTAGTACTTAAGTTGTTCTTTATAGTAGTCTAGTGACCTTTACTAGAATCTGACAGATATCCTCTTGTCATGTCCAATACATATGAGACAACAAGATGAGTACATAACATTGTATACATGGTATATCCAATTGTGAATGCATATGGAACCTTACTCATGTTTTCCCATTCTTCACAAGAACTAGGATACTAGACTCTTGAGAGACTAAACCCATTGGACATGGATAGATTTTCTCCCATTGAATTATACATGATGCACCCTTCAGTATCTTGCCAATGTATGTGCTCTATCTTAGGTCAAGAATATTTCTAAATCTATCTCTATAGATCTCAATTCCTAACACATAGGATGCTTCTCCTAAACCCTTTAGGGAAAAGGTACTTTTAATATTTTTATTATAAGGATGTTATTCCCCATCATTATGGGGAATATAAATATGCTCCCACTCAACTTTTGTAGTCATAGATCTTATCTTCATTTTGACTAAAGTCAAACTCTTTGACTATCTTTTCAAATCAAATATTCTAGCTTTGATATGATTGCTTCAATCCATAGATTGAACTTTGTAGCTTATAGACTTTATTTGCAATAATTGGATTTATAAAAACCTTTAAGTTATGTTATGCATCCCATCAAGGAATGTAGTTTTAACATCCATATGCCAAATCTCATAGTTGTAATAATTTGTAATGGCAAGCATTATCCCGATGGGTTTAATCAAGGCAATTAATGAAAAGATTTCATCGTGTTCAGCACCTTGAATTTGTTTGAAACCCTTTGCAACCAATCTACCCTTATAAGTGTGTACATTACCAGCCATGTTGGTCTTTTTCTTGAAGATTCAATTGCCCCCTATGGGTTTTACCCCTTCAGGTAGATCTACCAAGGTCATACCTTGTTGGTGTACATCGAGTCCATCTTGGATATAATGCCTTCAAGACATTTATCATACTCTAGTCCCTCTATAGATTCTAGGTAGATTGTTGACTCATCATCTATAACCAACTCCCCACCTTCTTGATCCATAAGAAATCCAAATATTTCAAGCTTAAGGCATTTCCTACTAGATCTATTAGTTTTTCTTACGTAAGGAACTTGAGATTCCACAACAATTTGTGATTCTCCTCATTCCTATTGTACCTCTTTTAGGTTCAATGTTTTCTTATTGGTCTTGAACTTTTTGAGTTCTACTTTTCTCCCATTGATTCCTTTAGAATTAAATTACATGTATAAATACAGCCATGATGGCAAGAAACACTTTTATAGTTGGATTGGAATATAAAAGTAGTATTCAACAAAACAACATTTATGTGATTTGTGGACAATGCTTTTTAAGAAACAATTTTCTTACACAATATATCAATCCTAACCTTTCCAAAAGACATATCAAGGCACCTCCCATGCCATATCTCATGTGATATCTTTTGAATCGGTTTAGATGGTACATCATTTTCATGTAAAGAATGTTCCAAAAAGGAAATTTGAAGATCTACTGGTTATATTAATGATCACACCGTGACTAGCAGGGTGTGTTAACTACTTTTTGATACATCATTATGTTTCAGTTGGAGTTCATCATGATACATTATCATAGTCTCTCCAGAAGGTCCTCAAACCTTTGGTATAAAATATTTCAACATCAGTCACATTGAAGTGTCTTAATAATTTTACCAAGATGAATATGTACTCCATTTTTCATCTCCTTGAATACTTCAAGACGTTTATACTTGTATATAATCAAATACAAACTTCTATATCTACTGATAACATAAATATATATAATGAGACACTGGTAACCACCTTTAGAATTTTTTCCAAAAGGTCTACATACATCAGTATGTATGAGCCCTAATAGAATACTCACTCTCCCACTATTTCTAATGAAATATGTTTTAGTCATTTTTCCAAATAAATGAGATTTGTGTGTCTCCATGGCTCATTAACCAAAAGAGTCCAGACAACCATCACTGTCGATTCTAGAAATGCATTTCTCATTAATATGCTCTATATGACAATGCTATAGGTACTCATTGTTTGAGTCATCGAGTCATTCAACATATCTGTCTTTAGAACTATCATGTATAGACTATAAGACATAGGGCATTGCCATATAAGATTTTATCTTTTAAAACAAAACATCAATTTATTCATAATAATGTTGTACATACAAGATGATGTTTTCATTAATGGCATATACATAATAGCAATTTACTAATTCTATTACATGCCCATCAGGCTAAATGATAGATTCCAACTTTAGTGGAAGCAGATCTTGCACCTCAGAGTTATATATTACTTCTTCTCGAGTCCTGAAGTGGAGATCTCTATCTCCTACTTTTTCCTGAATTCCTCTATATAAAGAGGACAGTTCCTTTTCCAGTGTCCATGAAGGTGATAGTGGTGGCACTTCCCTTCCTTATTCACTCCTCTCTTAGCTTTCAATGTAGAAGACTTTGGTTTTTGGCTACCTTTCGAACTTTTCTTATATTTTCATTTACCCTTGGACTTCCCTCTATAGATCATCATCGTAGATTTTGGTTTGTCCTTCTTCATATGCGCTTCAGCTGTCCTCAACATGCCAAGTAGCTCAGACAACTTCTTGTCAAAAAAAATCATATTGTAGTTCATGATAAATTGGTTGTATGATTTCAGCACTGACTGCAGAATCACATCTATGGCCAACTCTTGGCCTAAGGGGAATCCCAATCTAGCAAGATTCTCCACATACCCAATCAAGTTGAGTGTATGGGGACCTACTAGATCTCCTTCAACTATATTGCACTTGAACAACACCTTTGAGACATCTTATCTCTCTTGTTTTGCTTGATCTTGGTACATGTTCTTAATATGGGTTGCCATTTCAATAACATCCTTGTTCTCATTATGTCTCTACAACTCATACTTCATTGAATACAACATCAGGAACTTGACATCCTTAGAATCTTTAGAGTTCTTCTTGTAAGAAACAATGTCAACCTTAGGAATTGTTGGATGGGTTCATCTGGCTCTAGTGTCTCTAGGATATAGAGATTTCTCTCTTGAGTGAGAATGATTCTCAATATCTGGAACCGATCATGGAAGTTTCTCCCATTCAGATTGTCCTTCTCAAGGACCGACCGCATAAAAAACATGTTTGTGTTTACGATAAGATTCTACAAAATAAATTTGCAATTTTGTAACAACGCTTTCAATTTGATTTTATAATATTGACGATATTAATTAGGCCTTTAATTAATTATCACTCCCGGTATTTTGTTCAAATTGATAGCCTTCATTGTCAATGTGGAAGATTGCAGCATACAACCTTCAAGTGAGTTGAGACTCAATATAATTAATTTAATACCCAGCCAATGCCAACATCTATAACCAATTATTAAGGTAGGAAACATTTTCCAATTGCATCGTATACGATTCTTGGATGGATGGCATGCACAACTCCTTATCAAAACCCATCTATATACTTCTAGGTACTTAATCTCATTAAGTCCACCTAGTCAAGCCTGACCTATAATCCAACTCGATAAGAATGCACCCTACTTGAGAGGCGCACATAACTACCATCACACTTCCACGAGATAGATAGAGCACCATGCTTTGACATAACCTACTCTTAGTTGATCAAGCTTTTCATGTGTGCTTCCTATAGAAAGCATCTAAGACTTCACATTTATTTGAGGGTTTTTATAAATACCTACACATATCTGATCATGATAGATTATAGTACGTATCAGATAGGTGTTATATCCACAAATGAAAAACACACAATCTTAAATATATGAGTGATGGTTATGGCTAGCCTAACGCAATTCTTGGGAGCCACAAATAATTTCTACCACCTAAAGTCCACATCACATGTAGCAACCTGTACCAGAATACTTGTGCAGACTCGATTGATTGTCTAAACCCTTCAGTCAATCAGTTGGCCTTGAGGTCTGTCAATGGGTTTCCTCTAGTTAGTCGACTGGTTCCAGGTTCAGGCAATTCGTTGGACTCCTCCACTCAATAGGTTGGGCCTCCAATCAATCAGTTGGCTCCTCCTGTCGTTGGCCACCTCAGTCCTCTAGTTGATTTATTTGACTCTTAGTCGGTCAACTTTTCTAGTGAAAAATGGCTTCTCATGATGGAGCATAAATTAAAGCTATCATATTCCATACTACATTGTAAAAGGGAAGACCTCAAGTTACATTTGAGGGGAATATAGGAAAAAGAGCATTAATTTACATTTGGAAAGGAGGGGAGATTCTCAGTATAAAAACCAAGTAACAATAGGAAAGAAGAAAAAAACCACGCACATCTAGAGGATTTTGGCCATAACCACGCATACATCCACCATCAAAACACGTTTAGGGTGATGCGTACAAATTGCATATATATCATGTCATATAGATATATTTGGACCATATGTGGTATTTAATTGGATATTCACATTAATCATTTTAATATTTATATTGTATGTAATAAAATAAATCCCATCATATCAATTTAAATCCACATACACTATAAATTGATGTGACTCTGATACCACTGTTGGGAAATCTAGGTGATAGATAGGGCAGTGGAAACAAAAAAGTAATGCATGATTCTCAAACCAACAAGATCTCAACAACAATGATGTATCTTGAAAAAGGGTATGCAAGATATATACTTGGTCCTGGAGCAAGTCCATCGACTACCCTTGCAAAGGCATTCTTCTTTCACAAGCAACACTCGTACAGTTGTCAGTGGCTACCTCGTGGTGTAGTAACATGAATGAAAATTAAGGACGTCCTCTTAGTGGGTGGCAATAGCCTCCAAGCCTCTATGTAGTCCATGCAGACCACCGAGAACTCCACGTTGTGTTACCAGAGCCAATGGGAAGGAGTTGTCCCTTTGAATATTAACGTACTAGGGTTGATTCACTCTCCCATGTGGTCTCTCCCTTACTATCTCTCCCTAGTTGTCTCTCCCTTTTACGGGTAAGACTTGTTAGGGATCTTTGGTTACCACAACTATGAGAGGACAACACTTGTTAGAGAGTATTACTATATCTGTGAAAGCCTTGACTACCCCTCTATTTATAAGAGGTTCTGGGTCAGGGTTTCCAAATCAACTGGAAGTTGAAGAGACATAATTTTATGAATTTTTTGGAAGTTGTGAACCATGAAATATTGATTCACACGTGAACCGATCATTTCACATGTGAAATGATCGCTTCAACACTTGAACCATTCAATTCACTTTTGTTCCCATTTCCAATCACATTGGCTTTCAATGTTCAGTTAATACACAACATGACATCAACATCAATCCTTGATCTAGTCGTATTGGTCATTGAACTGAGTGATTCACAAGTTGAACCGGCTGTTTCAGTTTTTTAACTAGTTGGTTCACTAACTGAATCGGTCGATTCATGTACCGTTCAAGAAGAAATGTTTAACCAATGTAGTTTAAATTAACGTGACACTAAATCAATCAGTTCAATAGCTAAACTGGCCGGTTCAAAATCCATTCATCCAATTATCAACAATTGTTGTTAAAATTTAATACCTAAACACACTAATAGTCAATCTATATATCATTCATGAATAAAATTCTATTGTAGGTGTATACTATGTGTGTGACCCTATAGGTCCCAAATTATGTTGGCAGTGAATGTCCATAACCAATTTACAACATTACAAGCAATGAGTAGTATCTACCAACACATCATTGCTACCCAAGTAATTGGAATGTTGGAGAACAACTTCGACCTAGAATCTGTGATTAGTGTTACATTGATCGTTTAGTTCCTTTGTCTCTGATATCTACATTGAACTCATGACATGGAGTCATTATCCTCTTCAACATGCAATCTGTGTTCCATGAACTAGAGCAAAATTTATGAGATGTATGTGAGCTCACATATCACATATTAAGTCACATGAGTATGGACATATGTTTCTCAATCTTTCTTATCGAGTGCCATGGATGTCAATCTCCTAGAGGAGGGACAAATCTCATCTACATCAGTCCTACTCAATCCTCATGTGTCACAACGTATCTGAGCACCACTTTTATTGTAACCCTTATTTACGGTCATATTGGATGGTGTCAAAATACATTGAATGACATGTAATGAGTGTAGTGATTATAGGTCTAAGAATGAAACCCACCCTTATCACTATGAGAGATGATTTTGTCTACCATTCCATGGTATCCATGTACCATTCTCAAGGTGGGTCTTTCTGGCACGTTGTTCTCTAAGAAGTACCTATGTGTTTGGTTTGATATCACTTATCACGACTGATGGGATTTTGTCATCAACCAACACACACTCTAGTCTTATGTATTATTGTTGTCAATTTTTCTTCCATAGTAATATCCAACTAGGGACATACCAAAAATGTATGTACTCTTATCATATATAAGATCTCATTGTTAAGGTCCTCAACCTGAAGACATATGTTATTGAGTAAAATCATTCTTCAGACATCTACTATGTCTATGTCATCATCTCATGATTGAGACAAACATAATAGATGAAATTGCCTTTATTATTATCAAATTAGGCAACTTATTCCCCCATTGCAATCATCATATGATTGTTTTTTTGGGCATAAATACCAACACTTCTTTCCATCCTCCATTTCCAATTGCATCAAAAAAAACTCTTGTGCCTTCATCCCCAACTCCTTTTGTAGTTCTGGCCAATGTAGCTTCCCCATGGAAACTCTAATTTCTGAAATCCAATTGCTTTCACCCAAACCTTCACAATAACACCTCTTAGCTTCTCTGTACTTTGCTTTTGTGTGGTTTGTATTGGAGTGTTCTACCCTATAAGATGGACGATGGGTCGTCTAACCTTCATCGACAATCGACATTAGGTGTCACCATAGCATGCAAAAGACACCCTCGAGTTCATTTGATAGTGGTGAAGCTTTTGGCATCTTCAGAATTTCTTAGGTCTCGATAAATCATATACTCCCTCTCCTACCTTCTATGGATGTTTTTTTATGGTTTTAACTTGGACCAGGTTTTTCCACTTTGTTCTTTAGTTTCCCTTCCTTTGCCTCTGATACAGCCTCACAAAGAGACTAGGATCAAGCCCTAGGCTTAAGGGTGTGTGACACTATGTACATATTAGCAGCTCAGAGCCATGTTTCCATCCATGGTGTGGGATGTAGAAGGGGTAAACAATCCTCTTGATACTTTTACTTATCTACCCCTTTTGTTCTATGTGTTTTTATTTTTTAGAGAGGGCCAATTTCCTCTCTTCTTTGTTCTTGTTTTATCTTTGCCATGCTGAGATTTGCACCTAGTTGAATGGAGGGCCCAAGCCAGATGGCAAACCCTTGTAGGGCCAACTCATTTGGGTTTTATCATAAGTGGATAATGTTATAAATGTGGTATATTGGAATTTCTCAATTTGTCAGTACTTTAAAAATTCAATAAATTATTTATATCTTAGAAAAAAATAAGTAAAATATGTTTTGGATGGTGGTTTGATTTTCATGACCTAGTTCCAATATATTCAAATATATGATTTTTATCGAATTTTCTAATTGGTTAGAATTTCTAAACTTTGTAACTAATAGTCTGCAAGTCAGAAGAAAAAAATGAAATATGCTATGAACTCGGAAAAAATATAATCTAAAAGACCACATGGTTTTGATAACCTAATTCATTAAAAGTAAATATGTGATTTTTAGGGTTCATATGACTAACATGAACTTAACCCTAATTTCATATATGCATGTAATATGTGGCTTTTGACTTGGATATAGAACTAGAACTGGCTATGGTTACGTCTAGACTCTATCTGAGGTATGTTACATCTCCTTAATCATATTGAGCAATTGACCTAACTTTTCACCCTCTTGGTCCTTATAGACATGTTACTCGATACATTGTTTCTTTTGGGATGTTGTCTTATACATGTGAGTATATGTTGATGTTCATCTCTTTGATCTCATTACTTGATGGATGTACTTATTGGAATCTAATTTTTATCTTGTTCATGTGGAAACCCTAATTTGAAACCCAAACTTTCTAGTGATGGATCTTTGTAGTCTCCTGATGCACCAATATTGTAGATATTATTGGATTTTTTATGGGTCCTATGACCCCATTGATCTCATTTAGATGTTCTCATCTCTTACTTTAACATGACTATGTTGGCTAAATTGACATTATGATAAATCCCTTTGTTTCGATGATGACAAACATTTCATTCTTGTCGATCTAACGAGCTACTTGAGTGTTGCAGGAATAAGGTGGATGACAAAGTACTAGGGAATCTATATGCTTGAATGCTTGTAAATTTCATGAAATGTAATCAGTTGTAAACTTGTACAAGTATATAATGTACAAGTACTTAGACATCATGTAAATCAAGCATTAGATCTTCCCTAGCCAATCACTACACTTAGATAGGTCATCCCCTCCAATAGTGTCACCTATGCACACTCATACACATACTTAATGCCTTAAAGTGAAACATTGAAACAGGGTCAATCTCGGTCGACAAACTCCTCGACCGAGACACTCTCGGTCGACAAACTTCTCGACCGAGAATGACCCAAGTAGCCGTTAGACATAGCTGAGAAAGTAGTTGGCAGTTGGAGATGAACGTTGCTAACACTTGATCCAGAGAGCCTGTCGGTCGACAAAACTTCGACCGAGTAGGTGTCTCGGTCGACAATTCCTCGACAGAGATGGACTCTGACAGCAACTGCAGAATTAATTAACTAGCTGTTGCTAAAGCAACTAACTTGTACCTAACAGCTAGTTAAGCACTTAGAACCCCCTAGAAAGTGTCTAGAACGTCCTTAAGCACTTGTAGGTCATTCCTATAAATAGGACATGCCTTAGGATACTAAAAATATCCAAGCTACACTTGTGATACACTTGAGAATACACTTACAATTGGCAATCTGTTTTGAGAAATTGAGCAACACTTGCATTGGCGATTCCTCTACTTGCTCTAATTTCGTGTCCTATAGGCTAGTATCTCCTATCCACTACAATCACACATGCATATACATTGGTTAGGAGATCTACACGCTTGATATAGGCAAATCAAGCCTTGTGCTTCAAAGGTTAAGTTGTAATTTCCATTTTCCTTCTTGTTCCTTTTATTCTTTGTATTCTCCTTGCTACTCCTAGGGTTGGAGGCTGCGGATTGGAGAAGGTTCTTCTCGGAGGAGAAGGTGGACTTCAAGCTACTTCAAGAAGGCTATTGCAACGGGAAGCTACTTCAAGAAGGATATTGCAACGGGAAGCTACTTCAGGAGGAAGGCTGCTTCAAGGTTGGTGCAATTACTTCTAGGTGAAGGCTGCTTCAAGGTTGGTGCAATTACTTCAAGGTGAAGGCTGCTTGAAGGGTTTTGGGAAAGAATTGTAATTTTATGTAAAGTCCTTGCGAGGTAATAAAATTAAATTCTTTCCAAATCCCAGTTGGGTAAGCAACCGGGTAGTGGACTGACTACCTTAGTATTTGCTAAGGTAGGAACCACTCTAAATCCTTGTCCCCTTGTCCAATATTCTTGTGGATTGGTTGTTTGAGTTAAATAATTGTTAAAATAATTTAAAAACTCTATTCACCCCCCCCCTCTAGTGTTTTACAATTGGTATCAGAGCAGGCTTCAAGGAACCCTAACCAGGTCTTGAAGAATGGAGGGTGATGGTGATTACAACCGCAACAAAAGGTGCAGCCTGGAAAAATCTACAACATGTTGCAATTGGCGTTTAGGAACAAGCCACACAACATCTAGCTGCCCTTGGAGATCAAAGAAGGAAGATGAGCACAAAGATTGTCTCATTGCTACAACAGGTGAAGAAGAAGAAGAGGTAAGTCTTTTTGATTTATCTAAAGAAGAACTAGTTGCTAGTCTTGAAGAGACACATAATAAATATGTTGAGTGCAAGAAGAAATTAAAGAAATCTAATAAAGCAAATAATGAATTACATGCTAAGCTTCTTGCTATTACATCTGAAAATGAAGATCTTAAAAAGATCATTGAAGATCATGATATTAAGATAAAATCTATAGAGGCAGATTGCAAACTTCTTTCTTTAGAAAAGATTAATTTGCAAACTCAAGTGAACGATTTTCAAAAACAACCCATCTTGTGCACCCATCTAGATTATGACACTATTGTCAAAGAAAGAAATTCGTTGTCATCTAATCTAGATCAAGCAAAAATAGATATCAAGAAGAGAATGGATGAGATTGCTAAGTTACAACAAAAAGTTAGTAGTCTAAATAATAATGGCATTCTTGATCAAATCTTAAATGATCCTTACCATCAAGTTGGAAGGAGAGGACTAGGTTACAAGCCTAAGGGAAAATCATATCATAAACCTAGTTGGAAAAAGACACAAGCACATCAATCTATGTATGTACCTAAAGGCACAGATACAAATATACCCAAGAACAACCTAGACCAAAATCATAGAAAAAGAATTGAGGTTGATTCTATATGTCGTCATTATTGTTTGCGCTTTGGTCACTATTCTTTTTCATGTCCTTATAAGAAAAAGGATGTTGAGTTAGTTTGGGTTCCAAAACCTCCAAACTAAATGAATGGAATTAAGTTGAGATATGACCAAAGACCTAAGTTGTATATTTCTATGTCTATCTCAACTCAACATAATGGGATATCAAATTAATTTCAGTATCTAAACATCTAACTTGCATAATTGTGTTTTACTTGGAAGCAATTAATAGTTCAGAAAACATTTCAGAAATCGTGTCGGTCGAGAAACTGTCGACCGAGAGAACTGTCGGTCGAGAAATTGTCGACCGAACAGGTCACTGATTTCCAGTCTGAAATAAATCTGCTACTTTCGATTTTCAAGTTGCTATCTACTTGTTGTACATGCAAAACAAAGTATACATTCTGGAAATCATCTTTGATAACTTATATGAGATTAATTTGGTTTACTCTCTAAATAACTTTAGTTAAAACTATGGATCATATTGATTTAAGTCAAATTACTAACTACATGGTCTGTCCTAAGTATTCTTTGATTTACTCACATAGAAACCATATGTTGAATTTCATGTTGCTACTGTTTTATCATTACATCATGGATATACTCTCAACATTTCATACATAACGTTGATGTGTGTTGCATGAACAATGATTATTGCATTCTTGATGATACATAGGCAAGCAAAATGAATTGTTTGTGATATGTTGTTTTAATGCTTGCAACACATAAGATAAAAATTTCTCAATTGGTATCTTTAAAGACTTGAGATATTAATCATTTTTTTCATTTTTAAGAATCTTATGAGGGTACAAGAAGAAATAGAATTTGATATTCATGTACCTACAGCAAAGTTTATATAAATATTCTAGGAAAATCAAGGACAAATGTTTTCATATTGAGTATCATTCAAAATGCTTCAAATTGATATCTAATCAAATTACATGCAGATATTATACTTCATATATGAGTGTTCAATTTGGAAATATGCAAAATTGCCTCTTGGTTGAAATGAAATTTGACCAAGGGGCGCTATGGTCGTAGTCAAGGACGACCTAAAATAAGCTTTGACAAAATGCTTATTTTGACATCATTTTATTGTACTTAATCTTAGTATACTTTTGATAAAAGTCAAAATCAAAATTTAAAATCATATGTGACCTTAGAAGCTTTAAATTGCTTTAATTGTAAGATTAAGGGGGAGCTCATAAAACAAATTTGATTATTTGATTAAGAAGCTTACAAAAACATTGTAAACATCATTTGAAGCTAGTTATGACCTTAGTATTTTGACTCCTGATTATGAAGAAATCTACAAATTTCATAAAAATGATATATCCTGTTCTTAAAGGGATTCTCTAAACAAATCAGGGCTTAACATCCCGTGCATTTGGTTAGAGACATCTTTATGTACTGAAAGATTAAAGGATTCTCATTTCATTTTCAGGGTTTAACATCTCTTGTAAAATGGGTGAGAAATCAATACATATGCCATGAACCTAACAAGATCTCATATCATCTCAAGGCTTAACATCCTTTGCAAATGATTGAGAAATAAATTGTGGCTAAATTAGACAAAAATGATATTAAATCCATGTTTCTAATAGAATATCTATCTAAGGGGGAGCATAATATAAAATTAAGGGGGAGAAGAAATATAAAATATTCAACTTGGATATCTTTTTGAAATGACAAAGGGGGAGAAAGAATATAAAATCAAAAATATAAATGAGTCAATGAGTTTCATAACATCTGGCTACAAAAGGTAATCCTCAGGTATGAAACTCACATGCTTTATATTTCCTTATTTCATATTTAGGAAATGTTTGTCATCTTCAAAAAGGGGGAGATTGTTGGCTAAATTGACATTATGATAAATCTCTTTGTTTCGATGATGAAAAACATTTCATTCTTGTCGATCTAACGAGCTACTTGAGTGTTGCAGGAATAAGGTGGATGACAAAGTACTAGGGAATCTATATGCTTGAATGCTTGTAAATTTCATGAAATGTAATCAGTTGTAAACTTGTACAAGTATATAATGTACAAGTACTTAGACATCATGTAAATCAAGCGTTAGATCTTCCCTAGCCAATCACTACACTTAGATAGGTCATCCCCTCCAACAGTGTCACCTATGCACACTCATACACATACTTAATGCCTTAAAGTGAAACATTGAAACAGGGTCAATCTCGGTCGACAAACTCCTCGACCGAGACACTCTCGGTCGACAAACTTCTCGACCGAGAATGACCCAAGTAGCCGTTAGACACAGCTGAGAAAGTAGTTGGCAGTTGGAGATGAACGTTGCTAACACTTGATCCAGAGAGCCTGTCGGTCGACAAAACTTCGACCGAGTAGGTGTCTCGGTCGACAATTCCTCGACCGAGATGGACTCTGACAGCAACTGCAGAATTAATTTACTAGCCATTGCTAAAGCAACTAACTTGTACCTAACGGCTAGTTAAGCACTTAGAACCCCCTAGAAAGTGTCTAGAACGTCCTTAAGCACTTGTAGGTCATTCCTATAAATAGGACATGCCTTAGGACACTAAAAATATCCAAGCTACACTTGTGATACACTTGAGCATACACTTATAATTGGCAATCTATTTTGAGAAATTGAGCAACACTTGCATTGGCGATTCCTCTACTTGCTCTAATTTCGTGTCCTATAGGCTAGTATCTCCTATCCACTACAATCACACGTGCATATACATTGGTTAGGAGATCTACACGCTTGATATAGGCAAATCAAGCCTTGTGCTTCAAAGGTTAAGTTGTAATTTCCATTTTCCTTCTTGTTCCTTTTATTCTTTGTATTCTCCTTGCTAGTCCTAGGGTTGGAGGTTGCGGATTGGAGAAGGTTCTTCTCGGAGGATAAGGTGGACTTCAAGCTACTTCAAGAAGGCTATTGCAACGGGAAGCTACTTCAAGAAGGATATTGCAACGGGAAGCTACTTCAGGAGGAAGGCTGCTTCAAGGTTGGTGCAATTACTTCTAGGTGAAGGCTGCTTCAAGGTTGGTGCAATTACTTCAAGGTGAAGGCTGCTTGAAGGGTTTAGGGAAAGAATTGTAATTTTATGTAAAGTCCTTGCGAGGTAATAAAATTAAATTCTTTCCAAATCCCGGTTGGGTAAGCAACCGGGTAGTGGACTGACTACCTTAGTATTTGCTAAGGTAGGAACCACTCTAAATCCTTGTCCTGTGATAAAGTGAGTTCTCTAATTCTTTTATGCTTGGTTCCTTTATTCTCTAACCTTTTTCAAAACCCTAATTCACCTAAAGATTAATGGATCACTCAATGATAGGAATCTCGATCCCAAACTTTACCACAATGTGGGGTATGCTGTTTTGGAGCTATGGTCCAAATTTCATGTCAATTGGACGTTCCTAGCCCTCTCTATGCTTTTTCAAAGATTTCTCAAAGTTTTCTTTCCCTTTTAAATCACATCATTATGTAAACCAAAGTTTTGATCGTTTTAAGGGTATTTTCGCCCTGTCACGTGGAGCCTAGGTCAGCAATCCGCGGATTGATCACATGGGGTCATCCTGACCATCCAATAGCGTCCAAGATGGATCTGATGGCTGTGGAGTCGTCCCTAACCTCCGCCTGACCCAGGATGTCGTGGCCACAGCCACGAGCCCACTACACCGACAACTCCCCCTCGTTCTAATCCACTTAGCGCGAAACTGACCGAGGAAATGGACTCCCCTCGCCTCCACGAACTCTCTGATCCCTCGCACGACCTCCAGAAGCGAGAACAACTCCGCGCACGACCTCGCCAGCGAGACCCCGTCTCCAACCGCGGCTGAGCCCAATTGGGCATATACTCCTCAACCAATCTCGTGCCTACTTAAACCCCCTCGTAGCTCCGCCGGCACCTCTTTAGTTCACCCTTGCCTTCAATTCGCCCGAAGCAAGCCGGCATCGCTCCACCCTCAAGCTTTCCCCCTTCCAGTCTATCCGCCGCCGTCGAGCTGCTGGACGAGGCTCCTACCGGCCTGCTCGTCCCCAATTGGGTACTCCCTAAGCTCCGAGGCACCTCCACCCACCTTAGCGGCCCCTCACCTTGAAGCTTCATCGTCTGCTCCTCCCGCTACCTTCACCCTCCGCCGCGAGCTCTACAACTCGCCGGATTCTTGGTCGACCCAGCATCTCGCGAGGAGCTGCGACCTGCAAGCTAACCACCCGGGTTCGGATCCGCCTTCCGAAGGTGAACCCGACCCCCTTCTCGCGCAAGGACGAGCACAGCCTCCGCTCGAGCTCGCCGGAGTTCACCTCCCCTGCCTGCTGTGTGCGCGTTGAGCAAGAAGAAGAGGGACCCGCCCGAGTCTTTTTCGACCAATAAGGTAAATCCACCTCAGCAACGCAGACCATTTCTAAGTTTATGCACACGAGATCTCGAGCGTTGGATCTGAACATCCAACGGTCCACTCTTTTGCTATTTTCTTTTATCAACTCGAAAATTCAGTTTATGACCTAATCTTGGGAAATTCGTTAAAAATAGTAGGAGTGTCATAAAAATACGAATAAATACTCCATTTTGATCAGAAAAATACGAGGATCACAATTTTGACATCTATTGACCCTAAATCTGACTCGAGTAAATGCTCATGCCTAATTATGTTCATATTTTGATTAATTATTTGGAAAATACCCGAATATGTTTAAATCACCAAAAACCTGTGATAATCATCTTCTTGCATCCTTATCATCATGGAACGATCAGATCCTTTTATTATGACTCAATTAGCAATAAAACCCTTTTATCACTCATTTCCCTATTTTGACCTACCAAATTGTGCATAATTAATTAATATGATCCTTAGACCTTGATTCTGACTTTATGAACCTACTCTGATGTGACAATAATAATCTTGGACTCAACTCCATACTCTAAGATCCGTACTCCACTCTCATGACTCCAAATCTATAAAGGGCCTTTTATATACTCTTTAGAATATGGGTAACTTGAACAATATATCTAATAAATACCAAATCTCCAATAATTTCAGGAAATCAAAGGTACCAGTGAGGAGCATCTCTGGACTCCCCACTTCTGAGTAGAAGGTACGCCATTACCTCTTTTTGGCCTACTATACTTAATGCTTGAGATATATGAATATGTAGGACACTTGGCATAAGATATTGAATGAAATGAATGTCTTGTATGATGCTTAAATGACTTGTTATTGTATGGTTTTAATGAATTATCTGAATTTTGTATATGTAAGCTTATAATACCTGCAAACATAATGTATATGCCCCATCATGTGAAAGCACTAATTCTCTTTGGTAGCATAGTGCTTGGAAAGTGATCATTCTCTTTGGTAGCAGATCACGTTTGTACAATGATCTCACTCTTGAGTAGTAGATCATAAGGCCTTACATCTCATACTCTTTGGCAGCTGAGATGATGCATTATTCCCTTTGGTGGCAAATGCATGGTAGACATAATGGGGAAACATGCTTAAAAGATACATGTTGGTGTTGTTAATAAACTCTTCCTTAATATGGATATATTGTTGTAGTTGCTTATATTGCCAAGTTTACTTTTATCCTTATTGCCAAGTATAAAAGAGGTAAATTAGATGACGCGGAGGCGTACTCAGTACAATATATTTATATATTGTGCTGACGCGTACCTTTTTGCATATGTTTTATAGGTACTTCCTGCTTATGATGCTCATGATGAAAGGAAGATGATGTTGATACTCTATATGCCGGCTCACAAAAATCAGATCTATCATGGGGATGCTAAAGCTAAATGGGACTCTTAGTTTATGTTCCTTTTCTTCTGTAATTAGTTTCTCATGTATTAAGTTTCTTCTGTAGTACTCCTATGCCTTCGGGCCCCTATGTAATGAACAATTTGGTTTATGTATGGAAGCTTTTTATTCGGTGCATTTATATATTCGTGTGTTTGATCCACTCAGGGATGGGCAATTTTAACTCTATTGTACGCCTTAAGTTGGCGCCTGAGGTGTACAGTGGAGTTAGGTTGTTAACTCGTGACAGATGGTATCAGAGCAGGCACATGGATCAATATAGATGTATCAAATAATTAGTAACCTTACCTAGACCTAGGGTAACTCGTATTTAGCAGTAAATTGCCGAGGTGTCTAGAAGGGTACCTTGTGGAAGGTTCTGACATAATACTCTCCCCATCCGTTTTCACGGTGCGAGGGTTCCCATCGCAAGCTATCTGCCTGGCTAACGCAATTATTGTTAAAGTGGGCACCCTTACCTTAGAAAAATCCTTCCTCTCATCTTTTCTCAATTAAGGACTACCCCCCCAACCAACCTATTTAGTGAATAATATACACTAGGTTTCTCATCTACTTTCTCTCTCATGACCATGATCAATGATATACTCTCTCTATTATGTGGGTAGATTAGGAGAAATGGGAACAACTAAAAGACATGAAAAATTGGAAAAGAAAAAAATATATATATATACATGCCATGATTGCTAAATCTTTTTGATTGCATTACGATCTATCTCAAATTAATCTCTAAACTACCTTTTTATACAAACTTGCAGATGCCTCCAAAAACTAGGTCCAAGAGAACAAGGTCTAGTGATGGCTCTGGTGATGAATCTGAATCACGCCCTAATAAGACCAAGGTTGTAGGCAGTTGGGAAGAGCAAAAGAAGGTGATGTTGGAATGCATGCATGCCCTAGCCCTAAAAGAAACTAGCAATAGTGCCTCATCCTCTAGGACCAACCATGAAACCACCATTAGTGACTTCCTTAAACTCAAACCCGAAACCTTTCATGGAGAAGACTTAGGTGAAGTCCTAGATAAAGCCGATGCATGGATCATATCTGTTGAAAATGCCTTTAGAGCCCTTAAGTGTCCTGAGGAAGATAAGGTCACCTTTGCTACCTACCAACTTAGGGGGTCCGCGAAGTTGTGGTGGGAAAATTATTACCATACACGAGAACTTCCAGATGCCCCCATAGGTTGGGAGGAGTTTAAGGGGATCTTTACCAACCGTTTCATGCCCATATCAGCTAGGAAGGAGAAGAAGAAATAGTTCAATAACCTCACCCAAGGAAACCTATCTGTTGCTGACTATGTTAGGGCCTTTAGACTCCTAGAGCGTCATGCTCGCAACCTGGATGAAGATGAAAAGATTGAACACTTCATAGATGGCCTTAACCAAGAAATCAAAGTTCACCTTTGCACCTCCACCCATTCTACCTTTGAAGCTGCCATCAACAATGCCCTCACCCAAGAAAGAACCTTATGGAAGAGCAAAACACCAAGCTTGGGATACCTGGGTCTAACCGATGCATCCGTCACCAAGGGCAAGGAGAAGGAAAATGATAAGAAGAAGCCTAACAGCCATGGCATGGGCAGAGGAGGAGGAAATCACCATCGAGGTCAATCACACCGAGGAGGACCAAACAGGGGAGGTCGAGGCCGAGGAGGACCAACTAAGGGAATATCATAAAATCATTTCCGGTGCAGAAACTGTGGAGGAGTACACCCAGGAAAATGCAGGTTTGAGAAACCAGTGTGTTACTACTGCAAGAATGAAGGGCATATGAGGTATAATTGTCCAAATCTGGTCCAGGGGGCACCTCAGAATCGTCCTGCCCCATTACCTCAGCCTGGAGCTCCACCTGCTCAACCAGCTATCCCGATAGCTCAGGCTCAGCCAGAACATCGTCAGGGCCGAGTCTTTGCAATTGATGCAGAGGAAGCTAAAGCCAATAATAACCGTCTGATTGAAGGTAATAATGTTAAAATTTCTTTATTGTAATAAATCTTTGAAACCATGATCTCATATAAAATCATAATGTAGGTATGATATGTCTCCAAGATCATCCTGTTGTGGCCCTATTCGATTCAGGATCAACACATACCTTCATATCTAGAAATCTTGCTTCTATGCTCAAGTTAGAGATTAATGATCTAGGTTATATCTTGGATGTGACAACTCCCAGTGGCAGAATTTATACTTCTCTTCAGAAAACTAAAACTTTACCTTTTTCTTTTGGTGGTCATAAATTTCAATCTGCTTTTATCCTTCTTGATATGGAAGATTTTGATCTAATTTTGGGGATGGATTGGCTCTTTTCCAACTTTGCTATGCTTGATTGCCGAGGCAAGAAAGTAGTCTTTTGTGCACCTAATTTTAAACCTTTGACTATTTCTGGGAGAAAAGAAAGAAACCGAAATATGATTATTTCTTCTCTAAAAGCCAAAACTTTGATTGCCAAAGGATGTAGATCCTATCTTGCTGTTGTATCCATGCCTGATCCTAAGGTGAGACCTATAGAGAGCTTGGATGTGGTGAGAGATTACCCGGACGTTTTTCCTGAGGAGCTTCCAGGGCTGCCTCCAGATCGTGAGATTGAGTTCTCAATTGAGTTAGCACCGGGCACCGCACCAGTCTCTAAGGCACCTTATAGGATGGCACCTGCCGAGCTTGCAGAGCTCAAGAAACAACTAGAGGAACTCCTTGATAAAGGCTTCATCCGTCCTAGTACTTCTCCATGGGGTGCTCCTGTTCTCTTTGTCAAAAAGAAAGATGGGTCAATGCGAATGTGTATTGATTATCGCATGATCAACCAAGCCACCATTAAAAATAAATATCCCCTTCCAAGAATTGATGACTTGTTTGACCAGCTTCGTACTGCCACTGTGTTCTCCAAGATTGACCTTAGATCAGGTTATCATCAATTACGAGTAAAAGATTGTGATATTCCAAAGACAGCTTTCAGAACTAGATATGGACATTATGAATTCATGGTGATGCCTTTTGGCTTGACTAATGCTCCTGGAGTGTTTATGAATCTGATGAACACTGTCTTCCATCCATTCCTTGACAGCTTTGTTGTGGTCTTCATTGATGACATTCTTATATATTCAAATTCTGTTGATCAACATTGTGAACATCTCCAGAAAGTCCTTGATGTTTTGAGAGCCCAGAAATTGTATGCTAAATTATCTAAATGTGAGTTTTGGATTGACCAAGTCATGTTTCTTGGCCATGTCATTTCGGGTGGGAAAATTTCTGTTGACCCTGCCAAAGTTCTAGCTGTCCTTGATTGGAAAGCCCCTACCAATGCTTCTGAAATTCGTAGCTTTCTTGGCCTAGCTGGCTATTACCGTCGCTTCATCCTTAATTTCGGTAAAATAGCCCTACCCATGACTAAACTTACCAGAAAAGATGCCAAATTCGTTTGGACTCCTGAGTGTGAAGCTAGTTTCCAAGAATTGAAATCTCTCTTGACTTCTGCTCCTGTTTTGACCCTACCTTCTGGGAATGATGGCTTTGTAATTTATTCTGATGCTTCTAAAATGGGTCTGGGTTGTGTCCTCATGCAAGACGGTAAAGTTGTTGCATATGCCTCTAGACAGTTGAAACCTAATGAGGTCAATTATCCAACTCACGATTTGGAATTAGCTGCCATTGTCTTTTCTCTCAAAATCTGGAGACATTATCTGTATGGTGCTACTTTTGATATATTCACAGACCACAAAAGTCTCAAATACCTCTTGACTCAGAAAGATCTCAATCTTCGACAGAGGAGATGGTTGGAGTATCTTAAAGATTATGATTTCACTATTGCATATCATCCAGGCAAAGCCAATGTAGTAGTTGATGCCCTTAGTCGTAAGAAGTCGATTTGTGCATCAATGCATCTAGAACCTTCATCTTCTGGGTCATCTCAAGCAGAATCTAGCTCCATTATTTTGGCGAATATCAATATTATCCCTAGTCTTCTTTCTGAACTCCTGATATCTCAAAAGAACAGCCCTAGTTTGGAGGAGATGACAGCTCTTGTGGCAAAGCCCCAGACACATCTATCTGTTGGTATGGACGGTGGACTAAGGTACAAGCATAGGATGTGGGTACCTGAAGAGTCAGAGATTAAGAAGTGTATCCTGCAAGAGGCACATGGGTCTAAGTATTCCATACATCCTGGATCTACTAAGATGTATAAGGACCTGCAGAGACACTTTTGGTGGAGGGGTATGAAGAATGATATCGTTGAGTTTATCTCTAAGTGTCTCACCTGCCAGCAGATTAAGGCCGAGCACCAACGTCCCGGTGGTCTATTGCAACCCTTACCAATTCCTGAATGGAAATGGGAAAATATCACCATGGATTTCGTGGTGGGACTACCCAGGACCAGGAAGGGTCATGATGCGGTTTGGGTCATAGTAGACCGGTTGACCAAGTCTGCACATTTCTTACCTATGCGAACTACGAACAAGGTTCCTGAGTTTGTTGAGTTGTATATAAAGGAGATTGTACGGCTGCATGGAGTGCCAGTTTCGATAGTTTCAGATCGAGATCCAAAGTTCACATCACACTTATGGAAGCAGGTGCAGAATGAGCTGGGTACACAGTTGAACTTCAGCACAGCATATCATCCCCAGACTAATGGCCAATCAGAATGCACTATCCAAATCTTAGAAGATCTTCTCAGAGAATGTGTCTTAGATTGGGGAGGATCTTGGGATTACTACCTTCCATTAGCAGAGTTCGCTTACAATAATACCTATCAATCTAGTATTGATATGCCACCCTATGAAGCTCTCTATGGTAGGCCATGTAGATCCCCTCTCCATTGGGATGAAGTTGGGGAAAGGAAGATGCTAAAGTCTGAGGAGTTACAATTATATGCTGATAAGGTGTCTTTGATCAAGCAGAGGTTGAAACGGGCCCAGGATCGTCAGAAGTCGTATGCAGATGCACACAGGTCAGACAGACAGTTTAATGATGGTGACTATGTATTCTTGAAGATCAGACCTATCCGTGCCATAGCCAAGAACAAGGGGAAGCTTAGTCCGAGATATGTGGGTCCTTTTGAAGTTCTGGAGCGCATTGGCGAATGTGCTTATCGACTTGCTCTTCCTCCGCAGTACAGCATGATGCATAATGTCTTTCATGTATCCAACTTGAAACAGTATGTGAAGGATGATAGTCATGTGCTGAATCACGAGCCTCTTGAGTTACGGGAGAATCTCTCTTATCCAGAACAACCTATAAAGATTCTCGACTCTAGGGTAAAGGAGCTCAGGAACAAGCAGATTCCGATGGTGAAGGTACAATGGAACCATCACGGTGCAGAAGACGCTACCTGGGAGCTACGAGCAGATATGGAGCAACGTTTTCCTCACCTCTTTCATCCAGTTTAATTTTGAGGACAAAATTTCTTTTAAGGTTAGTAGGATGTGATAAAGTGAGTTCTCTAATTCTTTTATGCTTGGTTCCTTTATTCTCTAACCTTTTTCAAAACCCTAATTCACCTAAAGATTAATGGATCACTCAATGATAGGAATCTCGATCCCAAACTTTACCACAATGTGGGGTATGATGTTTTGGAGCTATGGTCCAAATTTCATGTCAATTGGACGTTCCTAGCCCTCTCTATGCTTTTTCAAAGATTTCTCAAAGTTTTCTTTCCCTTTTAAATCACATCATTATGTAAACCAAAGTTTTGATCGTTTTAAGGGTATTTTTTCCCTGTCACGCGGAGCCTAGGTCAGCAATCCGCGGATCGATCACATGGGGTCATCCTGACCATCCAACAGCGTCCAAGATGGATCTGACGGCTGTGGAGTCGTCCCTAACCTCCGCCTGACCCGGGATGTCGTGGCCACAGCCACGAGCCCACTACACCGACAACTCCCCCTCGTTCTAATCCACTTAGCGCGAAACTGACCGAGGAAATGGACTCCCCTCGCCTCCACGAACTCTCTGATCCCTCGCACGACCTCCAGAAGCGAGAACAACTCCGCGCACGACCTCGCCAGCGAGACCCCGTCTCCAACCGCGGCTGAGCCCAATTGGGCATATACTCCTCAACCAATCTCGTGCCTACTTAAACCCCCTCGTAGCTCCGCCGGCACCTCTTTAGTTCACCCTTGCCTTCAATTCGCCCGAAGCAAGCCGGCATCGCTCCACCCTCAAGCTTTCCCCCTTCCAGTCTATCCGCCGCCGTCGAGCTGCTGGACGAGGCTCCTACCAGCCTGCTTGTCCCCAATTGGGTACTCCCTAAGCTCCGAGGCACCTCCACCCACCTTAGCGGCCCCTCACCTTGAAGCTTCATCGTCTGCTCCTCCCGCTACCTTCACCCTCCGCCGCGAGCTCTACAACTCGCCGGATTCTTGGTCGACCCAGCATCTCGCGAGGAGCTGCGACCTACAAGCTAGCCGCCCGGGTTCGGATCCGCCTTCCGAAGGTGAACCCGACCCCCTTCTCGCGCAAGGACGAGCACAGCCTCCGCTCGAGCTCGCCGGAGTTCACCTCCCCTGCCTGCTGTGTGCGCGTTGAGCAAGAAGAAGAGGGACCCGCCTGAGTCTTTTTCGACCAATAAGGTAAATCCACCTCAGCAACGCAGACCATTTCTAAGTTTATGCGCACGAGATCTCGAGCGTTGGATCTGAACATCCAACGGTCCACTCTTTTGCTATTTTCTTTTATCAACTCGAAAATTCAGTTTATGACCTAATCTTGGGAAATTCGTTAAAAATAGTAGGAGTGTCAGAAAAATACGAATAAATACTCCATTTTGATCAGAAAAATATGAGGATCACGATTTTGACATCTATTGACCCTAAATCTGACTCGAGTAAATGCTCATGCCTAATTATGTTCATATTTTGATTAATTATTTGGAAAATACCCGAATCTGTTTAAATCACCAAAAACCTGTGATAATCATCTTCTTGCATCCTTATCATCATGGAACGATCAGATCCTTTTATTATGACTCAATTAGCAATAAAACCCTTTTATCACTCATTTCCCTATTTTGACCTACCAAATTGTGCATAATTAATTAATATGATCCTTAGACCTTGATTCTGACTTTATGAACCTACTCTGATGTGACAATAATAATCTTGGACTCAACTCCATACTCTAAGATCCGTACTCCACTCTCATGACTCCAAATCTATAAAGGGCCTTTTATATACTCTTTAGAATATGGGTAACTTGAACAATATATCTAATAAATACCAAATCTCCAATAATTTCAGGAAATCAAAGGTACCAGTGAGGAGCATCTCTGGACTCCCCACTTCTGAGTAGAAGGTATGCCATTACCTCTTTTTGGCCTACTATACTTAATGCTTGAGATATATGAATATGTAGGACACTTGGCATAAGATATTGAATGAAATGAATGTCTTGTATGATGCTTAAATGACTTGTTATTGTATGGTTTTAATGAATTATCTGAATTTTGTATATGTAAGCTTATAATACCTGCAAGCATAATGTATATGCCCCATCATGTGAAAGCACTAATTCTCTTTGGTAGCATAGTGCTTGGAAAGTGATCATTCTCTTTGGTAGCAGATCACGTTTGTACAATGATCTCACTCTTGAGTAGTAGATCATAAGGCCTTACATCTCATACTCTTTGGCAGCTGAGATGATGCATTATTCCCTTTGGTGGCAAATGCATGGTAGACATAATGGGGAAACATGCTTAAAAGATACATGTTGGTGTTGTTAATAAACTCTTCCTTAATATGGATATATTGTTGTAGTTGCTTATATTGCCAAGTTTACTTTTATCCTTATTGCCAAGTATAAAAGAGGTAAATTAGATGACGCGGAGGCGTACTCAGTACAATATATTTATATATTGTGCTGACGCGTACCTTTTTGCATATGTTTTATAGGTACTTCCTGCTTATGATGCTCATGATGAAAGGAAGATGATGTTGATACTCTATATGCCGGCTCACAAAAATCAGATCTATCATGGGGATGCTAAAGCTAAATGGGACTCTTAGTTTATGTTCCTTTTCTTCTGTAATTAGTTTCTCATGTATTAAGTTTCTTCTGTAGTACTCCTATGCCTTCGGGCCCCTATGTAATGAACAATTTGGTTTATGTATGGAAGCTTTTTATTCGGTGCATTTATATATTCGTGTGTTTGATCCACTCAGGGACGGGCAATTTTAACTCTATTGTACGCCTTAAGTTGGCGCCTGAGGTGTACAGTGGAGTTAGGTTGTTAACTCGTGACAGACCCTTGTCCAATATTCTTGTGGATTGGTTGTTTGAGTTAAATAATTGTTAAAATAATTTAAAAACTCTATTCACCCCCCCTCTAGTGTTTTACAATTGGTATCAGAGCAGGCTTCAAGGAACCCTAACCAGGTCTTGAAGAATGGAGGGTGATGGTGATTACAACCGCAACAAAAGGTGCAGCCTGGAAAAATCTACAACATGTTGCAATTGGTGTTTAGGAACAAGCCACACAGCATCTAGCTGCCCTTGGAGATCAAAGAAGGAAGATGAGCACAAAGATTGTCTCATTGCTACAACAAGTGAAGAAGAAGAAGAGGTAAGTCTTTTTGATTTATCTAAAGAAAAACTAGTTGCTAGTCTTGAAGAGACACATAATAAATATGTTGAGTGCAAGAAGAAATTAAAGAAATCTAATAAAGCAAATAATGAATTACATGCTAAGCTTCTTGCTATTACATCTGAAAATGAAGATCTTAAAAAGATCATTGAAGATCATGATATTAAGATAAAATCTATAGAGGCAGATTGCAAACTTCTTTCTTTAGAAAAGATTAATTTGCAAACTCAAGTGAACGATTTTCAAAAACAACCCATCTTGTGCACCCATCTAGATTATGACACTATTGTCAAAGAAAGAAATTCGTTGTCATCTAATCTAGATCAATCAAAAATAGATATCAAGAAGAGAATGGATGAGATTGCTAAGTTACAACAAAAAGTTAGTAGTCTAAATAATAATGGCATTCTTGATCAAATATTAAATGATCCTTGCCATCAAGTTGGAAGGAGAGGACTAGGTTACAAGCCTAAGGGAAAATCATATCATAAACCTAGTTGGAAAAAGACACAAGCACATCAATCTATGTATGTACCTAAAGGCACAGATACAAATATACCCAAGAACAACCTAGACCAAAATCATAGAAAAAGATATGAGGTTGATTCTATATGTTGTCATTATTGTTTGCGCTTTGGTCACTATTCTTTTTCATGTCCTTATAAGAAAAAGGATGTTGAGTTAGTTTGGGTTCCAAAACCTCCAAACTAAATGAATGGAATTAAGTTGAGATATGACCAAAGACCTAAGTTGTATATTTCTATGTCTATCTCAACTCAACATAATGGGATATCAAATTAATTTCAGTATCTAAACATCTAACTTGCATAATTGTGTTTTACTTGGAAGCAATTAACAGTTTAGAAAACATTTTAGAAATCGTGTCGGTCGAGAAACTGTCGACCGAGAGAACTGTCGGTCGAGAAATTGTCGACCGAACAGGTCACTGATTTCCAGTCTGAAATAAATCTGCTACTTTCGATTTTCAAGTTGCTATCTACTTGTTGTACATGCAAAACAAAGTATACATTCTGGAAATCATCTTTGAAAACTTATATGAGATTAATTTGGTTTACTCTCTAAATAACTTTAGTTAAAACTATGGATCATATTGATTTAAGTCAAATTACTAACTACATGGTCTGTCCTAAGTATTCTTTGATTTACTCACATAGAAACCATATGTTGAATTTCATGTTGCTACTGTTTTATCATTACATCATGGATATACTCTCAACATTTCATACACAACATTGATGTGTGTTGCATGAACAATGATTATTGCATTCTTGATGATACATAGGCAAGCAAAATGAATTGTTTGTGATATGTTGTTTTAATGCTTGCAACACATAAGATAAAAATTTCTCAATTGGTATCTTTAAAGACTTGAGATATTAATCATTTTTTCATTTTTAAGAATCTTATGAGGGTACAAGAAGAAATAGAATTTGATATTCATGTACCTACAGCAAAGTTTATATAAATATTCTAGGAAAATCAAGGACAAATGTTTTCATATTGAGTATCATTCAAAATGCTTCAAATTGATATCTAATCAAATTACATGCAGATATTATACTTCATATATGAGTGTTCAATTTGGAAATATGCAAAATTGCCTCTTGGTTGAAATGAAATTTGACCAAGGGACGCTATGGTCGTAGTCAAGGATGACCTAAAATAAGCTTTGACAAAATGCTTATTTGGACATCATTTTATTGTACTTAATCTTAGTATACTTTTGATAAAAGTCAAAATCAAAATTTAAAATCATATGTGACCTTAGAAGCTTTAAATTGCTTTAATTGTAAGATTAAGGGGGAGCTCATAAAACAAATTTGATTATTTGATTAAGAAGCTTACAAAAACATTGTAAACATCATTTGAAGCTAGTTATGACCTTAGTATTTTGACTCTTGATTATGAAGAAATCTAAAAATTTCATAAAAATGATATATCCTATTCTTAAAGGAATTCTCTAAACAAATCAGGGCTTAACATCTCGTGCATTTGGTTAGAGACATCTTTATGTACTGAAAGATTAAAGGATTCTCATTTCATTTTCAGGGTTTAACATCTCTTGTAAAATGGGTGAGAAATCAATACATATGCCATGAACCTAACAAGATCTCATATCATCTCAAGGCTTAACATCCTTTGCAAATGATTGAGAAATAAATTGTGGCTAAATTAGACAAAAATGATATTAAATCCATGTTTCTAATAGAATATCTATCTAAGGGGGAGCATAATATAAAATTAAGGGGGAGAAGAAATATAAAATATTCAACTTGGATATCTTTTTGAAATGACAAAGGGGGAGAAAGAATATAAAATCAAAAATATAAATGAGTCAATGAGTTTCATAACATCTGGCTACAAAAGGTAATCCTCAGGTATGAAACTCACATGCTTTATATTTCCTTATTTCATATTTAGGTAATGTTTGTCATCTTCAAAAAGGGGGAGATTGTTGGCTAAATTGACATTATGATAAATCCCTTTGTTTCGATGATGACAAACATTTCATTCTTGTCGATCTAACGAGCTACTTGAGTGTTGCAGGAATAAGGTGGATGAAAAAGTACTAGGGAATCTATATGCTTGAATGCTTGTAATTTCATGAAATGTAATCAGTTGTAAACTTGTACAAGTATATAATGTACAAGTACTTAGACATCATGTAAATCAAGCGTTAGATCTTCCCTAGCCAATCACTACACTTAGATAGGTCATCCCCTCCAACAGTGTCACCTATGCACACTCATACACATACTTAATGCCTTAAAGTGAAACATTGAAACAGGGTCAATCTCGGTCGACAAACTCCTCGATCGAGACACTCTCGGTCGACAAACTTCTCGACTGAGAATGACCCAAGTAGCCGTTAGACACAGCTGAGAAAGTAGTTGGCAGTTGGAGATGAACGTTGCTAACACTTGATCCAGAGAGCTTGTCGGTCGACAAAACTTCGACCGAGTAGGTGTCTCGGTCGACAATTCCTCGACCGAGATGGACTCTGATAGCAACTGCAGAATTAATTAACTAGCCATTGCTAAAGCAACTAACTTGTACCTAACGGCTAGTTAAGCACTTAGAACCCCCTAGAAAGTGTCTAGAACGTCCTTAAGCACTTGTAGGTCATTCCTATAAATAGGACATGCCTTAGGACACTAAAAATATCCAAGCTACACTTGTGATACACTTGAGCATACACTTACAATTGGCAATCTGTTTTGAGAAATTGAGCAACACTTGCATTGGCGATTCCTCTACTTGCTCTAAGTTCGTGTCCTATAGGCTAGTATCTCCTATCCACTACAATCACACGTGCATATACATTGGTTAGGAGATCTACACGCTTGATATAGGAAAATCAAGCCTTGTGCTTCAAAGGTTAAGTTGTAATTTCCATTTTCCTTCTTGTTCCTTTTATTCTTTGTATTCTCCTTGCTACTCCTAGGGTTGGAGGATGCGGATTGGAGAAGGTTCTTCTCGGAGGAGAAGGTGGACTTCAAGCTACTTCAAGAAGGCTATTGCAACGGGAAGCTACTTCAAGAAGGATATTGCAATGGGAAGCTACTTTAGGAGGAAGGCTGCTTCAAGGTTGGTGCAATTACTTCTAGGTGAAGGCTGCTTCAAGGTTGGTGCAATTACTTCAAGGTGAACGTTGCTTGAAGGGTTTAGGGAAAGAATTGTAATTTTATGTAAAGTCCTTGCGAGGTAATAAAATTAAATTCTTTCCAAATCCCGGTTGGGTAAGCAACCGGGTAGTGGACTAACTACCTTAGTATTTGCTAAGGTAGGAACCACTCTAAATCCTTGTCCCCTTGTCCAATATTCTTGTGGATTGGTTGTTTGAGTTAAATAATTGTTAAAATAATTTAAAAACTCTATTCACCCCCCTCTAGTGTTTTACAGACTATACTTTATCTTGCCTTATCTATTTGCATGTGTGACAGACTAGTCATAGATTGAAGTAGTGACACCATATAGCCACTGGGTTTTATTCCCCTGCCATGTTTGATATATTGGACGTTGGGTTTTATTCCCATGCTAGGAATTGGGTTTTATTCACCTACCACATATGATATTAGGCACTAATATTTATTCCTCTACCATGCACTAGATTTTATTACCCTACAAAATACTATATTTGTTTGGCACGGAGGTTTCAGTCATCTTGCCCTTTGGTATGGAATGCATGGGCTCCTACCCTATTTTTTATATATGCTAGTTTCTTTATACTCACCATAAAAACCCGATTATGATTGTGATAATTTTTCGTGATACTGAATAAGGAAAGAAATATTTTGTTTCTTATCTTTTTATATTCCTCTTTGAAATCCATTTGAATGATCTTTTTCCCTCTTCTGTGGGAAGCCTTGATAGGTATTTTATTGATGCCCTTTTCCCTCAAGTTGCTAAAACCATATTTTATATGCACATATCGGCTTTTATGATGATAAATTATATTCTTGTCTTCTCTTGTGGGGTACACTTCCAACCCCTAGGTGATGGACATGGTGGAACTGACATTATGACTTGGACTTGGACTTGGACTTGGACTAGATAAGTTGAGAACAGGGGGATAGATCTAGAATGTCTTAGTTTCCCTCTACTTAGATCATGATGATGTTGTATTTTCATGTAAGCCACTCAATCGGGGGATACTATGTAAACTTTTGAAATTGGATATGGTCATTACATTTATTTTTGTTGTTATACTTTGGTCATTTTTGTATACCATTATTGGAAAGATGAAAAATTTACACCTATCTAGTATGATTGTTAGTGTGCTTGAATTAAATGGATGTATTCCTCAAATTTACTAGTAGGTGGATCCCCTATCAAGTCCCAGTCCTTACAAATTGCTTATGATACTTCAATATTTGACTACATTTATTTATAACAATGTAATAATCTAGTTTAAGGTGATAAAATTAATGTCAGAGAATAGTCATCGCAGCAAACTTAATGACTTGTGAAAGAAATTGAGGATTGAAAGTCAAAAAGAACACATAAAAAAACTAAATTCTATATATAATATAGTAATATTGGAGAATAGGAGTGGTACTAAATAAAATGAGATTTATTCTTGTATAATTTGTCATGATAAAAGTGATGATCTGACAATTTGAATGTTTAGAATCTTTCTAAACATCATAACTCCTTGTAAACTATTTTTTTGTAAGAAGCCAACGAGAAAGAATGTAGATGGGGAGGAGGTGAACAAAATAAGGATCAAGATAAATGGAAAACTAAAGCAAATGTTTGTGATAGTAGTGGAAAGTGTGCAAGAAATAGGTTTTAGAAGATGGAAATAAATTATCAAATGAAAAGTACAAATCAAGAATGGGTGTAAGGATTTAAGAATTGTACAAATAAACTTTTTTGTGAAGAAATGTAGCATAGAAAAATCTTATATGCAAATATACAAACATTACTACCATGAATCGGATGTTAGTATGTTTGGATATTTAAAAATGAGAGAATGAGGTCTATGATATGCCCTGATTCACTTCCTTGTACACTAATAATCTATAATGCGGTTAAAATGAGTAACAATTCTTGAAATACTAACTCTAGTTACTTCTAATGGTAACCATACTTTGGACCAATAAACCTTGAAGTGGTTATAATATGGATTTATGATGTATAACTTTAGATTTAAAATTTTTGGTGATGTGTGATGTTCTCAGATTTTCTCATACATAATCTAATGTGTGGCGTCCAAATTGAAACCTCACCTCAGTTAGAATCTCAATTTAAACACCCTATACTAGGCTAAGAAGAAGAAAATCAGAGGAAGTCAGAAGGAAACAATAGTAGCACATGCACATGAACAATAATAAAACCATACAACACATGTTCACCATTCAACATATAATTATATAATTGATTTTTACAACATTTGATATTACATATTGATAGGTAAGCTTTTACATATACATGTACTACATCTACAATAGGATCTTAAGACAATAGGTCCACATGTACATCAACTTGCCACACAACTCTCAATTATCATGAATCTTTAAGAGCATAAGTCCACAACCTAAACAAGATATTACATGTGTACACATCAACACAATATTCAAGAACATTGTACTGATACACCTACATGTCTTTTTGTATAACTCTCATTACTAAGCTTGGCAATAAGATAAAACTAATACTTGACAGTAACAAAAGAAATATAACCAAAGCATACTTGAACAAGAAAGTTTATTAACAAAAGAGAACACATATTTTAAGCACATTTTCCATTATATATCCATGCATTTTCCACCTAAGGGAATAATGCATCATCTAGACTATCAAAGAGCTTGAGACGTAAGGCATTGTGATCTACTATCAAAGAGTTAGATCATTGTACAATGTGATCTGCTACCAAAGAGAATGATCACTTTCCAGCACTATGCTACCAAAGAGAATTAGTGCATTCATATAATGGAACATATATATTTTGTTTCATGTTCTCATAGTAGTATGTATGGAAAATCAAACAACATATCATACAAAAATAATCATTTCATCCAATATCATATGCCAAGTGTTTTACTACTCATATAATACATCCATACCAAATAGTAGGCCAGGTAAGAGGTAAGGGCGTACCTTGAAGAAGGACAAACCTAATCACCATATAATCTTAAGTCAACTACATCCTTATTAAACCTAATTAAGACAAGATGACATGTACCATTATCAGATTATCATCTTCATTAACCCTAGTTGATTCATTTTAGGGTTTCCTTACTCATTTGGATAAGTGTGTCATTACTTATCTTATCTTCTCATCTTTACTTATATTCTTGTCTTGGAATTGTCTTACTAATATTATTTTCCAATTATGTCACAGGATAGGATTCATGATTTGAACATTAGGTTCCATATCATTTTGTGCATGTATTAACCCTAGATCATATTCATTAAGCATATTAGGGTTTATATCACATTAAGAGAAACCATAATTGTATACCATGATTTATGTGAATCATTGTGTTCTCAAAATCACTTATATGTTTCCAATTATTGATTTGAGATAATTCTGTAATTTTTAGGATTTATTGTGCACATATGTATTTATTGCATATTAATTAGGGTTATTATCCCTAATTAGCCACATTAAGCAAATTACATGATTTTGTGCACCAACATTACAATTACTAAAATCAAATGGATTATAAACATAGATATGGATTTACTGACATTTTCTCATAATTTTAGGTCATCATTTGTTATTTATAACACATGATATAAGCATTATACATCTTACTTAATATATTTGTTATTTAAGAATAAAAAGATTGATATGATGTCTCCATGTTATTCTACTCATTTTTTTTAACATTTCGGTACCTTGTTTGTAATTTTTTGATAATTGAGCTAATTTTACGATTTATTGAAGATCTAGGTATTTTCTAGATATTTACCTTTTGCGGCCAATGGGGCACTGCCACCTGTCACTTGGGGGGGTGTTCCTTCCTTACCTTACTAGGGTCCATCCAGTTTGATCTAGTCACCTAGATCGATCTTCTCTGACTGGATGCATGTTGGACCCAATTCTCTCCTCCATCCTTTCTTTATTTCTCACTTCACGTTCCACACAATTCTCCCGTGTCTAGGACTCTTGTGTCGTCGTTGGGGTTGGGTCTGCTGATCTGCTCTAGGCGCAACTGCACAACCCCAATCTCTGGCATGTAATAGGCTGCCGACTTTTCCTCCTCATCAACTCATTCCATCGCCTACAGAATCCTCCCTCATCTTTTGCTCGATGCTTCCCCTAAGATTGCCTCCTCCGGCTACGTAGGATGGCTGTCACTCCCAATATTCTTCTCAATGAGCATGATACCTTCAGTGATGTCGTGATGGAGCAAAAGGGGGAGCCCATATAGGTTTTTCTCATCTAGGAGGCTCTCAAAATCTTTGCATTGCCTCCATCACACAATGTAAAAGTCCTTTGAATCAAAATTAGAGTTTCATCTCCTTCTTTGTCTTCCTCCAATTTGTCTACATATCTCCTTCTCTGTTAGGTTTCCATCATCTAGATATCTTCGGCAAGTGACATGAGATGATGGACATGACCTCTTCTTCTAGAGGTTCTTCTCGTGGTCCCGATAACCACAGAACTATAGCTACTGACAGGTCTCCCTTAACTTCATCGAGGATCCAAAGCTCACAAGGAAAACCACTAGTGCCCTACCTAAATATGATCTCCACCTCCAACCTACTATTGTCACCGCTATTGAAAAGGGTCGGTAGATGTAAGGGTCGTTCTCTCCATTTTGGTTATACGAAAGAGGGGTCCTCATATGGTTCGTAGTTAGAAGAGTGCAACCTACCAACCTCCCACACCAAGTCCGGCTATGAACATGACGTGGGATAAGGCTAGGAGTTATCATCATAGTTGCACCATGATTTCCTGTCTAACTATAGGTAGAGGATGAGCCCCATCCATATGATCCAAAGTAAGGGAAAGGATCAGCTATCCTCAAGGCCAATTTGTGGCATCTCAAGGGGCACCTGCCTATATACGTTAGAAAGGGGTTGTGTTACACTGCTAAAATCCATGACTTAGGTCTATAAGTAATTAATCATGCACATTATTTGATGATATTCAAAGACTCATAACTCCTTGTAGGAATATCAAAACATCCCCAAAAGTTAACCATGGATTCCTTTCCACTTACTCTACCATCTACTAAGATTTGATGTCGATATTCAACCATTTGGCCTATCAACCAAATACTTCACAAAAGCATACATTTATGGATTATAAACTGGATATCAATATCAAAAACATCCATACTTTGACAAAACACTTGGAACTCTCAAAATAACTCAACATGCATGAATTCACTTATTTCATTGGAC
>OY856412.1:1259668443-1259970943 GCA_963693085.1 Alisma plantago-aquatica
ATTGCTCTCCCCAACCGTAGTTTCCTTCCTATCAATGGTAAGGTGGTTTTCCTTATTAGTTGCTATTTAGTCATGGAAACTTCATAGTTATATTCTTGGTGAAAAACCACTAGAGGGGGTGAATAGAGTTTTATAAAAGTTTTAATAATAATTCAACTCAAACAACCACAATTGAGATAATAAGAAGGAGGCAAGGTGTTTAGAGTGGTTCCACCTTTAGCAACAACTAAAGGAGTCAGTCTACCACCCAATTGTTTCCAATTGGGATTTTGAAAGTATTTAAATTTTATTAACTCGCAAGGATGTTACATAAAATTACAAATACTTTCACCACCCTTTGGACAGCCTTCACGTTGAAGTAGTCCCACCAACCTCGAAGCAGCCTTCCTTGAAGTAACTTCAAGCTCCCCCTTGAAGTAGCCTTCCTTTTGAAGTAGCTTCCCATTGAGACAGCCTTCTTGAAGTAGTCCAAAGTCCTCCTTCTCCATCGAGAAGACCCTTCTTCACCTGAAAAGATAAACCCTCTCCAATCTACAGCCTCCAACCCTAGGAGTAGCAAGGAGAGTACAAGCAATAAGAAAGAACAAGAAGGAAAATAGAAATTACAATTACCGTTGTAGCACAAGGCTTGATTTCCTATATCAAGCATTTTGATCTCCTAACCAATGTGTATGAAAGTGTAAGTGTTGTGGGTAGGATATGCTAGCCTATAGGACACAAAATTGGAGCAATGGAAATGAGTAGCAAAAGTTGGAGTTTCTCAATTACTCACAAAAGTGGATTGCCAATTGCAAGTAGTATGCTCAAGTATTGCACAAGTGTGTATTGGGTGTCCTAAGGCATGTCATATTTATAGGAATGTCCTATTAGTGCTTAAGGACGTTCTAGACACTTTCTAGGGGGTTCTTAGTGCCCAGCCATTAGGTATCCACTAATTGCTTTAGCAACGGCTACTTAATTAATTCTGAAAAGTGCAGACAGAGCTCTTTTCGGTCGAGGAATTGTCGACCGAGAATCCTATCGGTCGAAGTTTTTGTCGACCGAGGGACAGTTTGGAGCAAGTATGTATAACGTTCAATTCCAACTCCCAACTACCTTGTCTATTGTATCTAACGGCTACTTGGGTCAATTCTCAGTCGAGGAGTTAGTCGACCGAGAGTGTCTCGGTCGAGAAGTTTGTCGACTGAGAATGACTTTGTTTCAATGTTTTAAATTATGTACTAAGTGTGTGTGTCAGTGTGAAGTTGTGACACTATTGTAGTGGATGACCTATCTAAGTGTTGTGATTGGCTAGGGAAGATCTAAATGCTTGATTTACATGATATCTAAGTACTTGTACATTATATACGTGTACAAGTTTTTACATTTGATTACAATCATGAAATTAAAACATTTTGAGCATATAGATCTTCCAAGGGTTTTTCATCCACCTAATTCCTACTACACTCAAGTAGCATGTTAGATCCACAAGAATGAAATGTTTGACATCATCAAAACAAAGGGATTATAATAATGTCCAATTTAGCCAATAATCTCCCCCTTTTTGAAGATGACAAACATTTCCAAAATTTAAAATAAGGAAATATAAATCATATGAATTTCATACATGAAGGTTACCTTTTGTAGCCATTTTCTTGTGTGCATGTGTGTGCTGGTTGAGATATTATGAAACTCATTTAAACTCATTTTATTATATATTGTTTCTCCCCCTTTGTCATTTCAAAAAGATAACCAAGATGATCATTAAGTATGACTTTTATTACTCCCCCTTAATTTGATAATTAGATGCTCCCCCTTAATAAGATATTTAGTTTTAAAAATAAGGGATGCAAACCACTTATTGTCAAATTTAGCCACAATTTATTTCTCAATCATTTGCAAAGGATGTTAAGCCTTGAAATGATATGAGATCCTTTTAGATACATGGCTTATGTGTTTTGATGTCTCATCCATTTTACAAGGGATGTTAAGCCATGAAAAGGACATGAGCATCCTTTAAGCTTATAGTAGAGTACATGAATGTATCTCTAACCAAATACAAGGGATGTTAAGCCCTTAATTGTTTAGAGAATTCCATTATATTCATACATATTGTAGGCTCCAAAATTACTTTTAAAGATACTAAGGTCATAACTTGCCTCAAATTTTCTTTATGATGTTTATAAAGTTTTGTAAGATCCTTCTTATAGTCATGATAGTTTTTTTGAGCTCCCCCTTAATCTTATAATCAAGATAATTGAAGGATCCTAAGGTCACAATAAGTATTAGATCATAATAAGTTAACCTTTTTATGAGAGCCATGAACTAAAATATTGTTTTCAATATATTAAAATTAAGTGCAAGGAAATGATTTACAATTAAGCATTTTGTCAAGCTTATTATAGGTCGACCTTGACTTCGACCTGAGCGCCCCTTGGTCAAATTTAATTTCAACCAAGAGGCAATTTATGTAGATTTCCAATTTAAGCATATTGAATGTCATTTTCCATAAGCTAAGAACAAAATAATCATTTAAGATGCATTTGTGCCATGGATATTTAAAAATTTTGCATTTTCAATGATAATATCATCTTCATGTGTGATGAACTGAATCACTATGATCATTTTAAAAATAATATCCATTCATGGTTTATACAGATCAAAGATCATTTTAGGTGAACCAAATAATACTTAGGACAAACAGTATTTAAATCATCATGGTTGATAATTTTCAGTTTTAAGCCAAACTTTGTAGGAGATTATAGTAGTTGATAATGAACTTGCAATCAATACGAATATCTATATTGATTCATTTTTCAAGAAGGCATATTCAATTTTAGATTGCAAGAAGTATACAAGTTTGATAAAAGTATAAGTCATAATGCAAGCTTATCAAAATGTTTAAAGAATTTGTCTCCAAGATTCATTCTTGATTTACAAATTAAATCAATCATTTATAGCAAATTGATAGCAAACTAGATCAATTAAATAGGTTCAGCAGAACTTGATTCGGTCGAACTATTCTTTGATCGAATTTATCTCGGTCGAAGTATTTCTTAATCGAGTATGTTGTTGTTTGTATAGGTTTTATCAAATTGTTGCAAGCTTTAAAATAGTAACCTGCTCGGTCGACTAATTCTCGACCGACAGTGTTCTTGGTCGAACATTTTCTCGACTGAGAATGTTTTTGTATTGTTTTTCAGTAATTATTTGCAAGCAAGGTACAAGAATATGAAAGTTAAAGCTCAATTTTGTTGAGATATGACATTGTATATCAAAGTAATGTTTTAGGTCAAATCTCAACTAATCAAATTCAAATCTCTAAGTTTTAGGAACCCAAACTAGATCATCATTCCTTTTCTTGTACGGGCATGAAAAAGAGTAGTGTCCAAGACGCAAGAAATAATGACAACTAATAGAGTCAATCTCATTTCTAGGGATTGAGTCGTTCTTGGGTACATACATAATCTTGGCCTTGGGTTCTTGTGTTCTTCTAGGTTTAGGTAGATAGGATTTCCCTTTTGAAACATATCCTAAACCTCTCCTTCCATTATAACTAGAAGAATTATTTCGAATTTTATTAAGAACATCATTGTTTCTCAAGCTATTAATCTATCTTTGTAACTTGGTAATCTCATCCATTTTCTTTTTGATATCTAGCTTTGCTTGATCTATATTGGATGATAAAATATCTTTTTCTTTAACAATAGCATCATAATCAAGATGATTGCATAGGATAGGTTGAGTCTGAAAATTATGCAGTTTTGCAAGCAAATCAACCTTTTCTTGAGAAAGAAGATCATGATTTGTTTCTAAAGTAAGCAACTTCATATTGCAATCATTTAAGGATGATTTCAAAGTAAGATTTTCAGAAGCAATACTATCCTTTTCAAAAGAAAGATTATTTAATTTAACATACAAGTCTTCATTAGTTTTAGTGGCTTTCTTTAGTTTCTTTTTGCAATCAATATATTTCTCATGTGTATCTTGAAGACTAGCAATTAGATCTTCTTTTGGTAGATCAAAAAGACTTACCTCTTCTTCTTCTTCATTGGTTGTAGAAATAAGACATTCTACTTCTTCTTTTCCATCTTCACTATCATCACTTGAATCATCCCATGTAGCTTTATATGCTCTTTCTTTCTTCTTGTGAGATGATTTCTTCCCCTTCTTGAGTTTTGGACAATCACCTTTCATGTGTCCCTTTTTCCGCATTCAAAGAATCTAGAGGAAGAAACACTAGGAATTTTGTTAGTTTTAAAACTTCTATACTGCTTACCATTTACAATGAGTGTTTCTTTTTCACTATCTTCTTCACTTGTGTCATGACTATTCTCGGTTGATGTTTAGAATGCAATGTCCTTTCTTTTCTCCTTGTGTTCAGCTGCCAATATTTCTTCTTCCTCTAAGGTTGCCTCATGTGCTTCTAAGTTGCCAATGAGTTGCTCCATCCTTAGTCGAGTAAGGTCATTGGCTTCTTCGATTGTAGTTACTTTAGGTTTGTACTTTAGAGGCAAACATCTAAGGATTTTTGACACTTGATCCTCTTCACTAATCACTTTACATAAAGCATTCAAACCATTAACAATAAAAGAAAACTTTGTATACATTTCACTAATAGACTCATTTTGATCCATACGAAACTGTTCAAACTTTTGTTTAAGCATTCCAATTTTAGAATTCTTAACTTGAACAGTTCCTTCATAGGTTATAGAGAGTGTATGTCATATCTCATATGTTGTTTCACAATTTGATATTCTATTGAATTCACTAAGGGAAATTGAATAATAGAGTATACTTACAGCTTTTGCATTCATTTGGGTTGATCTTACCGTATTAGCATCCCAATTTGCATACTCGATTTGAGGAAAGTGATATGGATTTGACACCATCCTCCATAGATCCCAGCTAATTCCTTGGAAATAGAATTGCATCCTCCTTTTCCAGTAGGTGTAGTTGGTTCCATCAAAAGGTGGAGTTCTAGCCATGAGTGTCCCTTCCAAGTTGAGGTTGTTGAGTACCATGTCATCCATTCTTTAAGACTTTGTTAGAGTTCCTTGAAGCCTTGCTCTGATACCAAGTGAAAAACCACTAGAGGGGGATGAATAGTGTTTTATAAAAATTTTAGTAATAATTCAACTCAAACAACCACAATTGAGATAATAAGAAGGAGGCAAGGTGTTTAGAGTGGTTCCACCTTTAGCAACAACTAAAGGAGTCAGTCCACTACCCAATTGTTTCCAATTGGGATTTTGAAAGTATTTAAATTTTATTACCACGCAAGGATGTTACATAAAATTACAAATACTTTCACCACCCTTTGGACAGCCTTCACCTTGAAGTAGTCCCACAAACCTTGAAGTAGCCTTCCTTGAAGTAACTTCAAGCTCCCCCTTGAAGTAGCCTTCCTCTTGAAGTAGCTTCCAGTTGAGATAGCCTTCTTGAAGTAGTCCAAAGTCCTCCTTCTCCACCGAGAAGACCCTTCTCCACCTGAGAAGATAAACCCTCTCCAATCTACAGCCTCCAACCCTAGGAGTAGCAAGGAGAGTACAAGCAATAAGAAAGAACAAGAAGGGAAATAGAAATTACAATTACCATTGTAGCACAAGGCTTGATTTCCTATATCAAGCATTTTGATCTCCTAACCAATGTGTATGAAAGTGTAAGTGTTGTGGGTAGGAGATGCTAGCCTATAGGACACGAAATTGGAGCAATGGAAATGAGTAGCAAAAGTTGGAGTTGCTCAATTGCTCACAAAAGTGGATTGCCAATTGCAAGTAGTATGCTCAAGTATTGCACAAGTGTGTATTGGGTGTCCTAAGGCATGTCCTATTTATAGGAATGGCCTATGAGTGCTTAAGGACTTTCTAGACACTTTCTAGGGGGTTCTTAGTGCTTAACTAGATGTTAGGTATCCACTAATAGCTTTAGCAATGGCTAGTTAATTAATTCTGAAAAGTGTAGATAGAGCTCTTCTCAGTCGAGGAATTGTCGATCGAGAATCCTGTCGGTCAAAGTTTTTGTCAACCAAGGGACAGTCTAGAGAAAGTATGTATAACATTCGATTCCAACTCCCAACTACCTTGTATGTTGTGTCTAACAGCTACTTGGGCCAATTCTCAATCGAGGAGTTAGTCGACTGAGAGTGTCTCGGTCGAGAAGTTTGTCGACTGAGAATGACTCTGTTTCAATATTTTAAATTATGTACTAAGTGTGTGTGTCAGTGTGCAGTTGTGACACTAGTGTAGGGGATGATCTATCTAAGTGTTGTGATTGGCTAGGGAAGATCTAAATGCTTGATTTACATGATATCTAAGTACTTGTACATTATATACTTGTACAAGTTTTTACATTTGATTACAATCATGAAATTAAAACATTTGGAGCATATAGATTTTCTAAGGGTTTGTCATCCACCTAATTCCTACAACACTCAAGTAGCACGTTAGATCCACAAGAATGAAATGTTTGACATCATCAAAACAAAGGGATTATAATAATGTCAAATTTAGCTAACACTTGGAGGTTAGCAATTCAATTTTTCCTTAGAGATTTTGTATCATTTTCATTGAGTATGCCATCTTAGTCTTCATCACACTTTTTATGCTCTCTTCTATCACACCATGGGTCTCATGACCTTATGGTCTTTATGTGGTGGTGTTTGTTTCCCAATTTTTATGGCAACCTCAATTTTTTGGAGAGATTTTGTTGGTCTTGACTATCTAGTTGTACATTTTTATCTCCGATGTCACTTTTCTTAATGTTGGTTTCCAATAGAAACTGACAGTATAGACATATGACATCGGTCAACAAAGTACAAACATCACAATTGTTCAAGTCTTGTTGTTTAGAAAAACACAAGTACCGCTTTCATTTCCACATTAGTTTCTTAGGGAAGAACCAACATCATACACAGCCCACAAAATTTCATTTCCCAAGAAAACAATTGATGAAACATGTGTCTCCTCAGTATATAAGGAATTGACAATGCAGCCCTTCCCACCAAATAAATTTTACCTCTAAAAATAATGTGTATTGAATTATTATCTAATAAATTGATGCAATAGGTCATGTGCCCCGCAAACAAAAATCATCAATAAAAAGCTTGTGATGTTGATTCCTTCTATTAGAATAAACGATATTGAGTTCCCACCACATGCTCTATGAAAAAATTATTCCCCTCAAATTGGTTTGTTTAGTTGATTTTTTCTTGAAATTGACATTATATGTATCAAGAAGGTTGGAGTATAATAGTAGGGATAAGTATTTATCTCATTGGTTTCCTAATTCATAACCGACGATATATATCTACTTGTGTCATCTTTTTTTTCTTGAAATCGACACCATAGGTCTTAGTGAGGATGGTTGATGAATGCATATTCATCATGATTTCAGTTGCCATCTTTGGCCCATTTCTTCTTAATACATTCACTTTTATCTCCTAAATATTACAAATTGCAATCTTGCTTATTGACTAGGGTTTTATATGAATTTCATGTAGATCATGCAGGTTACGATGAGGTTGAATCTTCATTTAGGGCCCACCTTCACTCAACCCTAGATCCTCCTATCATCTCCACATCCCTGATCAACTTCACCTCCTCTGTTGATCTAGAGCACATCTCCATCCACCTTCAACAAGACCCTCTCACTAACCCTAGAGATCGTGATCATCACCTTGGTATGCTTCACCTTCAGCCTCCATCAACCATCTTCTTCACAGCATAGCAAGAATTGTGGTCTGCATTCCTACACCTCTACCACCATCATCACCACTGCCAACTTGCCCTAGTGGTCTTTCCCTAGCAGTTTCATCCATTCGATCTCTTGTCTATGCGGTCTCCTACCTCCACGATCACCCTCATCCATCGTCGACCTGCTACACCGCATGCGCCTGCAACCCCTCCACCTGCTCGTGGTTTGCTACTATGATCACCTTCTCCTCCATACGATCTCCAGACTGAGAAGAGACTCCGCCCAAGCGGTCCTCAAACCGCTAGGACCCTAGAGGTCCTCAAACCACTAGGACCCTAGCAGTCCTCAAATAGTAAGGACTCAGCATCCTCCAACCATGATCAGTAGCGGCATCCCACACCTGCATCTCCTCCCTCATCTCACGCCACCACGACAGTGTCATCCTCCTTCCTCCTCCAACCTGCAGTGCCTCCATCCTCTTCCTTTCGCTCTTCCTCCACTGTCCTCTCACTTTCACCTTCCCATCGAGACCTGCAACAACCTTGGCCTGCAGCAGATCGACGCACACACAGCGACTCATCCCTACATCCCTACCGCCATCAATGCATCTGCTTCGCAACCTCTATCCACCGCAACACACTACCCCATGTCGATCTCCGTGCTCACCACAAGGAGCCCTCATGGTCTTGAGAGCGTGAGGCGGCACTTGGCCTCAAACCATGAGGAGTGCCTTCACATCTCCAAGACCGTGAGATTAGGATCATGAAGATCCCAGAACCGTGAGAACCGTAGCGGTTTCCAAAACTGTGAGGGTGGCATTTGTGTCCCAAACTGTGAAGAGTGTTGACTGTGAAGTCTGGTTGAAGGATCCAGTGCACGAGACTGAGAACTACAAAACCGTGAAGGCAGAAGGCGCAAGACCATGAAGCTCAAGACTGTGAGGAAGCCTATTAGTTTCCCAAATCGTGAGAGACTAAACTGATTGCTCCCAAATTGTGAAAATTGCAAAAGAAGTCCAAACTGAGTGGGACTCTACCCAAGCCTAAAAATAGGACCAGCAGGGTCCTCATTTGGGCAGCAGATCTGAGATGCCACCAGGCTACCTAAAGACAGGCTCAACCCCTGGAAAGGGATCCCAATCCATCACTCCTCTCCAAGGTCCATCTATGTGCATCCACGCCACATATGCATCCAAAGACTGCTCCTCCTGCTGCGAGCAAGAACGATGAGAAGAGAAAGAATATGGACAGAGAAGGTTTGCCCCGTCTGTTGCAGTGACCCTCGCTCCTCATCCAGATCTGCTCTGATGTGGCATAGAAGACCATATCTTCACCGAGCTGTGACCATCTTCTACACCATGCTCGTGGCAGAATCTTCTCTCTCTCTTGTTCTTCTTATTCCTCACATCATGAGCAAGTAGTTTCATTTTGTTGGGGTGTGGGGACTAGCCCCGCTGCCCATGCTTATATGTCTTTTCATTAAGCATTCCATGGCATGTATGTAACTTTTCATTTTGTTGTTAATCGTCGATGTGTTCTTGTGGATTGATCACCTGCTTGCATTTATCTTGTTCGTTCCTATGTTGTGAGAACTTATATATGTAGGTTTTGAATGTTGATTAACACATTTGACTCCCTGATGAGAAATTGGATGGGATTCCCTGAGGTCGTAAGTGTGTGATCCATGAAGGGACGAGCCATCTAGCCCACAGTGACACTTTTGTGTGCCTAAACATCCTAGCGGAGGGTTGTAGCTTCAATTGGATATATGTATCTTTAGAGTCGTAAGTACGTGATCCGGATGGCGATGAGAAATCTGATGCCTAAGGTGATGCTTATGTGAACCCAAACATCCTAATAGAGGATTTGCAGCAACTCTATTTGGATAGTTAGATCTTGCCTGGATATTTGTGATTGGATATGTTTGTATGTGTAGTGGTAGTGAAACCCAGGACCACCCCAGCGATCTTCAACATTAATCTAGATTCAACTTTAATTCTGCTCTTTACTTTCTTGCAATTAGTTCAAATTAAACTCAAATCAACCTTTTTCTAAATATTAGTCTTACTTGAACTAGACTAGACTAGCAACAATTCTAAAAAACATTGTCCCTTAGGATTCAATCCTTAATTGTATTGCGATAAGACCCGTCCTCTTGCGGGTGGTATTATTGCACAAGTTTTGGTTAAAAACTCAGGGATTTCAACCCTGAGTGAATTTGTTAGTGCGATAATAGACCATGTCAAATTATGGCACCGTTGTTGGGGACAACGGAATCAGCTAGTCAAATCTAGTTCCATTGAGGCTAATCTAGGTTTTTGCTTTTTCCTTTGATACTATTGATCATTCACTTGAATTCGGTTCCTCTCCATCCATCTCACTTCCGAAAGATTTTTCCATCTCAGGTACCCCCAAAGACTAGTGTATGCACCGCTCGAATAGTCCCAGACTCACTGCCAGCTTTGACCCTGAGATAGACAGAACCTTTTGTCATCAGAATAGAGAGAACCAAGCAAGAATGGCTCAAGAGGAGGAAATAGCCCGAAGGGTCACTCAAGCCCTTAATGCACAAAGAGATAGGCTTATATAAGAAGCCAGAGCTGCAGTTCAAGAAGAAATCCAAGCAGCTCAAGCAGCAGCATAAGCAGTAGAACTGTAGAAGGACCTTAGGGAATTCTCAATCCCTAAAGTTGTTGACGTTCATCACCTAGTGCAACCTCCTCCCATCAACGCTTAAAACTTCGAGATCTGGGCACATTGGATCACCTTGATTCGAAACAGCCCATTCTATGGTAAGCAAGGAGAAGATAGTCAGGAACATCTTCTGAGGTTTATCGGTCTATGTGCCATGACAAAGCAAAATGGAGTATCTGACGATGCCATCTGACTCTGCCTCTTCAAGTATTCTCTTATTGATAGAGCTATAAGTTGGTACAACTCCTTGCAATGCGAACCCATCACCACTTGGGAACAACTTCAAAATGTCTTTCTGAAAAAGTTCTATCCTCCTTCTCTCACCTATAAAATCAGGGGACGTATAACTCAATTCACTCAGGTCCTTGGAGAATCTCTTGTTGAAGCATGGAAAAGATACAAAGAGCTTCTACACAAGTGTCCACACCATGGCATTCCTAAAAATCGTCTCATTGAGATCTTCTATAGGGGTGTGGATGATGATATCAAGAAGTTCTTAGACTCCTCATCTGAACGAAACTTCATGCATCAGAGTTATGACAGGACATGGAAGGTTGCCACCCTTGGAGATGAAAACCAAGCTAATTAGGATAGATCTGTAGGCAAAGGACTGTTGAAGGTATCTATGGCTGAAGCTATTCCTGAGTACAAGTCTATCAATGAATCCCTCAAGCTCATAGTTTCCAACCAAGACCATCTCAAATTCTCTCTTGCTACCTATGAAAGAAGACACTCACACCCTCAATAAAAAGAACAGATCAAGTCAGCTTCATTGTTCTGCGAAACATGCAAAGGCACTGATCATTCTACACTATCCTGTAATGATCTCTATGATATTGTTCTAAGCAACGTTTATGGACAATGAGATGATGAACAAATGGAAAATCTAAATGTTGTCAACACCATCCCTGGTCAATGATATTACAATCTGAATCAGAATAGGAACCATCCTGGTTTTCAATATGGGAATCCTTCAGGAGAAGAAAACTCCCAACAACTTGGTTCAAACAACCAACAATGAGTTCCACTGGGATTCCAGTTTAACCAATAGCGAAACTTCAGAAATCAAGGAAATTTTAGAGGCAACTTCCCAAATAGGAACTACAACAATTATCAGAACAATTCTCAGTTCTAGAATCCCAACCAAGTCCCTTACCAGAACCAACAATAAGGGAAACAAGTCGGTACCATCTCCTCTGATGACAAGATGACGACAATTGAGAAGATGTTGTAGTTGTAGCAAATTATGATAGCTAACCAGCAAGCTCATCAAAAGGCTATTGAATCTCAACTAGCTCATGCTGGCCAACTAGAGAACAATCCTAAGCACCCTGAGCAACTGAAGGCTATCACCACCAGGTCAGGAAAAGACTATTCAGATCCTCCTATCAAAACACATGTAGTTATTATAGATGAGGATGACTATGTTATTGTCCAAGACTGTACAACAACTGAGTCTCAACCAAAAGAGGCAGTAACTGCAGATAAGACGGACGAGACAAGTTCTGAAAAACCTATTGTTGTAGAAAAAGAAACACCTGAGCCAGATGTTCCAGTGTACAAGCCTCATCCCCCTTTCCTTGCTCATTTGAAGCAGACCAAGCTTGATACTCATTTCAATAAGTTCAAGGAAGCTATGAAAAAGCTTCATGTTGATATACCCTTTCTAGATGTGCTGGATGAGATACCAGCCTAGATGAAATATTTGAAGTCACTCCTAACAAGGAAATATATAACTGAAGAATATGAGACAGTCAAGTTAGCAACAACCACTTCTGACATTATACATAGCAAGATGCCAATGAAGCAGAAAGATCCAGGATCTTTTGGGATCTCTTACCATATCGGTGACTCTTCATGTAAGAAGGGATCGGTCAATCTAGGTGCCAGCATCTCTATCATGCCACTTAGCCTTTGCAAGAGACTAGGATTTGCTGAGCTTCTCCCGACTGGCATGACCATACAGCTTGCAGATAACATAGTGACTCTCCCCTTGGGAATCATTGAAGATGTCCCTGTCAAGGTAGGCAAAGATTCCTATGTTCCGTGTGACTTTGTCATTATGGACATAAAAGAAGACGCCAGATACCCTCTCATCTTTGGCCGCCCATTCCTGAAAACCTCTAGAGGGGGGGTGAATAGAGTTTTATGATAATTTAAAACAATTTAAACTCAAACAACCAAAGTAAAAGATAAGAAGAGAGACACAGGTGTTTAGAGTGGTTCCACCTTAGCAAATACTAAGGAGTCAGTCCACTACCCGGTTGCTTACCCAACCGGGATTTTGAAAGTATTGAATTTTATTACCTTTTAAGGATGTTACATAAAATTACAACACTCTCTAAACACCCTTTGGACAGCCTTCACCTAGAAGTAATCTTGCCAACCTTGAAGCAGCCTTCCTTGGAGTAACTTCAAGCTCCCCCTTGAAGTAGCCTCCCTCCCGAAGTAGCTTCCCGTCAAGATAGCCTTCTGAAGTAGTCCAAAGTCCTCCTCTTCACACGAAGAGCTTCACCCTCTTCCTATATGCAGCCTCCTCCCTGGAGTAGCAACGAAGAGTACAAATATTACAAGGAACAAGAAAGAAAATAGGAAAGTACAACTTATCCTTTTAAGCTCAAGGCTTGAATTGCCTATATCAAGCGTATGGATTTTCCTAGCCAAGGTAATAGACTTGTGGATGCTAGGGTTAGGAAAATCTAGCCTATAGGACGAGCTTGAGCTAGATGGAATATGGCCAAGTGATCACAGTGCTCAATTGCTTGTAAAAGATTGCTCAAGAGTGCTTAGAAAGAATTCTCAAGTGTAGCAAGGTGAATTCTAGTGTCCTATAGCTTGTCCTATTTATAGGGATAGCCTAAGTATGCTTAAGGACCTTCTAGATAGTTTCTAGGGGGTTCCAAGTGCTCAATTAGCCGTTAGGAATAGATTGGTCATTTTTACAACGGCTAATTGCTTTAACTCTGCAGATTCTGTCAGAGACCGTCTCGGTCGACAGATGGTCGACCGAGACACCTACTCGGTCGAGCTTTTCTCGACCGACAGGCTCTCTGAGTGCAACGTTCACTTCCAACTGCCAACTAACTCATTTGCTAAGTCTAACGGCTACTTTAGGTCAATCTCGGTCGATAAGGTTGTCGACCGAGAGTGTCTCGGTCGAGGAGTGTGTCGACCGAGATTGATACTAAGTGTGTGCATGAGTGTGCATAATGTGATCCTATTGGAAGGGATGACTTGTCTAACTATGGTGTGTAGCTAGGGAAGATCCAATGCTTGATTTACATGCAATCTAGGTACTTGTACATTATATAATTGTACAAGTTTTTACAATAGTGATTACATTGCATGAAAATAAAACTATAAACTTATGATCTCCCTAGTTGCTTCGTCATCCACCATAATCCTGCACACTCAAGTAGCTCGTTAGATAAATAAGAATGAAATGTTTGTCATAATCAAAACAAAGGGATTTTATAGATGTCCATTTAGCCAACAATCTCCCCCTTTTTGAAGATGACAAACATTTCCAAAATATGAATAAAGGAAATATAAAACATATAAATGCCATACCTTTAGATTGCCGTTTGGAACTTTTCCTCTTATTTATAAAATGTGTGCTTAGTATCCCCAGTGAATTATGGAACATGAAATCCAGTTCATTTGGGAATATAGCAACTTTCAATGTAAGCCAAGAGTATATTTATGAAACTCATTGATTGAGTTTGTCATAAGTATTATAGTTTGATATATCTCTCCCCCTTTGTCATCTCAAAAAGATAACCGTTTTATTTAAAAACTCCCCCTTCATTAGATATCCCAACAAAAATGAACGAAAAAGATGTCCATTGAATAGCCAAAATGTAAGGCAATAGCTAAGATGCAACAATTTGCAAATTACCAATTGAAACATTCATATCAATATTGATACAAACCATAAAAGCATAAGTAGTCGTTTTTAAGAGCCGCAGATATCAAAGAAAACATCCTCCTTAAATTTGTATTTTTCTCCCCCTTAAATGGATATTCCTTTAAGAATATTGATTTTATGCTTGTCTAATTTAGCCACAATATCTCTCAATCATACAAATCTTGTTTAACAATACTAAGGTCATAGCCCTTTTCAAAATAATGTTTGCACATTATTTGGAAAAATTTGTAATCATTCAGATTTGTGTTTATTGTTCATATAAAAGATTTTACAAAGATATATGCAATTATTATGTCAGTCTGAAAACAGGAACCAGGTCGGTCGACCATTGTTCGACCGACAGTGTGTATCGGTCGACTATTGTCTCGACCGAGAAAGGTTCTGGAGAACAGAATTTTCTGCATTGGTTGATTTAATTATAGTAGTAATATTTTTCCTTTGAATTGTTATTACTTCCTTATTTGTTATGCTCTACAATAATGAACCAATGATCCATATTTTGAAGTATGCCAAAATAAATAATCATGTGAAAAGAGTAGCAATTTTCATTCAATAACATGAAGAAGATTACAATCATATGGAATACAACTATTACAACACCAACACTTCACAGGAAAGATTTAAGAATTACATCAATGTCCGGATCTTTCCCAAGAAATGGCTCAGCTCCATAGTATTGGACCAGAGTTTTCCAATCCAAAGCACCAGTTGTAGTCAACGCATATGCTTCCAGGAAAGTGGGGACTCGGTCAAAACGGAAGTGAGCAGCTATGTCTTGCAATTGTATGGAAGAAAATTGAGTATGAGCAAGATCCATTGATGGTGAAGGTGGAGGTTGATAGTAGTTGTATGAGGGGTTAAATGGGTCGAGCATGCCAGGGTTTAAAGAATGCGGATATTCATCGGTTTGGCCAGGAGAAAGGTTTTGCATTCTTTGATTCAAATATGTCATGGCATGGTGATTGTAGTTTAATTGTTTACTAAGATGGTATTGGGAGCCAGCAATATAAGTAAGGGTGTTTTGGATGGGATCAATGGAAAGGTTAGTAGAAGGAGGGGGTGGTATATCCTGATGTGATGACTCTCCTTCTACTCTTGCCTTTTTATGGCCAAAGTCAATCCCCATTTTCTCTACGGTGTTCTTACTTATCTTTGGTGGTCTACGCTCCCATATATATCCCATATCTTCAATGTTTACCTTAGAAAAATGTTGAGTAATCTGGCATACAAAATCGGCATATGGTGGATTGCCAGAAAACTCAAGCATATTTTTAAGTACTATGCGAATAAAGTTGATGGGAATTTCTTTTATGATAGCATAAATGAGACACATGCGGAAAATGGGAACCTCGGATTTATTGGCTCGTGGATGTATGTTGGTGGAAACAATGAGGTTTACTATTCTACTTGCAGGTTTTAGGTTTATAGCATAATAGGTTCCCCTATCTTCATGACAAGTGGTATTGGCTTGAAATATGGCTCTTTTGATATCACTTAAGCTAATGGTATGGTCATCATCGGAAAATAAATTTATTGGATTGCTGGTGGTAAGGTCAAGGAAATCTTGATATTCATCTATATCAATTTCAAGCATGTCAAGAATATCCCCTTCGGAAAATTTAAAACTATGTCCATTGACCATGGAGTAGAAGAAAGTGGTGTCATTTTCGGTGTGAGATAGAAGATTGGCATAGAACTCGTTGACTACCTTAATGGAGTAGGAAGGAAAGGATGGATTGATGAAGTCCTTCATCTTTTGTACTCCAAAGAGATGCTCCAGATCTACGATGTTGATGAAGTCCATCACTTCGACCGGACGTCGGGGAAGAGGAGCTTTAGAGGAAAGCCGAAAGTATCTATCTCCAGCATCTCCGTCGACGAAAGCTATGTCATTGATGATCGTCAGTGGCGGAGTTGCTTCCCTCTCTTCTCTTCTTTTTCTTCCAGCAACTTTCTTCTTCCCACAAACAGTTGATGATGAGGCCATTGTGTTTCTTGAGAGTGGAGAAGAAGCGAGGAAGATTTAAGGGTAAGAGTGCTGAAGGATTGCACGAAATTTCACTAGAGATGGACTATGGAAGCAAGGAAATGCAAGTGTGAGTAAGTGGCTCGTTTTTGCACTTATTTATAGAATTCCAGCGACCCGGTCGGTCGACGGCTCGTCGACCGAGCGTCCGCAACGGTCGAGTTGCAGACGCGCCACTTGGTCCTCCAACGGTAAAGAAAACGGTCATAACGGTCGGGTCGCAACGGTCATATCCAACGGCTATTTCTCGGTCGAGCGCTTGTCGACCGACATTGTCTCGGTCGAGCACTCGTCGACCGACAGTTTGTCTGATACTTAGTCTGTTTAGAATTTGTCGGTCGAGTGAGACGGGCTGACCGAGTGGTTCTCGGTCGAGCATTTGTCGACCGACAAACTTTCTGAGTTCAATTTTTGGCTGAATCTTAATGCAAATCATAGAACATTTTTGTAGAGCATATGTATATGCCAAGGGAGTAAAAATATTTAAGGCTTCTAATTACTACAAATGATTTGACGTTTTGATTTAAAAATATGCTAAGATAAAGTTCAATAAAATAATGTTTAAATAAACAATTTTTATCAAAGTTTATTTTAGGTCGCCCTTGATTTCGACCATAGTGCCCCTTGGTCAAATTTTATTTTAACCAAGAGGCATATTTTGCAGGTTTCCAGTATGAATCATTCATATGCGAAGTATGAGTTCTGCAGATAGCTTGAGACTCATTAAAGTGTACTAATTATGAGAGCTTAATAAGGACATCAAATATGGTGAAGCATACTCAAGAATAATATCCATTCATGAATTTAAGATTACTTTGGATAGACTAAGATATAGAAGCATAAAAAATTTATTTGAAACATTTTATTTATTGCAAGTATTTCTGAAAAGAATGATTAAATAGAATCTTTCAAGAATAATTTTCACATACAATGCAAAGATTTTGTTATCCCTAAATGTTAAGTTGAGATAGACATAAGAATATACAAATTAAGGTCTATGGTCATATCTCAACTTAGTCGAACCTGTTTAATTTGGGGTTTTTGGGACCCATACCATCTCGACATTCTTTTTCTTGTATGGGCATGAAAAAGAATAATGTCCAAGGCGTGAGCAATAATGACAACAAATTGTATCAACCTCAAGCCTTGTTCTATGGTTTTGATTTAGGTTATTCTTGGGTATATACATTTTTGTGCCTCTAGGTATATAAGCAGATTGACTCGCTTGTGTCCTTCTAGGTTGTTGATGGGATTTCTCATTAGGCTTATAACCTAGTCCTCTTCTCCCTATTTGATGATAGGAATTTTCTAGTATATTATCAAGGATTCCATTGTTGCTCAACTTGCTAACTTTTTGTTGCAACTTAACGATCTCATCCATTCTTTTCTTGATATCTAATTTTGCTTGATCTAGATTGGATGATAACATATTTCTTTCTTTCACTATATTGTCATAATCTACATGGGTGCACAATATAGGTTGTTTTTTAATATCATTTAACTTTGCAAGCAATTCAGTCTTTTCTTGACATAGAAGATCATAGTTAGTCTCTAGAGTGAAAATTTTCACTTCACTATTACTCAGAGATGATTTCAAAGTACGATTGTCAGACATAATGCTATCTTTTTCAAAACCAAGAGTATTCAATTTAGCATATAAATCATCATTTTCGGATGTAAGCTCAAGAAGTCTAGCATTTAGATCATCATTTTCTTTATTTGATTTCTTTAATTTCTTTTTGTATTCAACATATTTGTTATGTGTTTCTTCAATAATAGCAACTAACTCCTCCTTAGGTAAATCAAGCAAACTTACCTCTTCTTCTTCTTCCTCACTTATTGTAGCAACGAAACACTCTTTATGTGCATCTCTTTTCTTTGACCTCCATGGACATTTAGACGTAGAGTGCTTTGTTCCCAAGCACCAATTGCAACCTGTCGAACTTTTGTCCATGCTCCTTTTCTTGTGGTTGTAGTCACCTCCTCCCTTTATTTCTTCAAGACCTTGTTAGGGCTCCTTGAAGCCTGCTCTGATACCAATTGAAAACCTCTAGAGGGGGGGGTGAATAGAGTTTTATGATAATTTAAAACAATTTAAACTCAAACAACCAAAGTAAAAGATAAGAAGAGAGACACAGGTGTTTAGAGTGGTTCCACCTTAGCAAATACTAAGGAGTCAGTCCACTACCCGGTTGCTTACCCAACCGGGATTTTGAAAGTATTGAATTTTATTACCTTTTAAGGATGTTACATAAAATTACAACACTCTCTAAACACCCTTTGGACAGCCTTCACCTAGAAGTAATCTTGCCAACCTTGAAGCAGCCTTCCTTGGAGTAACTTCAAGCTCCCCCTTGAAGTAGCCTCCCTCCCGAAGTAGCTTCCCGTCAAGATAGCCTTCTGAAGTAGTCCAAAGTCCTCCTCTTCACACGAAGAGCTTCACCCTCTTCCTATATGCAGCCTCCTCCCTGGAGTAGCAACGAAGAGTACAAATATTACAAGGAACAAGAAAGAAAATAGGAAAGTACAACTTATCCTTTTAAGCTCAAGGCTTGAATTGCCTATATCAAGCGTATGGATTTTCCTAGCCAAGGTAATAGACTTGTGGATGCTAGGGTTAGGAAAATCTAGCCTATAGGACGAGCTTGAGCTAGATGGAATATGGCCAAGTGATCACAGTGCTCAATTGCTTGTAAAAGATTGCTCAAGAGTGCTTAGAAAGAATTCTCAAGTGTAGCAAGGTGAATTCTAGTGTCCTATAGCTTGTCCTATTTATAGGGATAGCCTAAGTATGCTTAAGGACCTTCTAGATAGTTTCTAGGGGGTTCCAAGTGCTCAATTAGCCGTTAGGAATAGATTGGTCGTTTTTACAACGGCTAATTGCTTTAACTCTGCAGATTCTGTCAGAGACCGTCTCGGTCGACAGATGGTCGACCGAGACACCTACTCGGTCGAGCTTTTCTCGACCGACAGGCTCTCTGAGTGCAACGTTCACTTCCAACTGCCAACTAACTCATTTGCTAAGTCTAACGGCTACTTTAGGTCAATCTCGGTCGATAAGGTTGTCGACCGAGAGTGTCTCGGTCGAGGAGTGTGTCGACCGAGATTGATACTAAGTGTGTGCATGAGTGTGCATAATGTGATCCTATTGGAAGGGATGACTTGTCTAACTATGGTGTGTAGCTAGGGAAGATCCAATGCTTGATTTACATGCAATCTAGGTACTTGTACATTATATAATTGTACAAGTTTTTACAATAGTGATTACATTGCATGAAAATAAAACTATAAACTTATGATCTCCCTAGTTGCTTCGTCATCCACCATAATCCTGCACACTCAAGTAGCTCGTTAGATAAATAAGAATGAAATGTTTGTCATAATCAAAACAAAGGGATTTTATAGATGTCCATTTAGCCAACAATTCCTTGCCACTACAAGAGCTCTGATTGACGTTGAAGGAGGAACCTTTCTTCTCAGACTAGGTAAAGAAACTCTTGAGTTTAAAGTTTTTGAAAGTATGTGTAGGCCAAGCATGCAAGAAGAAGTCTACTTGATTGATTGCATAGAGTAGATGTCACTCCTCACACAAGAGGATTATGAATAAGAAGATCCTTTAGGGGTGACTCTAACTAATCCAAATGTAGATAGTTCAGTTGACGAACAAGTGAAAAGTTGTGTTCTCCACCTTCACACTGCTAAAGAAGATCTTAAAGCCAAATTTGAGGAACTCAAAGCTGTAAATTCTACTGAAGAACCATGCGAGAAACCAGAAGCTCCTGAAATGAAACCCCTACCCGCAGGACTGAAGTACATTTTTCTAGATAATCTCAAGGTCTTCCCAGTCATCATAAATTTTGATCTAACGGCAGAATAAGAAGATAAACTTCTAATGGAATTAAAGGAAAGAAGAAAAGTCATCGGCTACAAGATGAGTGATCTCACTGGGGTCAGTCAAGCGTTGTGCATGCACAAAATCCCCATGATGGAAGACCACAAGCCAACTATTGAATACCAAAGGAAGCTCAATCCGAATATGAAGGAAGTAGTCCTCCATGAAGTCATTAAAATACTCACTACTGGAATCATGTATCTGATATCTGACTCGCCATGGGTAAGTCCCATGCATGTTGTTCCAAAGAAGGGTGGAAGTATCGTGATATGAAATGAAGACAATGAACTCATCCCGAATCGAACAGTCACTGGGTGGAGGATGTGTATCGATTACAGTAAGTTGAATAAGGTGACATGTAAGGATCATTTCCCTATGCCTTTTCTTGATCAAGTCTTAGAGTGGTTGGCTCATCAAGAATATTTCTCCTATCTCGATGGTTACTCTGGATTCTATCAAATTCCTATACATCCAGATGACCAAGAGAAAACAACTTTTACTTGCCTATTTGGAACATATGCCTTTTGAAGGATGTCGTTCGGTCTCTGTAATGCGCCTGCAACTTTCCAGTGTTGCATGGTGGCTATATTCGTTGGTCTCACTAAAACTATCATGGAAGTTTTTATGGATGATTTTCTGTATATGGAGATTCATAAGAATCATGTCTGAAGCACCTCTCCCTTGTCCTTAAATGGTGTGAAGCACATCTTGTGTTGAATTAGGAGAAGTGTCAATTTATGGTAAAGGAAGGCATTGTCCTTGGCCATAAAATCAACAGTAGAGGGATCGAAGTAGACAGAGTGAAAATTGAAGTAATTTCCAAACTTGCTATCCCGACAAATGTAAGAGAGGTTCACGCGTTCCTTGTTCATGCAGGCTTTTACAGACGGTTTATAAAGGATTTCTCTAAGATAACCAAGTTGATGATGAATTTGTTGCTAAAGGACGCTGAGTTCCATTTTGATGAAGAATGTGTGAAAAGTTTCAACAACCTGAAGCATGCCCTTACAAAAACACCCATCATCAGAGCTCCCGATTGGGATCACCCATTTGAAATTATGTGTGATGCCCGTGATTATGTTGTGGGTGTGATTTTAGGCCAATGTATTGAGAAGAAACATTATGTGATCTACTATGCATCGAAGACCATCGACGAAGCTTTGAGGAACTATGCAACTACTGAGAAGGAACTGTTGGGTTTTGTGGAGAAAACATGCACAGAGGAAGCAACAAAACAATTCCACGCAACCCGAAACAGGATCTCATCGACAACAACATATTTGGAAAGAGTGTTTGTGGGATATACCTTATCGCGGAGCAAGTCTGATGATGTCTCGCTGCACGATGGTGTGCAACGATGTTGGCCTACATGGACGGAACTTCTCTCCCATTTGCTGAGTGCATCGTAGGAAGATCCGGCGACATTCCTTTCATGCGGTGATGTACACCGCTCGTAGCGCACAGGGATGGCCTTTGATGTCCTCCGAACACAGGCGTATCAGCATCTGCGTCTCTACTTCATCCACGTGGATGGACTGGAACTCCACGTAGCACTTCCTAAGCCAACAGGAAGGAGTCATCTCTATGTGGCGGCGTGCTAGCGTCGCGATGCTCTCCTTTTTCTCCTGAGGACAGTGACGGCTAGGGTTTACGTACGTGAGCGTAAACTGAAAAGCCTCTCTCAATATATTATATAGATATCGGCCGTCAAGCTCCTTTAAATAGTAGATGAAGGGAAGTAGGGTTTCCTAAACCCATCGATAAACAGAAACACTGCGTTAATTAAAATGCTCATGGATTAATTAGAATATTCTGGAATTAATTAATTAACAAAATAATCTCATTAATTGATTAATTAATATCAGACTCCATGTAATAGCTCGGGATGGCTCTATGGGCATATAAATACCAACAGACTCCCACTTGCACTTAGAGCCAGTCACTTCAATATTATTCTAATCGATTACATAAACATTTTAGTAATCGATGTGATTCGGAGCAATTCTAATCAAATCCACAATTATACTCCTATTCTAACACATCCTATGTGTGTGACCCGGTAGGCTCCAAATTACGTTGGCAGTGATATCCATAATCATATTATGATTTCACAAGAAATGATTAGTATCTAGCAAGACTTCATTTCCACCCAAGTAAGTGGAGAAGTTAGAGAATAACTTAACATATCATTCATGATTGGTGTTATAGTGATTGTATAGTTCCTTTGTCGCTGATATCCAGATTGAACTCGAGTCATGGAATTGTTATCCTCTTCAACGTTCAATCCATGTTCCTTGAACTAGAGCAAACTGTCTGAGATATATGTAAGCTCAATACCACATATTGACTCACATCAGTATGGCCATGCATTTCTCAGTCTCGCTTATCAAGTGGCTAGAATATCAAACTCCTATAGGAAGGACAAGTTCCATCTACTCACAGTCATCCCCATGTGTCACAGTGCACCCAAGAACCATCTTTATGGCAATCCTTATTCAGGACCACGGTGGATGAGGTCAAAGTACACCGAATGACATGTGATAAGTGTAGTGACTTCAGGTCTAAGAACCACAATCACCACCATCATTATGAGATGTGACTCTAACTACCAATCATGGTATCCATGTGTCACTCTCAAGGTGGGTCTATCTGATACACTATTCTCTAACAAGTATCTATGTATTTGGTTTGATATCTCCATATCATGGATAATGAGATTCTTCCATCAACCAACATACATTTTAATCTTATGTGTTATTGATGTCTATGGATATTTTCACAATAACAACCGATTAGGGACAAAACAAGAATACATACTCTTAGCATACATATGATTTCACTGTTCAGGTCATCAACCCGAAGACATATTTCATTGAGTATATTATTCTATAGACATCTATAAGTTTTATGGTCATCTCATAATATAAAACATAAACATATAGATTGGAAACTTGCCTTTATTGATATGATCAATGTAATATTACAAATTGTTTACATAGTATCCCATTACAATCATCAAATGATAGTCTCTATGGGCATACATACCAACAGATTCCCACTTGCACTTATACCCAATCACTCATAAATCTCAATCCAAGTGATCAAACATGTACGTCATGTTTCTGTTGTGAATGTGCTTTTGTGAGCGGGTCAGCCACATTGCTTTCTATAGGTACTCTGCAAATCTTCACATCTCCTCGTTGTACGATCTCTCATATGAGATGGAACTGCCATAGAATATGTTTGGAATGTTGGTGCAATCTTGGTTCTTTATCTTGTGCAATTGCTCCGTTGTTGTTGCAAAACAACTCAATTGCATTACTAGCGCTTGGAACCAATCCAAGTTCAGAAATAAACTTATTGATCCACACAACTTCCTTTATAGCATTAGATGTGGCAATATATTCGGCCTTTGTTGTAGAATCTGCAACCGTCTCTTTCTTGGAACTCTTCCAGCTCACAGCTCCATTGTTCAGGCAAAACACAAATCTAGATTGTGATCTATAGTCATCTTTGTCAGTTTGGAAGCTAGCATCGGTGTAACCCTTTACCACGAGCTCTTCCTCACCACCGTATACCAAGAATTGATCCTTAGTCCTTCTCAAGTACTTTAGGATGTTCTTTGTGGGTTTCCAATGACATTCACTTGGATCTGACTGATACTGGCTCGTCATGCTCAAAGCATACGACACATTAGGACGAGTACATAACATCATGTACATGATAGATCCAATTGCTGATAAATATGGAATCTTACTCATGTGTGCTTGTTCATCACATGAACTAGGACATTAGGCTTTAGAGATCGTAACCCCATGGGACATGGGAAAGTTACCTCTCTTAGAACCCTCCATGCTAAACCTCTTTAGCACCTTGTCAATGTATGTGCTCTGTCTTAGGCCTAGAAGCCTTCTAGATCTATCTCTATAGATCTTGATCCCTAGTATATAGGATGCTTTGTCTAAATCCTTCATAGAGAAGGTCTTCCATAGCCAACCTTTTACTGTCTAAAGAGTAGGGATGTCATTTCTCATCAATAGTATGTCATCTACATACAATATGAGAAATATGATTGTGCTCCCACTAACCCATTTGTAAACACAAGGTTCATCTTCATTTTGACTAAAGCCAAACTTTTTGACTACTTCGTCAAAACATAGATTCTAGCTCCGAGATGCTTGCTTCAATCCATAGATTGACCTTTGTATCTTACAGACTTTATTGGCTTCCTTCGGATCGATAAAATCCTCAGGTTGTGTCATGTACACATCCTCAAGTAAATTCCCATTAAGGAATGTTGTTTTAACATCCATTTGCCAAATCTCATAGTCATGATAAGTTGCAATGGCAAGCATGATCCTGATCAATTTAACCATGGCAACTGGTGAGAAGGTCTTGTCATAATCAACACCTTGAATTTGACGGAATCCTTTCGCAACCAATCTACCTTTATAGGTTTGAACATTTCCATCCATGTCAGTCTTCTTCTTGAAGACCCACTTGCATCCTATGGGTCTTACCCCTTCAGGTGGATCCACCAAGGTCCATACCTTGTTGGTGTACATGGATTCCATCTCAGATCTCATGGCTTTGAGCTATTTCTCATATTTTAGTCCCTTAGTAGCTTCTAGATAGGAAGTTGGCTCATATGCTATGCCCAATTCGTCACTGTCTTGAGTCATGAGAAATCCAAATCTCTCATGCTCAATTTGTGTCCTACTAGACCTACGAGGTTCCTGCGTTACATTTAGAACTTGAAATTCTACAATAATTTGTGAATCTTCATGTTCCTTATGTACCACCTCAGGTTCTCTGCTTTCTTGTTGGTCTCAAATTTCTTCGAGCTCTACATTCCACCCACTAATTCCTTTGAAAATAAATTCCTTTTCAAGAAATACAGCAGTCCTAGCAACAAACACTTTGTTGTCAGTTGGTGTGTAGAAGTAGTATCCCCAAGTTTCCTTGGGGTATCCAACAAAATAGCATTTTTCATATTTGGGTCCAAGCTTTTCAGGAAATTATTTCCTAACATAAGCTTCACATCCCCAAATCTTTAACATAGACAAATTGGGACGATTCCCATTCCATATCTCATATGGTGTCTTTTGAACCGATTTGGAAGGTACGCGGTTAAGTGTACATGCTACAGTTTCAAGAGCATATCCCCAGAACGATATTGAAAGTTCGTTTGAACTCATCATTGATCGTACCATGTCTAATAATGTATGATTCCTTCTTTCTGACACACCATTATGTTGTGATGCTAGTGGAGTTCTCATACTCCCCCTCAATTGATGATATTTCTCCTACATGGTTAGCTTTCATAACATTTATAGAAACTATGTCTTCTACTCATATATGTTCTACTCATATATGTTCTACACATATATGCCTTCTCCCCTTTACCTTCTCCCCTTTACATGAACATGCTTCTCCTCTTCATGTAAGACATGCCTTCCCCCTATTTTGTCAAAAGAAGGCATACCTTTTCTCCCCCTTTGTCATTTCAAAAAGTGGGGGTATGAAGAGATAAGAAACACCACTTGTTAAGAGAAAGGAGATAACAAAAAGTTATATAAAGAGAGTAGAAGAGCATAGATAGGGGCTTGTCCAAACATATAAAGAAAAGCAAGTTAAAGCATATACTTGAACAACCCAAAAAGCAAGATAAAGTGTTGTAGAAAATAATAAAATGCAATTTTGACCCTCAAGATGATAGAATTTTCCCAAAAAATGTCAGGGCTCATGGCAAAGCAATGAGTCTTGCTTAAAAGGTCATTTCTGCATAAACAACACTACTTTTGTAGCAAAAATTGAAATTGGAGCAAAATCTGCATAAAATCCAAAAATACTCCAATTTCTACATACAATGTAGCTCTATGTACCCTACATCACAAAGTTATGCAAGCAACTCAAGATAGTAGATATACAATTCAAGGAACAATCTTCAGCATGTATGAGACAAGATACAAGCATAGCATATAGTTGAAATACCACTAGATGAGCAAAGATACCAAAAGATACACAAGATAAATCAAGCTATGAGTAAATGTAGAGATATATCCAAATAAAGAGAGATGCAATTTTAGAAGCATGAAAGGATATGACTCACCAACAAGTATGCATCATTACCAAAAGATAACCACCATTAAGAAACTCAAGGTTGTATCAAAACAAGATATACACCTAGATAGATGCAGCAAGTTAGAGTACAACGGAAGCAATTTTAGACACAACCAAGAGATCCAAAGAGATCGTCATCAAAACTTGCAAAACAACTCAAAGCAAGTAATTTCATATGGAATGGTTTGTCATCTTCAAAAAGGGGGAGAATGTTGATTCAAGGTCAATTAGGTCAATGTTGACTCAGATATAAATTGACTAAACCCTTGTTTTGATGATGACTAACCATTCCACATATTGGTGTCTAATACTTCTGCATTGAGTGATTAGGTATAGACACACTCCAAATGCCCTAACTTGCACATATCAAATTGGAGAAAAGACAAGTCAAAGTCAATAAAAGTGCACATTTTTATAATATGATGTAAATCCAATAGAATCATGTTGTAAATCACTTTAATGATTGTATGACTTGTAATTAAGCTTATAAAAAATTAGGAGCACTTAGATCGAATGTTTAAGCACTCAAATGCCATTTTCCAAAATTCACATCAGGCTATTCATCGGTCGAGTTCTGTGAGTTGCAAACTCGATCGATCCTGAATGGATCTTGAAAATGACTTTTAATCAGTTGAGTTTACACTACACATAACTCGACCGATGGAGTACCTGACCAATTTGATTTTCATTGGTCGGTCGAGTTTCCCCATGACAAACTCAACCGATGGTGTAAATATCGGCTTTGTCTTTTACTCTATCGGTCGAGTTACCTTTATAGAAACTCGACTGATTGCACTATACGGAAAAGTGCAGAAAAGTGTTTCTAGCCGTTGTGGAGTTGCAACAAGTGAGAATATATCTGTTGCAAGCCACAAAATGGCTAGTTTTCATTCTTAAGTGTTCCCAAAGGCTAAGGGGCATCCCCAGCTATAAATAGGACCCCTTGGGCTTCATTCCAAGGTGGAGCATTCAATGTAAAACTCTATGCGAGGTTCCTATTCTATAGTTGAGTGCTTCCTACAGCCTCCTCTCTCTCTTTAAGCTTAATCACTTGCTACATTCATTAGAGTGAGTAGGAAATCTGTAAGAGAGCTAGTCCTACATGTATATCTTGTGAGGTTCTCACTTCCACCACCTCCCCATCTCTCTTTTCAACCATGAAGATGAAGGTTCTCTCTCTTGGCTAAGAGAGGTGAAGAAGAACAAGGGAAGGAATCCCTTGGTGAAGATCAAGGCTGAAGACTTGGAGCAAGAGTGGGTAAGCCCTTGGTGAAGGCAGAAGACTCCTTGCTCAAGTGGGTAAGTCCTTGGTGGAAGCTTCTCCGAATGAAGGTGGAGTCAAAGGCGGAAGATCCAAGAAGAGTGGGTAATCCCTACAAGGTTGAAGACTTGTGCAAGAGTGGGTAAGTCCTTGGTGAAGGCCAAAGACTCATTGCAAAGTGGGTAAGTCCTTGGTAAGGTTGAAGACTCTTTGTATTGGATAGGTAAGTCCTTTGGTTGGTCATGTATTGTATCTCTCATAATGAATATAATGAAGGTACAAGGTTAAGAAATCCTAGAGGTTGACCTCTCTAGGTAAGTGGACTGACTCACTTCTAGTTTGAAGTGTGGAACCACTCTAAATAGCTTGTCTACTTGTGTTTGCTCAATCTCTCTCATCCTTTCTCTGCATGTTTTAGTTGCACTCAAACTACCTATTTAGCAACCTTATCGTGTCATATATCTGGAAGGTCTAATGAATAATTGTACCCACTTTTGTAGGATTTAGGATTTAGGGTTTAGAGTTTAGGGTTTAGGATTTCTAAGCCAACATACTATAGGGATTAAGGTTTAGACAATAGGTTTTGGCATTTAGGGTTTAGGGTTTTTTAATGAATGTGTACCACCTGTCCCATTCTTGATCACCTAATATCACTAGTAAGTGTATAATATGCATTCGATTTTCAAGAATATTTCAGTAGCATTTCCCTGTAGTTTTCCAAGTACACTAAATTAGATGGGAAATACCCACTTACATATGTATTCATAGAGAAAATGGGGAAGTGTTGGATAAATCTCTTGCAAACTAAATACACATTATACACCTACATCTAAGTGAGATTAAGTGTTGAAGGACAATCTCAAACTAGGGACTATCCATGATTTACTTCTAATGAGTAAATCTTAGATGGGTTTCTAGGCCAGAAATATACATGTATTCTTATATCAATGATCCTAGTGTCATCATTCATATCCTAAGTGAAAAAAATATATACATCAAGATATAATATAATTTTTTAGGCTCTAATAAATATTAGATCTAATAGTCGACATATTATATTTACACAACCTAGACAATATTTATCATAGAAACCATAGAGTTCATTTCAACATCTTGGAATGTTTTTTATTTATATAGGCATACCATATATTGTTCAAGAACAAAAATCAAACCAACATTGTAGATAATACTAAATCTGTATAATGATACCAAACATAATATTCAGATTTATAGGAAGAATCTTAAACAAACCAAACAAGCAACCATTCATGCATTTCCCTAATAATAATTTTTGATTCGATTTATATAGTACATTTTCATACGAAATCAACAATTATAGCTAAAAAAATAAAAAAGGAAACTGCACCTTATCTATAGGGAATGGTGACAAGTAGCAGCAATAAGAGATAACAACGGGTAATCCAAGCAATAATAGAAGCAGAGGTGGTGGCTGGAAGCCCAAGAAGCAATAGAAGCAATGGCACTGGTTGGAGATACAAGAAACGACATGAACAATAGTGGTGGTGGCCCAAGAGCAATGGAGATAGTATTAATGGCGATAACAACTAGCAAAGAGTGGCAACAACATTAGTAGAAACAATCACTAAGAGTTTAGGTATTGTACAATGAAATAAAAAATGTAGGATAGAAATTTTTACAGGTGATATTAAGTAGAACTTAGGTGTCAATTGAGGTTCACAAACTGACATTAAAACCTATGTCGTCGGCTTCAAGACCAAAAATGTCAACATAGGTAGATTTTATGACATCATTTTATCATTACGTAACTGAAGACATATACCCTCATCCCTTTTAAAAACTCACAATTGATGTGGTCTATTATCGCACTAACAAATTCACTCGGGTTGAAATCTCTAAGTTTTTAACCAAAACTTGTGCAATAATACCACCCACAAGCAGACGGGTCTTATCGCAGTATAGTTAAGGATCAAATCCCAAGGGACAACATTTTTAAGAATCATTGCTAGTCTAGTCTAGTTCAAGTAAGGCTAATATTTAGAACAAAGGTTGATTTGAGTTTAATTTAAACTAATTGTAAGAAAGTAAATAGCAAAATTAAAGTTGAATCTAGATTAATGATGAAGATCACTGGGGTGGTCTTGGGTTTCACCACCACTACACATGCAAACATATTCAATCACAAACATCCAGGCAAGATCTAACTATCCAAATTGAGCTGCTACAAACCCTATGTTAGTATGTTTAGGCTCGCGTAAGCATCACCATAGGCATCAGATTTCTCATCGCCATCTAGATCACGTACTTACGGCTCTGAAGATACATATATCCAACTGAAGTTGTGGCCCTCTGCTAGGATGTTTAGGCACAAAGAAGCATCACCGTGGGCTAGATGTCTTGTCATCTCATGGATCACACACTTACAACCTCAGGGAATCCCATCCAATTTCTCATCAGGGAGTCAACCGCGTTAATCGACATTCAAAACCTACATATAGAAGTTCTCGCAACATAGGAACAAACAAGATAAATGTAAGCAGGTGATCAATCCACAAGCACACATCGATGATTAACAATGAAATGAAAAGTTACATACATGCCATGGAATGTTTAATGAAAAGACATATAAGCATGGGCAACGAGGCTAGTCCCAGCACCCCAGCGAAATGAAACTACTCACTCATGATGCAAGGAACAAGAAGAATAAGAGAGAGGGAAGATTCTACCATGAGCATGATGTAGAAGATGGTCACAGCTTGGTGAAGATACAGTTTTCTACGCCACGTCGGAGTAGATCTGGATGAGGAGTGAGGGTCAATGACAGAAAGGGCAGGCCTTCTCTCTCCACCTTCTTTCTCTTCTCGTCGTTTTTGCTCACAGCAGGAGGAGCAGTCTTTGGATGTGTATGTGGCGTGGATGCACGTAGATGGACCGTGAAGAGGAGTGATGGATCAAGATCCCTTTCCAGGGGTCGAGCCTATGTTCAGGCAGCCTGGCAGCGTCTTGGATCCACTGTCCAAATGAGGACCATGTTGGTCATATTTATAGGCTTGGGTAGAGTCCCACTCTGTTTGGACTTCTTTTGCAATTTTCATAGTTTGGGAGAAATCTGTTTAGTCTCTCACAGTTTGGTAAACCAAGGGGCTTCCTCACGGTCTTGAGCTTCACAGTCTTGCACCTTCTTCCTTCATGGTTTTGTAGTCCTCGGTCTCGCACCCTAGCACCTTCAACCGGTCTTCACAGTCAGCGCTCTTCACGGTTTGGGACAGGAACGCCACCCTCACAGTTTTGGAAACCACTAGGGTTCTCACAGTTCTGGGATCTTCACGATCCTGATCTCGGAGTCTTGGAGACGTGAAGGCACTCCTCACGGTTTGAGGCCGAGTGCCACCTCACGGTCTCAAGACCGTGAGGGCTCCTTGCGGCGAGTGTCGGGGTTAACAGGGGGAAGTGTGTCGCGATGGATGGAGGTTGCAAAGCAGATGCATTGACGGTGGCAGGGATGCATGGATGAGTCGATGTGTGTGCGTCGATCTACTATAGGCTGAGGTTGTTGCAAGTCTCGCAGGCAGGTGAAAGCGAGAGGACGGTGGAGGAAGAGGACGGAGGCACTGCAGGTTGGAGGAGGAAGAAGGAGGATGACGCAGTCGTGGTGGCGTGAGATGAGGGAGGAGATGTAGGAGTGGGATGTTGATGCTGATCGTGGTTGGAGGATGTTGAGTCCTTGCGGTTTGAGGACTGCTACGGTCCTAGCAGTTTAAAGATCGCTAGGGTCCTAACGGTTTGAGGTCCTCTTAGGCAGAGTCTCTTCTCAGTCTGGAGACCATGTTGAGGAGAAGGTGATCACAGTAGCAAACTGTGAGTAGGTGGCGGGGTTGCAGGCACGTGTGGTGCAGCAGGTCGATGATGGATGAGGGTGATCGTGGAGGCAGGAGACCGCATAGACAAGAGACCAAATGGATGAAACCTCTAGGGAAAGACCGCTAGGGCAAGTTGGCGGTGGTGATGATAGTGGTAGAGGTGTAGGAATGCATACCAAAATTCTTGCTATGTTGTGAAGAAGATGGTTGATGGAGGTTGAAGGTGAAGCACACCATGGTGATGATCGTGATTTCTAGGATTCGTGAGAGGGTCTTGTTGAAGGTGGATGGAGATGTGCTTGAGATCAACGGAGGAGGTGAAGTTGATCAGGGATGTGGCGATGATAGGAGGATCTAGGGTTGAGTGAAGGTGGGCCCCAGATGAAGATTCAACCTCATCGTGACCTGCATGATCTGGATGAAATTCATATAAAACCCTAGTCAATAAGAAAGATTGCAATTTGTAATATTTAGGAGATAAAAGTGAATGTATTGAGCAGAAATGGGCCAAAGATGGCGACTAAAATCATGATGAATATGCATTCATAAAAACACCCCGAACTTAAACGTTGCTCGTCCTCTAGTAACTCAAAATCTGAAACAGTCGCCAAATGAATACTTTCAACTCGTGTGGTTGCCTCATCTTCACATCACGATTGTTTCCTTTCTACTTAGTAAGACTAAGCATCTCAACATCTTGAGATCACTGAACACATCTTACCATATCTTTGTTCCTGAGTTTGTTTTCCAACATCACTTCCTCACTTTTTCCAACAACAAGCATTTCTAAGAGTTTCATAAGAGTCCAAAGATACCCACAGAACAACTAGTGTGCACCAGATCTGACACTAGTGTATTTCAGGATAGTGGAGGCATTCATTGTGCCTTTAGGTGCAAAAGGGAGTGAAGGGTGGTATGGAAGGAAATTGTATATCTCTCCTCTATTCGACTCGAGATTTATTATATGGTTGCAATTTCATTGATTGCATTTTGTGTGTGTGTGAATCTCTCCTTTATTTGACTCGAGATTGCATTTTTTGTGTGCACATTGGCATCTTTTCTTGATGGTACGCCCCTATTAAATAGCGAGGGGTATGGAAGAAGTGGATACAGAGAGAGATGGCGTTCCACCCCGAACTTAGGGTTTGGCACTATTTTGGCTATTTTTTTTCTTTTTTATGGACGAAGGGGTAAGAAGATGATAGAAGAAGTGTAGAAGAGAGTTCAGATCAGAATGCAACTTGATTTACAATTCAGTGCATCGGGTCGTTCTCTTTATCGTACATTGCTCAAATAATGACTTGATGAGGATCCGATGGGGGTTCCATGTTATTGTTCCACTTGTCAGTTAGGAAGCACGACGTGTTTGATCCCAATCATTTTGATAGATGCCATTTTTGCAGAAGGATCATGTTGTTAGGATTCATAAGCTTCACAAGATGATTTCAATCAATAGTCTAGTTTCAAAAAGTGGTTCTCTTGAGGATTTGCTTCAAATAAGGAGGGTGTAATGATTCAAAATAAATAGAAGGAGAAACTAGCCAGCTAGGTAATGTCTTTTGTTGAAACGAAAAGTGTCAAAACTTCATCACGTTTATGTTCAATTTCTTTGAGAACATAAAAATTTTGAAAATTTTAGTCAAAATTACAACGATGAGATCTTAAGTCTGAAATAGATAGGAGCGAGTGGAAAGTAAAGTACGTACCACCCACCCTCCACCGCAAACTTAGAAATTTACTCATCTCGAGCAAACTCTAAATCTGAGATGGAGGGGAAAATTCATGTCGGTTGGACCACCAGATGTGGTTGCATTCCTATCAACGCGTGTCCTCCATCTGAAAATCTAAAAAATGAAGACTAATCAGAACTTAAGATAGCATCTCGCGATGCAATTTTTATTCAGTGCAAAATTTCTAAAAATTAAAAACAAAATTAAGGAAATTTTCTAATTCAAAATTAAAAGTAAAAATGAGATTATTGATCGGGTTGCCTCCCAACAAGCGTCTTTGTTTTACATCGATGGCTCGACATGAGTCTTTCAATTTTCTGGTGGATACATTGGATTGGTAAGATCCATCATTGATGCGGTGCCTATGTCGGCTGGAGTGAAATATCTCTTCAAGCGTTGACCATTGGACACAAATTTGCCCGACTTTTCACTCCATTAAGAGAAAGCACCATGCAGATAGATGCTCTTGACAATGTAAGGTCCAAACCAGTGAGAATGGAGTTTCCCTGGGAATAACCTCAGTCTTGAGTTGAACAGTAGAACTTGGTCTCCCACTTGAATGTCCTTTCTTTTCAAATGACCATCATGCCAAAGCTTTGTGCGTTCTTTATAGATTCGTGCATTCTCATAAGCTGTCATATGGAGTTCATCCCACTCTTAAAGTTGCAGAATCCTGGATTCGCCATCTTTCTTCATGTCAAAATTTAGTTGTTTAATTGCCCACCATGCTTTATGTTCCATTTCTATAGGCAGGTGGCAAGACTTTCCATAGATTAATCGAAATGGTATGGTTCCAAGAGGAGTCTTAAAAGCGGTTCAGTAGGCCCACGAGGCGTCATTGATTTTCACTTACCAGTCTTTTCGGTTGCGGCCTACTGTCTTTTCCAAGATAGCCTTGACGGTTAGAAACCTCTACCTGTCTACTTGTTTGGGGATGGTAGGGGGAGGCTACCTTGTGTGTTACACCATATTTCCTCAGCAAAGCTTCAAAATTTCTTTCTAGAAAATGAGAACCTTCGTCGGATATCACAGTTCGTGGGACTCCGAAATGGGGAAAATAATATCCTTGAACATTTTGATGATGGGTTTGGAATCTCTAGTGATGGTTGGTATGGCCTCTACCCATTTTGAGACGTAATCCACCACCACTACTATGTAGGAAAATTCATGTGAGGATGGGAATGGACCCATGTAGTCCACACCCCAGACATCAAAAATTTTGACTTATTGCCACAGCTTAAGTGGCATCTCGTCTCTTTTCATAATGTTACCTATCCTCTGACATTTGTCACATGATAGAATAAAGTTGTAGGAATCTTTGGATATGGTTGACCAAAAGAAACCACATTGCAAAATCTTCAAAGCAGTTTTCTTAGAACTCATGTGGTCTCCAACTGGGCCTGAGTGACATTGATCTAAAATAAGTTGGGCTTCCTCCTCAGCGATACAACGTCTCTAGAGACCATCAACACAAAGCTTGAACAGGTATAGCTCATCCCAGTGATATTGCTTCACATCATGCATGAATTTCTTCAGTGCATTCCCGATGCATTCAGGGTGGATGACACCAGTGGCAAGGTAGTTCACATAGTCCGAGTACTAAGGATTAGCTTCTGAAACTTTCAAGAGTTGGTCGTCCAGAAGAGAATCGTTAATCGGGATCTTCTCAGTTTCCAGAGTGTGGATGCGACTGAGGTGGTCTGCCACAACATTCTCAGTACCTTTCTTATCTCTTATCTCCAGATGAAATTCTTGTAAGAGGAGAATCCATCTGATTAACCTGGGCTTAGCATCTTTCTTCGCTAGGAGGTAACAGATAGCAGCATGATTCGTGTAGACAATGACTTTAGAACCAATGAGGTAGGATCTAAATTTGTCAAAGGCATACACAACTGCAAGGAGTTCTTGTTGGTATTTATATGCCCATAGAGCCATCCTGAGCTATTGCATGGAGTCCAATATTAATTAATCAATTAATGAGATTATTTGGTTAATTAATTAATTCCAGAATATTCTAATTAATACATGAACATTTTAGTTAATGCAGTGTTTCTATTTACTGATGGGTTTAGGAAACCCTAATTCCCTTCGTCTCCTATTTAAAGGAGCTTGACGGCCGATATCTATATAAGATATTGAGAGAGGCTTTCAGTTTACGCTCACATACATAAACCCTAGCCGTCACCGTCCTCAGGAGAAAAAGGAGAGCATCACGACGCTAGCACGCCGTCGCACAGAGACGACTCCTTCCTGCCGGCTTAGGAAGCACGACATGGAGTTCCAGTCCATCCGTGTGGATGAAGTAGAGACGCAGACGCTGAGATGCCTACGTTCGGAGGACATCAAAGGTCATTCGTGAGCACTACGAGCGGCGTACATCACCGCACGAAAGGAATGTCATCGGATCTTCCTGCGACGCACTCAGCAAATAGGAGAGAAGTTCCATCCATGTAGGCCAGCATCATTGCACACCATCATGTAGTGGGACATCGCCAGACTTGCTCCGCGATAAGGTATATCCCGCAAACACTCTTTCCAAATATGTTGTTGTCGACGAGATCCTATTTCAGGTTGCGTAGAATTTTTTTGTTGCTTCCGTCGTGCATGTTTTCTCCACAAAACCCAATAGTGGTATCAGAGCAGCGTCGATCTACGACGTATTTGGATTCATTTTGATATGATCGAATCGCAGTATACTATTTTCTATGTTGCATAAGATGCAAATTAAAACTAGTAATTTGCAAATCTAAACCTAATTCCACATACGTCGCAACTTCTATTTTTGATGTTTTGGACGGGTTCGACTATGGAAAATATTGATTTTTCTAAGTGCACGGAAGTAAAATTCCGTAGACCTTTTAGGGGCTCTACCCCTGAGACCCCATGAGGGATGGCCTCCCCTCAACCCCGCACAGGGGTGCTGCCCCTATGTACCCCGCACAGGGGCAGTACCCCGCATAGTCTGTGTGGGAGTCAAAAAATTATTTAATAGGGAATGTCCCGCATTAAAAGTAATGCAATTTTAATATGTATATACGTATATGTAGATATACCTATGATATCATACACGTCACCATTAAAATTTGTTTTATGTGGTGAATGCATGCACAGTTATGGCCTAGTATCCCCTTTTGTGAATGTTGTGAATGAATGTAGATGTCAATATTGTGGATATATTTGTTTGTGAATGTTATGGATGTATAATGGTTGCATATGGATCCTTTGTATAAAGTATTCAACTTGCATGATGAGCCTCATCTCTTATTTCAAAGTGTAATTAATGTATTCCCTTTATATTTGTACTCATATGATGTAATAGAGATATGATTAGTTTTAGCCTTTGTAAACTTGATGTAAGGAGGACACTTGAAGATCCAACTCCAAGGAGCATCCATGGAGAAGCACCATGAAGATCTAATTCCAAGAAGCAACTTGAAGATCCAACTCCAAGGAGCGTCCATGGAGAAGCAACAAAAAGATCCAATTCCAAAAAGCAACTTGAAGTTTCAACCTCACGGAGCATCCATGAAGTTGTTCATTATAATGTTGATCCTTACAGGCTTACAGGTTGATTCACAGGTGTTGCATGAGATGCATAAGACCATAGGTGGACCGTAATCCTTTGTTTCTCCAAAGGATTACAATAGTATGGCCATAACCGATGTATTTGTGTTTGTGATTGCATGTCTATCGTTTGTGGTTGTGAATATAGTAGTATATGATACGTACTATAAGTATGTGGTGTTTGGATATGTATATGTATATGTATTTATAAAATCCCTCAATTAATAATATTAAGTTTTAGTTGCCTTCCATAAAGAAACACACATGAAAATCTTGATCGACTATGTGTGGGCACGCCTCCGCATGGTACACTATCTATCTCGTGGAAGTGTGATGGTGGGTGTGTGGGTCTGCCTCCGCAGGGTGCACACTCATCGTGTTGGATTATGGGTTGGACTTAACTAGGGAACCTTGATAGGATCAAGTACCTAGAGGCACACAAATGCATCATGGCAAGGATTTGTGCATGATCATCTATCCCAAGAGTTGCATAGGATGAAATTGGCAAAAGTTGCCTACCTTAGTATTTGGTCTTTGACGTCGACGTTGGCTGGGCATTGATCCAATTATTTTGGATCTTAGATCATAAGAAGGTTGCACGTTGCAATCTTTCGAGTTGATAGTGAGGGCTATCAATTTGAATAAAATAGTGGGAGAGTAATTAATTAAAGGCCTAATTAATCTCGTTTATCAAATCTTTACAAGTCAAAATGTTTTGGACTAAATGCAAATTTATCTTTTGTAGCAATCAAATGGCAAACAATACTCACACTTTCTCATTGCGATCGGTCCATGAGAAGGACAAGATTATCGAAACCAAATTTCAAAACTGGTTTAGGACGTTGAGAATTGTTCTCACACATGAGGGCAAGCTCTATGTCCTTGAAACACCAAAGCCAACGGAACCCACCGCAAATGCGCCCAAGGCTGAAAAGGATGCTTACAAGAAGCACCTTGATGATGTCATGGATGTCAAGTGCCTGATTTTGTCCTCAATGAACTATGAGTTGCAAGAGCAGCATGAGAACATAAATGTCATGGAGATGGTAACACATCTCAAGAACATGTATCAACATCAAGCAAGATAGGAGATATATGATGTATCCAAGTCTTTGTTCAAGAACAAGATGAAAGAGGGAGACTCAGTTGGCACCCATATACTCACTTTGATTGGGTACATGGAAAGCCTATCCAAGCTGGGATTTCCCCTAGGTTAAGAGTTGGCCACTGATGTGATTCTACAATCGTTATCTGAATCATATTGTCATTTTATCATGAACTACAACATGAACAATCTTGACAAGTTGTTGTCAGAATTCTTGGGCATGTTGAGGACAGCTGAAGCACAGATGAAGAAAGACAAGCCCAAGTTTGTGATGGTGATGAGTAAGACAAAGGAAAGTCAAAATGCAAAGGCAAGTCTAAGAAAGGTTCTAAAGTCGGGCAGAAGACAAAGTCATCCACGCTCAAAGCTAAAGGTGGGATCTCCAAAGAAGGCAATCGTCACCATTGTCACCAGGTTGGACATTGGAAAAGAAAATATCCTCTCTACCTAGAGGAACTGAGGAAGAAGAAGCAGGGGATAGATATCTACACTTCAGGTATATAGGTTATTGAGATAAACTTAAATACTTCTTCATCATGGGTACTGGATACCGGATGTGGATCTCACATATGTTCTAATATGTAGGATCTAATAAGAAGTAAGCCTTTACGAAAGGGCCAAGTCAAGCTACATGTCACTAATGGAGAAAGAGTTTATGCCACCATAGTTGGAGTTATTAGTTTATCTTTGCCTACGGTCCTTGTAATAGAATTAGAAAATTGCTATTATGTACCTGCCATTAATAGAAATATTATTTCTGTATCTTGTATGGACAAGAGTGGATTTGAATTTCACATTAAGAATGGAATGATTTCTATTTCTAAAGATGGGATCTTTTATTGCAATGCCCCTATGTCTTATGGTATCTACTTGTTAGAACTTGAGACTAGCATATACAATGTAAATACTAAAAGGCTAAAACTTGACAACTCAAACAAAACATACTTATGGCATTGTCGTCTTGGGTATATAAATGAGAAGCGCATATCTATACTCCATAAGGATGGTTATCTAGACTCTTTTGATTTTGAATCATTAGAGACATGTGAGGCATATTTATTAGGGAAGATGACCAAGACTCCTTTCACTAGACACAGTGAGAGAGCCAGTGATCTGCTAGGGCTCATACATACTAATGTATGTGGACCTTTTACATCAAATGCTAGAGGAGGCTATCAATACTTCATTACCTTCATTGATGACCTCACTAGGTATGGCTATGTATATCTTATGAAACACAAGTCAGAAACTCTTGAAATGTTCAAGACTTTCATGAATGAAGTAGAGAAGCAACTTGGTAAGAGTAGTAAAGCACTCCGTTTAGATCGTGGTTCATAATCAAGTCCTTAGATCATCATCATGTTCTAACATCATTGGTGTTCAAGATTAGATCAAGTTCTGATTAGTATAATGAGTAAATCAGAGACTGAGTTTTAGGTCAGTAGATCATAATATTCTACAAGATTCAGGCCAATCAAAATATTAAGATGTAATCATCATATTCAAGGTTGAATCAAGTCAACAAGTATGGATCTAGATCACTAATAGGTCAAGTATGGTTTTAGAGTCTCAATATGTACATTAGAGTCAAGAATTAGGGATTTCAGTGTTTAGTCAAGATTAACCACAAATATAATCATTTAGACCAATTACATAAGAAAGAGGTCAAGATTTAGGTATATCAGTGAGAATCATTTAGAATCAGGCTTCACAAGTATTTTTAATGGGTTCACTGAGTTTTTTTATCAAAATTGACTATTTACTCGAATTATTTGGAGTCAGGATGCATTTTCTATGATTAAAGCAAGATCTGACTATGTAATCTATTTTCCATGTGAGAGGGCAAAAAATACCTTAAATGAGTGGCCAAGGAAAAAAAATTATTGGTCTTCGGATCTATGGTCATATTTTGACCAGCACCACAGATGAGTGGCTGAGGAGTGTCGGCTTACTGGGCAAGGAATCGGTCTGATCTTTGATTTGGTCGGTTCAAGGCTGGATTTGCTAGCCTTTTGGGCTGGTTTGGTTCCCTGTCTGGACGGTGATCTAGAGACTTGTCTCCCTCATGCAGGCTCCCATGAGCTAGGAAATGCGGTGGGGAGGTCTCACCAGAGTAAGGGGGAAACAGAGCAGGAGAGGGAAGGAGAGAGTGCGAGCAGGCCGGTGGAGTTTGCCTCGGCCCCATGAACCTGATGGGGGCAGAGAAAGAGGAGAGGGGGCGAGGAGGAAGGATGCCCAACTGGGGATAGGAAGTGGCACCACCCAAATAGTAGGAGCTCAGAAATGTATTTGAGGGTGTTTGAGGCCAAGAAACAGAGCAGGAGCGATCACCCTAGCAATGTGGAGTGGTGACGATCTTAGGAGGCCCATTTTATAGCGTCGAGGGGGGGTAGATTTAGGGTTTCCAACAGCTGTAAATTCATGGCAGCGGCCAAGGGATGGCTTTGATCTGCTTCTCAAAATTAGCCAATTTGAGGGGGAAAGAGGGCCAAGTAAGTTCGGATTGGTGGGATGAGCATTCACGTTTGATTTGATTTTCAAAACAAAGTCCAAACGAGCCAATTGCACTTTGGTGGTTCGGTTCCCCCCTCTCTACTGATTGTGGAAGGTAGGGGATGACTTCTTGACTACTACATCAGGACCATGATCTGTGGCTAGATGATCCAAGGTCTGAGGTCCATCCCTTGCCTTAGGTCGTGGATTGTTGACCTGGAAAAGGTTAGAAAAGGCAAATAAAAAGGGATTTTTTGCACAGAACTTCCAAAATTCATAGAAGATAGTAGGAATGTCCAAATGACATGAAATTTGGACCATAGCTTCACAAATATGTGGAGAAATTTTAGAAAAAGTTATAACCAAAATATGAAGTTTGATGGATCAATTTGTTTCTTTGGATAGAGTGGTGATTGAATATAATTTGTGGTGTTATAATGTGTATAGCCCAAAACAAATGTGTATAAAGTCCACATTGATCACCATATTTTGGATTCGAGTCTCAATAATGATAAAGAGTCCAAGAAAAATATATTGGGTTCCAGAGTGAACATAATGAGGGTAAAATTGTAATTAAATCATACTTATGCTAAAGTTCACTTTGTCACATCCTTCCCTCCTTAAAAAGGAATTTTGTCCCCAAAGTTCAAAAACGTCCTCAAAATTAGAATTATCCAAAATCTAGATAATATCCTCAATTACTAGAACATCCTCAACTATATAATTAAGATCATGTCCTCAAAGTTCAAGTATTCAATCATCATAATTGGGATTCCATGTTCCATATCATAATCAACTTGGTACAAACACCATTTCATCATCGAGTAATTGAGTATCAAGGTCAATGCATATATTGTTTCAAAGTCATCATATGAGCCACAAATATGATCACATCCTATTGATCACAAACTTAGAGAGATTATATTTTAGGTCAAACAAATAGAGTTCTTGAATCAAGTGTACAAGGTGACTTTCAATCCCAATATCTCAGGGTCCTAGCTTCTACATTGGCCAAGGTGGGGTTATACATCCATGATTTGGGAGTTCATATTTCAACTGTTTGAGACAACATCATACTTTCAATATCATGATTTCAAGCTCAATATCAATGGGAGGTCCCACCCTAGTCCTAATGAGAGCTAAACCCCAAGTCATAAATCGAGAGTCAAAACAGTCATCATTTCAAAAAAAATCAAGATTTGGGATTTTGAAGTCATTAGTCATATACTCAATGTCCAAATAGTGTGATCATAGGATTTGAATCATTATTGAGGTTTGATAATCGTGAGTCACATTATTATATATCAGTATCAAGAGTCGAGATTTTTGGACATCAAAAGTCATAGGTACAAAATTTTGAAGCTAGGGTTTAGATTCCTATTTAGACCTTAGGGGAGATCACTCATCTATATTCAATTTTGAGCAACAATATTCAATCAATATTCAAGCAACATATCAAGATTTCATTATCAGGGTATCCAATTTTGATGAATGATCTAGACCTAGGTCTATCTAGGAAGTAAACCACAAGCTACAGTCAAAATTGTCATATATCAAGGTCATTATTAAATCAATATTCAAGATCGAGTATCAACCATGGGTTTAACCCATTGGGATTAGGTCAACCAATCCAAATCAGGTGAAAAGGGATACCTTTCTGAACTCTAAATAATCAACAATACAAAAATTTAGAGGTAGTCAAAATAGGGATGTGACCTAGGTTAGGGGAGTCATGAGTCAACTACCACCCTAATCTAGCACATTACTTACATTATTCATTATCTATTGAGATTGTTCAAATATGGAGAGTATCAATGATCCAATCGTATTCTACAAGGTCATAATATCAAAATTCAAGATCATAATAGGGAAATAATGTCAAGATTTCACAAAGTAAAGTTAGCATTTGCATTCATTTCCTTTCATGATCAAGGTAGTGGTATAATTTGGAAATCGAGGATTTCAATTATTCTAGGAATTAGAGCATAATAGTGTAAAATCTAGGCCCATCGTCATCATATAAAAATTGAGGTTGAAAAAGGCATCAACAGTATATAGAAAAACTGTTTTTTGTATCATAGTCTTACATCGTGATTTTGTGAGTCATTAAGATTTATAATTTGATGTCATAAACATGATGTGTATCAAATAGGTAAAAAGTTTTCTTAACTATGTTTGAGGTTTAATCAACAATAGGGCAACATGAATATTAATCAAATAGAGACCTCATCAACAATGAGGTATAATATATAAGTCATCCTTATTTCACCATATCATAATTTTTATCATATACCTAAAACATAGGGAGAAAGTAGTCTAGTTTTGGCTAAATCGAGTTTGCATGATATTAGGGGTCATACATGAGTATTTTCATCCAAGATTCATTGATTAAAATTGATTTTTCAAATTCAGGACAGATCATAGTATCAACTTTCAAATTTTAGTAATATTCATTTTTCCCATGCATATAAGCTACCCATAATCGAGACATCATGTGGAAAAAAGATCACTAGAAAGGACCACATGAGGGGATGAGAAGACTACCTAATCTTCATCTACATGGGTGGCTTAAGATAATCCTTAAAGAAGATATGAGATGCCAGAAGACTCTCTAGGGTTTCATAAGAGAACCTTTAGGTCCAGTTCTGGATCAATTAAGGCAAGGTAGAGTGGGGGATCTCAGCCACCATGAAGACAGATAGAAAAAATTATGTCAGGACCCCAAGCCTAGACACCTCAATTTTCACCAATATGGATTTTTGGGTTTCTTGGGTGTAAGACACTTAAGGAATTATTTACTTTAAGTATATGGGAGTGTGTAAACTCTAATACCAACTGTTAGGGAACCATTCTTACCCCAATCCCAATCCTACTACCTAGATAGTAGTAAAAGGATTGAGGTGCCCGTCCCTGAGTGGCCTGATAGGATCTATCACACTGGCATATACAATAAGAATTAATAACTCAAAATTTGGATATTTAAAGAAAAAACTAACCCAATATGGATATTTTTCCAATATATCCTTGCCATCAGAGTATATGAGTGTGGAAGAGATATAGTCAAGATTCCAATGTTTTCCTAAAATCAAGAAAATCAAGACACAAAGTCAATGAATTGCACGGTACGCTATATAAAAACAAGTGAAATGGTTTATAACAAAATTAGTGTACTTGGCAGGACTTATATTTCAAAAGAATAACAAGCAATTTGAAAAACCAAAAGTTATTTGACAAGTTTTCCAAATGATTTGATTTTTATAATGAGTTCCCATTATGTTGTAATCAATAAGCATACTTATATATTGTGTGTGACTCTATTACCCCAACGCGATGGGGAGGTCACCAGGCTCCTTCTCACCATAGGAGATAGGAGATCAATGTACAAGTCCACCTCCGAATGAGGGGTTGCTTGCACTCAATATCAACATTATCAACATTATCAACATCATCATCATCATTATCAATATATGGGCAGTCACAATGGGCATGTCATTTATGTATTCCAATTTGTCTCAAAATATAATATAAGTAAAATAGAATCCTAATCAATAGGGAACAATAGCTCAACCAAGTATATAGCCAAGTACACAATCAAGAGATACATAAAAAGTATCTTCATTACAACCAAAGAGCAGGTATAATAGTGTACCTTTCACTGAAGATTTCGAGTATAGATCAACAAGAAATAGGTAGACCCTTCGAGTCAGATCCTAAATCACAATGTTTGGATCAAGGGTCGGGATCATGATATTTTGAGATCATGTTTCATTATTCAAGGTTAGGGTTACACTTTTCCTATGTCAACATTAGGGTTGGGTTATTCACTTATAATCAACCAATATTTCAATATGTCCAACATTATTTTAAGTGTCAAGTATTTCGAGTGTGAATGACTTACCTAGGTTTTATAGGATCATATGTGTTAAACCTAGTTTTCATGATAGATATTCAAGTCATAATCAAGTCTTTAGATCATCATCATGTTCTAGCATCATTGGTGTTCAAGATTAGATCAAGTTCTGGTTAGTATAATGAGTAAATCAAAGATCAAGTTTTACATCAATAGATCATAATATTCCACAAGATTTAGGCCAATGATAATATTAATATGTCATCATCATATTCAAGGTTGAATTAAGTCAACAAGTATGGATCTAGATCACTAATAGGTCAAGTGTGCTTTTAGAGTCTCAATATGTACATTAGAGTCAAGAATTAGGGTTTTCAGTGTTCAGTCAAGATTAACCACAAATAGAGTCATTTAGACCAATTACATAAGCAAGTCAAGATTTAGGTATATCAGTGAGAATCATTTAGAATCAGGCTTCACAAGTATTTTAATGGGTTCACTGAGTTTTTCTGATCAAAATTGACTATTTACTCAAAATATTTGGAGTCAGGATGCATTTTCTACGATTAAAGAAAGATATGACTATTTAATCTATTTTCCATGTGAGGGGGTGAAAAATACCTTAAATGAGTGGCTGAGGAAAAAATTATTGTCCTTCGGATCTGTGGTCATATTTTGACCAGCGCCGCAGATGAATGGCTGAGGAGTTTCGGCTTACTGGGCAAGGAACCCGTCTGATCTTTGATTTGGCCGATTCAAGGTTGGATTCGCTGGTCTTTTGGGTCGGTTTGGTTCCCTGTCTGGATGGCAGTCTGGAGATCTGTCTCCCTCATGTAGGCTCCCACAAGCTAGGAAATGTGGCGGGGAGGTCTCACTGGAGTAAGGGGGAAATGGAGCAGGAGAGGGCAGGAGAGAGCGTGAGCAGGCCGGTGGAGTTTGCCTCAGCCCCACAAACCTGATGAGGGCCAGAGAAAGAGGAGAGGGGCGAGGAGGAAGGATGCCCAACCAAGCTAGACAGTGGCACTGCCCAAACAGTAGGAGCTCAGAAAGGTATTTGGGGGGATTTGAGGCCAAGAAATAGAGTAGTAGCGATCACCCTTGCAATGTGGAGTGGTGACGATCTTAGGAGGCCCATTTTATAGCGTCGAGGGGCTAGATTTAGGGTTTCCAGCAGCTGCAAATTCATGGCAGTAGCTAAGGGATAGCTTCGATCTGCTTCTCAAAATGAGCCAATTTGAGGGGGAAAGAGGGTCAAGTAAGTTCGGATTGGCGGGGCGAGCATTCACGTTTGATTTGATTTTCAAAACATAGTCCAAACGAGCCAATTGCACTTTGGTCGTTCGGTTCCCCACTCTCTGCTAATTGTGGGAGGTAGGGGATGACTTCTTGACCATTGGATTAGGGCCACAATTTGTGGCTAGCTGATCCAAGGGCCGAGGTCCTTCCCTTACCTTGGGTCACGGATTGTTGACCTGGAAAAGGTCAGAAAAGGCAAATAAAAAGGGATTTTTTGCATAGAACTTCCAAAATTCATAGAAGATAGTAGAAATGTCCAAATGATATGAAATTTGGAACATAGCTTCAAAAATATGTGGAGAATATTTAGAAAAAGTTTGAGAACCAAAATATGAAGTTTGATGGATCAATTTGTTTCTTTGGACAGAGTGGTGATTGAATATAATTTGTGGTGTTATAATTTTTATAAAGTCCACATTGATCACCATATTTTGGATTTGAGTCTCAATCATGATAAAGAGTCCAATAAAAATATATTGGGGTCCAGGGTGAACATAATGAGGATAAAATTGTAAGTAAATGATACTTATGCTAAAGTTCACTTTGTCACAGATGCAAATATTGTCCAGGTGCAACTTGAAGAAAGGTGCACGATACAGTGAGGGAATTGTTGTTGGACTTGCTCTAGGACCAAGTATAACCTCATAACCATCCTTTCTATTACATAGCTATTGATGCAATCTACTATTATAAGGGGAATATGTTAGTTAAGTTTTTGTTTCCGCTGATTGTTGTAGTCACCATATTTCCCTATAGTGGTATTAGAGTCGTGTCAATTTATTTTGCATTGATATTTAATTGATATGATCATATTTTGGTTTCTATCTTTTATTTTTTGCATATTATATGAATAATTAAAATGATTAATGTACATATCTGATTAAATACCACAAATGATCCTAATTAATATATATATATATGTGATTTACATGTAATTTACACGCATTGCCCTAAAAATTGGTTTTGATGGTGGATGTGAAGCATGGTTATGGCCAATAACCCAGATCGATATGTATATTTGTGTGGTTGTTTATTCCTATTTATATGTTGGTTTGCATATCGAGCCTCTATCTTCTTCTTCCAAATATAAAAGTATTATTCTATTCTTCCTATGCCCCCTCGAATGTAACTCGAGGTTTCCCTATTATTTTGTAATATGTTGAATAGCATTAGGATAGTTTTAATTTCTTGTTACGATGAAGAATACATTTAGCACGTAAAGAATGCCCACTTAAGTAGATGAGGTGATCAAATGGAGGACTGAGAAGGAGAAAAAATAGGAGGATCCAACTCGATCGGCTAGTGGACCAACAAATCATCTTGAGGGGTCCAGAAGATGTTGGACTAGAGATTGAACGATCATTCAAAATGACCAACTGACTGACCAGGAGGTGAGCCAATCAGGTAAGGGTTGAACTGATCAATCCAGATTGGCCAAGCACAGATCTTCATAAACAACAAGTTGTTGCATGATATGTAGACCTTGGTGGTGGTAATTGCTTATGGCTCCAAGGAATTACAATAGTATGACCATAACCATCACTTATGTTTTATTGTTGCATGTATATATTATGTACTATACATATGTGGCGATTGGATATGTATATATGTATTTATAAATACAAATACCTCAATAAATATCAAGCATAAGATTCTTTCCTTAAGAAGCACACATGAAAAGCCTGATTGACCAAGTGTGGGCATGCCCTAACATGGTGCATTGTCTATCTCATGGAAGTGTCATTATAGATATGTGGGTCTACCCTAGAAGGGTGCATATTCTATCATGTAGGCTTATGGGTTAGGCTTGACTAGGTGACCTTAATAGGATTAAGTGCCTAGAAGCATACATATGGATATGGTAAGGAGTTGTGCATACCATCTATCCAAGAATTGCATGAGATGCAATTGGAAAATGTTGCCTATGTTAACAATTGGTTATGAGTTCTAGTATTGGTTGGGTATTAACTTAATTATTTTGGATCTTGGATCACTAAAAAATTGTATGCTGCAATCTTCCAAATTGGCAATGAGGGCTATCAATTTGTAGAAGATAGTGAAAGTAATAATTAATTACAAGCCAAATTAAACATCGTCAAATTATGTATCAAATCAAATCAAATGTGTTTTGAACAATTGCCAATTTTTCTTGTAGAGTCAAATGGAATACGCACAATGATTGTGATTAATCCTTATGAAGAACAATCTAAATGAAATTTACTTCCATAACTGGTTCAGAACTTTGAGAAATGTTCACTATGTTCCTGAAACACCAGTGCCAGTTGAATTCACTCCATATGTGCCTAAGGCTAAAATGGATACTTACTTGGAGCATGACAATGATGTTTTAGACATCAAGAACCTTATGATGGGTTGTATGGACTATGAGTTGCATAAACAGATGATAACCAAGAATGATATAATGTCTCTAAGGTGATATTTGGGTGTAAAATGATAGAGCAAGATCCAGTAGAGCCCCATGTGCTCAATATGATTGGGCATGTGGAGCATCTAGAGAGTTTGGAATTTCCTTTACGTCAAGAGTTGGCCATGAATATGATTTTACAATCATTTCCTAAATCATGTAGCCAATTTATCGAGTATTATCACTTGAGTAAAATGGATAAACCTCTTTCTGAATTGTTTAACATGCTGATAAATGTTGAAGTACAAATGAAGAAGGACAAACCCATGATTATGATCAGAGGAAAAAAGTCCAAGGACAAAGGCAAGGCCAAGAAGTATTATGAAGCTAAGCTAAAGTTCAAGTCTTCTACATTCAAAATAAGGATAGGGTTAAGGAAACCAAGGAAGATGAAGCAAGAAACAGAGATCTCTACTTCTACAATATATGTAATTAGATTAGCTTTGCTACTTCTTCATCTTGGGTACTAGATATTGGATGTGGATCACACATTTTCTCAAATGTGAACGATCTGAAAACGTGTAGACCTTTAAAGAAAGGTGAGGTTGAACTGCGTGTTGCTAATGGAACAAGAGTTGTTGCTAGTGTAGTTGCAACATGAGCTTGTAGTAGAGCTAGAGAACTACTATTATGTACCTGCCATTAATAGGAGCATCATATCTATATCTTGTTTGGATAAGAAAAGAGTGGAATTTCTCATAAAGAATGGTAGATGTTCTATTAGTAAAGATAGGATCCTTTATGGCAGTGCCCCAATATCGTCTATACTTGATATATCTGAAGAAAAGTTTGTATAACATAAATATCAATAGAAAAAAAACTTGATAACTCAAACCAAACTTACCTTTGGCATTTTCTTCTAGGGAACATAAATGAGAAATGCATTTCTAGACTCCATAAAGATGGATATCTGGATTCTTTTGATTTTGAATCAATAGAGACATGTGAATCTTATCTGTTGGGCAAGATGACAAAGACTCCCTTCATTGGAAATAGTGGGAGGGCGAGTGAGCTATTAGGACTCATACATACTAATGTGTGTGGCCCTTTTAGAAAAAATTCTAGAGGTGGTTATTAGTACTTCATTGCCTTCATTGATGACTTCGGTAGGCATGGTTATGTTTACTTGATGCAACATAATTCAAAAACCCTTGAAAAGTTCAAGGGTTTCATGAATGAAGTATAGAACCAACTTAGAAAAAGTATTAAGGAACTTCATTCTAATCGAGGTGGAGAATACTTAAGTCAAGAGTTTGAGGACCTTCTGAGAGGTTGTAGCATCGTATCACAATGGACTCTACCTGGAAAACCACAACACAATGGTGTATCAGAAAGAAAGAATCACACATTACTAGATATGGTGTGATCAATGATGAGTTTTTCTGATATTCCATTTTACTTTTGAGGACATGCTCTATAAACCGTAGTGTTTACACTTAACTACGTACCATCTATATTGGTTAAAAAAGACACCATATGAGATATGGTATGGGAAACGTCTTGAAGTGTCTTTTATGAAGATTTTGGGATGTGAAGCTCATGTCAAGTAAATGTTTCCTGAAAATCTTGGACCCAAATCTAATAAGTGTTATTTTTTGGATATCCCAAAGAAAATATGGGATACTACTTTTACAAACCATCTGACAACAAAGTGTTTGTTGCTAAGACTGGTGTATTCCTTGAAAAGGAATTTATTTCCAAAGGAATCAGTGGGAGAAAAGTAGAACTCGAAGAAGTTTGAGACCAACAAGAAAACATTGAACCTATAGAGGTACAAGAGGAACAAGAAGACTCATAAAATGTTGTGGGATCTCAAATTCCTCATGTTACACACAAACCACATTGATCTAGCAAGATATGCCTTGAACCTAAAATATTTGATTATCTTATGACTCAAGAAGGTGGTGAGTTGGTCATAGGTGATGAACCAACAATTTATCTAGAAGCTACTAGGGACCAAAGTCTAAGAAATGGCATGAGACCTTAATATCTAAGATGGAATCCATGTACATCAACAAGGTATGGACCTTAGTGGATACACCTAAAGGAGTAAAAACCCATAGGGTGCATCTGGGTCTTTAGGAACAAGAATGAAATGGATGGTAATTAACAAACCTATAAGGGAAGATTGGTTGCAAAAGATTTCAAATGAGTTCAAGTTGTTGACTATGATGAAACTTTTTCACCATTTTCCATGGTTAAGGTTATTAGGATCATGCTTTCCATTGCAACTATTCATGATTGTGAGATTTGGTAGATGGATGTTAAAACTACATTCCTTAATGGGAATCTTCTTGAGTATGTGAACATGACACAACCTAAGTGTTTTACAAATACAAAGGATGTAAATAAAGTATGTAAGCTACATAGGTCAACTTATGGATTGAAGAAAGTATCTCAGAGCTGGAATCTTTGATTTGACGAAATAATCAAAGAGTTTGGCATTAGTCAAAATGATGATGAACTGTATGTTTACAAGAAGGTTAGTGGGAGTATGATTGTATTCCTCATATTGTATGTCGATGACATACTATATATGGAGAATGACATTCCTTCTTTATCATTGGTAAAGAACTGGTTGGGAAGTACATTCTATATGAAGGACTTAGGAGAAGCATCCTATATCTTAGGAATCAAGATCTATAGAAATAGATCTAGAAGGCTTCTTGGACTAAGTCACAACACATACATTGACAAAGTGCTTAAGAGGTTCAGCATGGAGAACTCAAAGAGAGGAAACCTACCCATCTCTCAAGGTATCAGCATCTCTAGAGCTCAATATCTCAGTTCTTGTGAAGCATGGGAATGCATGAGTAAGATTTCATGTGCATCTGCAATTGGATCTATCTTGCATGTGATGTTATTTACTTGTCAAGATGTATCATAAGCCTTGAGCATGATGAGTAGATATTAGTCAGATCTCAGTGAAAGTCACTAGATTGTCATGAAGAACATCCTTAAGTACTTGTGAATAACTAAGGATCAGTTTCTTGTCTACGGCGGTGAAGAAGACTTGGTGGTAAAGGGTTTCTATAACACTCAGGCCCACTACCAATACTCTAGTAGAGTTTCAAGAATGATGAGTGGCCCCACAGACCACCACTAGCCTTAACTGTGCACTTTTTCCTCATTCACACACAAGCCAGGATAAACTTCCCAACTGGTCACCCATACTAGTACTACTCTGGGTTGAGCACGCTTAACTATAGAGTTTTTTAGGATGGGCTCCCTGAAAAGGAGGTGCGCCTTGGTTATATGGGTAGTTCAATCATTCCTTTAAAGATCATTTTATCTGAGGCCTTAAATCCTAGGACATTACAATACGCCCCACTTAGACTCATGGCGTCCTCATCAAGGCTCAACTATATGGCCCCATATCATTCCCCATTTTAGTGTTGACCCTAATGGCCCATGTACACCCAGATCCTAATCACCGCTACCAGTGCAAGGGTGACTCCATCAACTGAGATAGCCCTTTCCAACATGCCTAGACACTACCAGGTCAAGGGTGGCTCCATCAACTTAGATATCCCTTTCCGACATGCATGGACCGCACAGCTCAAAGACTGGCATGCAATAGGCCCATGTGGGCCTCACCTATTGGAGGGGTTATGGCTCTGATACTACTTGTAACACTCTGGCCCACTGCCCAAGGCTCTAGTAAAGTTTTAGGAATGATGATTGGCCCCATAGACCAACACTAGCCTTAACTGGGTGCTTTGTCCTCACTCGCTCGCGAGCCAAGATAAACTTCTCAACTGGTCACCCATCCTAGTATTACTTTAGTTTGAGCATGCTTAACCATAGAGTTCTTTAGTGATGGGATCCCTGAAAAGGAGGTGCACCTTGGTGATATGGGTATTCCAATCATTACTTTTAGGATCATTTTATCCAAGGCCTCAAATCCTAGGATGTTATAGTTACACCGATGCAAGCTTCCAAACTGACAAAGATGATTATCGATCACAATCAAGATTCATGTTTTGCCTCAACAATGGAGTTGTGAGATGGAAGAGTTCCAAGCAAGAGATAGTTATGGATTCAACAATAGAGGTTGAGCATATTGTTGCATCCAATGTAGCAAAGGAGACTATTTGGATGAAGAAGTTCATTTCTAAACTTGATGGAGTGGTTCCAAGCATCATGTGCAATTGAGCTATATTGTGACAACAATGGGGCTACTGTACAAGCTAAGAAACCTACATCACATTAGTGTTCCAAGAATATACAAAGGTGATTCCATCTCATACAAGAGATTGTACAGTAAGGAGATTCAAATATTTGCATAGTACAAATTTAAACCAATGTTGTTGACCCCTTGATAAAAGTAATTTGGTAGCAGAAACATGATGGTCCTATTAGATCACTCAGGATTAAGTTCATGGGTGATTGGCTCTAAGTGCAAGTGGGAGTCTTTTGGTAGGTATGCCCAAATACCAATTCATATGATGATTGTAAGGCATAACTTGTAAATGATTTGACTAATAACAGAGGCAATATACCAATTTATTATGTTTCATTCATCTATGAAATAATGATGTAACATAATAGATGTATAAAGAATGATATTTCTCAATGATGTATGTCTTCAGGTTAAGGACATGAACAATGAGATCATATGGATGTTAAGGGTATATACATTTTTGTTATGTCTCTTGTTGGATGTTATTGTGGAAGATTGATAGACAGCAACAACACATAAGACTATAGTGTGTGTTGGTTGATATCAGAATCTCATTAGTCATGATATGTGATATCAAACCAAACACATAGATACTTGTTAGAGAATAGTGTATCGGATAGACCCACCTTGAGAGTGATGCATGGAAACCATTACATGGTAGCCAAAATCATATCTCATAGTGTCAAAATCATATCTCATAGTGTTGGTGATAATTATGGTTCTTAGACCTAAAACCATTGCACTCATCACATGTCGTTCGGTGTACTTTGACATCATCCACCGTGACCTTGAATAAGGATTTCCATAAAGGTAATGCTAGGGTGCAATTTAACACTTGGGGATGACTGTGAGTGATGTAGATGGTATTTGTCAGTCCTATAGGAGTTTTATATCCTAGCCACTTGATGAGTGAGACTAATAAATGCATGGCCATTCTCATGTGAGTCAATATGTGATATTGAGCTTACACATATCTCAAACAGACTGCTCTGGTTCAACAAATAGAGATTGAACATTGAAGAGGATGGTGATTCCATGCCTTGAGCTTAATCTGAATATCAGTGACAAATGAACTATACAAACATCGTAACACCAATCACTGATTGTAGGTTGAAGTTTTTCTCCAATTTTTCAATTACTTTGGTAGAAATGATCTATTACTAGATACCTCTCATTGCTTGTTATGTCATAAACTAGTTATGAACATTCACTGCCAATGTGACTTGGAACTTATAGGATCACACACATAGGATACACTTGGAATAGGAGTTTGTTCATAAATTATGTTCAAATTGATCATTGAAGTGTTTGGGCATTCAATTTAAACAACAATTGACTGATTGGACTCTGAACTAGTTCGGTTGATTAAAACTACATTGGCTGAATATTGGTTGAACCAGGGCATGAATTGACATGTTCACTTAGTTAACATATTGGCTCAAGTTCTCAAAATGATCAGTTCATGAGGTAAACTGTTAAGTTCATGGATCAATTTGATTGGACCAAAGATTAGTGATGGCATCAATTTGTGTATTAAATTGGATATTAATCGCCAATACAATTATGATTGGGAAACATGTTGAAACAACTGGTTCAAGGGTTGAAGTAATAATCTCACATGCTAATCAATCAGTTCACCTATGAACCAATCATTTTTCCACTTGTAGGTTGCAAAAATTCATGAAAAATTGTCCCCTTTGACTCCCGCTCATACTAGGAACCCTGACCCTAACCCTCCTATAAATAGATGGCTATTGAGGGATTCTTAGACACATCAATTAGCTCTGGTAATTGTTGTGTTCTTTGGTTTTGGTAACCAAGAGAACTCGAGAAAGTCATACCTGATAAAGGGAGGGATAGCAAGGGAGAACAATTGTGGGAGAACAAGCCAGTGCTAGTACATCAACTAGAAGAGACAACTCCTTCTTGTCTATTCTTCTAGAATTATAGGATTTCCCAGTTGTCTGTGTGGACGAATATAGAGATGAGGAGTTCATAGCCTATCGCTCGGAGGACAAAGTTAATTGTTGTCCATGGTGAACAACCAGGAGGCCAACACAGACATTGTCCATGTGCAACTTGAAGAAAGACACACGATACAACGAGGGAATTGTCACTATGCTTGATCCAAGACCAAGTATAACCTCATAACCATTGTTCCCATTACATAGTTATTGACGCATTACATAGTTATTGACGTAATCTACTATTCTAAGGAGAATATGGAAGTTAAATTTTTGTTTCCACTACCTACTTTGTTGCCATATTTTCCCACATACATTACTATCAAGACAAGGGCTACTAGTAATGATAAAAAGTGGGCTATAGTTTGAGGAGTGACATAATGAAATGAGTTTTAGGAACATGTGGTTAACTTCTTAGAAACTCTAAATTGAACATGACACTAAGATGAATGAGGATTTGGGGGGAAATATACAAGTAATTAAATACTCATAATGAATGACTAGTGATTAAGAAAATGAGGGAAGAAATTTGAATAAGATGGCAATGATACTGAGATTATGAATGTTTGTAATCCATCATTTAATATATAATTCATATACATAAGAAATTAATAGAATTAGATAAGGGATACATGAAATAGCAACATGTTTTATTAATTACAAAGTGTGTGTGCTTGAATGTTAGAAATATGTTGAAAAGAGAGATGTAGTCTTGTTAGATGGTTCTATACTTATCATTTCCTTAGATTTTGGGCTTATATTCTAACATAAGGGGTGAGTTGTGTGTCCCTATTTCCTTATTTCACCCAAATCGTGAGTATTTTATTTTCTTTTTATGAGTATCAGATGCAATAATCTCATTAAATGTCTAAAAACATACTTTATTTATAATGGGTGTGATTATATATGATTTGGTATAGTGAGAAACTTGATTAGGAGTAAATTACTATTCTAAGGGTACTTTGGTCACTACATATATAATGCATGATGAAAACTATTCATATTAGCCACTCATATATTCCTAGATAATAAGAGATAGATCTTTGATATTTTGGATCTTACTTTAAATTTAGGTATCATTGGGGTCGTTAGTCGAACTGCTAGGGACTCTAGTGGACCTTAGCAATGTTTGGATAATGTTTTCCATCTTAGTTGACCAAATTAGGGAATTAGTGGGCCAAGTATGAGACTTTGTCAATAGAAGCACTAGCATCTCATCCTTGTCTAAGTTGTCGCTAGTTGGATCATTAGTTAGTTGATGGTGTTATTCGACTGACTAATGAGCCACTAGTACTAGGACCAAGGGTGGCTAGTTGACTAAATGGGTTCTCATGTAATTTTTGACTAATGGTTTTAACCTATCGACTAAGACCTTAGTTGGTCAACTAAGATTGGAAAACATGTAAAAGTTTACGTAAGGGTTAGAATGTAGATTTTACATTGCCTAACCCCGATATATGTGTTCATATTGATCATAAACTCTATTAAACACTATACTAGAAATGTAGAGGTTAGAGCCTTCAGATAAGGAGTGCATGATAGTTAAATTTGGAGGTGTTTGAAAGATGCAATCTAGGAGTCAATTTCCTATGTAGGGTCTATATATTGTTACGTTCTTATGCTTTTTACCACCAAATCCCTTCTTAACTTCTATTTACCCTCATAGACCAAATTTGATCAAATTCCTAGTGTAAACTATAGATTTTTACATCAACCTGTATTTTTTCTTTAACCTAAATATAGTTATTGTATGTATTTTTGGTGGAGAAATTCAAGTTATTCAGGAGAATGAAGAAAAAAATGGAGAAATATTGAACCCTACATGTATAGCTTAATGTAGGTGAGCTGTTTAATCCTGCTAGGTTAAACTTATACATTTCAAGGTTTAATCAAAGTACAACTATGACTAATAGTGTCTACAAAAATGTTGGATTATCGAATCTCTTGGGATATTTAGTTTTACCTTGGAACAAATCAAATATGCTATCCTAATCATGGAAACTTTAATTCTTTAAAATGTATGCCAATCATTCACAAACCACTAACTAAGGTGCAAGATCAACCCAAAATATACCTCATCATGCATTAGTGGAACTCAGATTGAGCGTATAATTAGTATTTATATGAAAATACTAACCTAGTTACATGGAACTCTAATTGTGTATTAAATTAATATACCATGATGTGTGATGAGTTGAACCAATAAAACCTAACCTAGAGTCATGAATTTTGAAATATAGTGTATTTAGTGAATATTGATGAATTTGACGAGAACCTTAATTCCTAATTGACTATCCTAACATGCACATGTACGGTACCCTTATGTGGCTTAATGTGTAGATTAGGGTTCATATAGTGAATAACATAGGTGGCATGCTTCATGAGTATAGATATATATACTTAATAGGATTAATAAAATAACAAACTAAATAAATGTGCATAGAAAGTTATATTATTTGAATTAGGTTTTAAAGAGTTAAATATAAAATGATGGAATCTTTCACATGGTTAAAATAAACCTATTTTACCCGGTTTGATTAAAACTAGTTACATTGTTGGAGACTAAACAAAAGAAGTATAATATTTTGTGATCAAAAATTTAGGAAACTTATTTGGTGGAAATATAATGAAAAGTAGTATTTCAATCATAAATTTTGAAGATAATGGAGATTTATTATCATATAAAAGGATAATATACTTTGATCTAGTTATTGTAACATTTATAACATAATTAAAAAATATAAACATAAGGTCAAAATGGATTCTAAATAGTTACTTTTATATAGGATATATAATTTCAACCCAAGTGGATCATATTTGTTATATTACATATATAAGATACATTAATACATTCTGTATAGAGGTGATAAAATAATTAAGGTTTTGACTTTTTTGAATTGAAGTGTCCTCTCTAATTTATATGTTGTGTGTTTGTTTAGGACGGCCCATCTTTAACATTGCTCTATTTAGAGTCCTGGATTCACAATTTGGAAGTGTCGAGATCGTCTCCCACCTTAGTTAGGATTCCTTTTTAAGCCTCACAGTATCTTGATATTTTCTCAAATGTATCTCTCTCCTTTACTCCTCAACTCTAATTTTCTTTCCCTTTATCTTCCTTTCATGAAAATGAACCAGATGATCCCTAACTTTATGGTCATTGGTGGTCTCTAGCATCCCATTGAACCCCACTCATCTTTAGTTCCCTATTTTCATATCTAGTCAAACCTTCCATCTATATACAGCATTATATATATAAGTGATCATCCCATGTCCTTCAAGGAACCTTCCACAATCATTATCAACACCTTGTATGTATCCTATCACCATGACACCATTGTCCCAACCTTACCTCTTTGTTGCTTCAACCACAAGTTTGGTAGCACACTCAAGATCGTCACAAGTCTCAAATATATTTGGGAATGTATTCTAATGGTCACATGAAGATATCCAAAAACAATTCCCACAGTTATGATATTATTCTAGTTGCCCCCTTTCGTCTCATGTTAGTGTGTTTTGACTCAATTTTGCAATCTCAATTTTCTGGACACAATTTCTCCCATTTCCGCAAATCTTTATCCTAGCAAAGAGTTTGTGAACCTATGTAGTAACTCTATTGTGAGATATTTTAGCTTTCATTTTGTTCTCAAGAATTATTTATGGGAAGCAATGGTGTAGATCCCTTCCTTGTCATCTAACCACTTTGAGAACCCAAAATGGGTTCCTTGGGTCTTCTAGAGGGACAGGAATGCGATGGTCATCAATGTGGTTGGTGCCACATTCATTTGCCCAGCAATTAATTCTTCCAAGTCAAGATTCAAAAGTAGGTTCTCCATAGAGTTTGAAAGAATAAATACTTTGATGTAGTTACCAATATGTCCCTTAGTCAGTTTGGTTTTGTCACAACTCCTATGGGAATGTTTTTCTTATCACTATAATTTTCTCTTGCTTGTTCAAGTATTGAACCATGGGTTTTGATGCTACTACTCTATATCAAGGTATTTATGCATGATGCTTAGGTAATATTGTTACTTTTCCATTTGATTTTAGTTTTGTATATATCAACAAATGCATTTAGCTTATACAATTCATAAATATTTAATAATATCTCCATAATTATAATTAAATATATTTTAAAAATGTTTAATTGTTATTTATCTAATATAAGTTCCATAATTGTAGTGGTTTTTGGGTTTCATAAATTAATGTAAATTCATCCAATTTGTGAGTATCTAACCCTTGGTTTGGACCACTGGTGACAGAGAAGGCGATCTCAGATTCCCAATGGTACTTTCCCGTCTGGCTTTAAGGAGCGGCTGGCTATCGTCATTCTCCACCCACTCCCCCTGGGCCACCCATTCAACCCATGTATGTTGGTTATGGCTCTCAGTTATCTCCTTCTTTCCTCCTCTCCTTTGTGTTAGACTTTCACTCTGGGCGTTGAGATCTTGGCCTGTAGATCATCTTGGTGCCATCTAAAGGGATCTCCTAGACCATGATCCCAAGTTTGATGGTCGTTGGTAGGGGATACCGAGGCAGGAGGCTAGCAGATTCTCTAATGGGTGTGCTTCTTGGTGGTGAGTTTTTCTCCCTCCCTCATTCAATTTGATTTCCTTCTTAGCTAAATAAGTATAATCTCAATTGTTTTGTAAGTCCAGTGTTTGCTGCCTTTTTAGCTGCATTGTATCAGCCATTTTGGTTGGTGTTTCTACCCTTTCAATCATCGTGTTTTGGTTGGTGGTCCTCTCCTTTGTGAGAGTTGTGAGTCTTCTAGATTTTTCTAGATCTCTATTTTGTCATAGGTTGATCGTTACTTGGATGTATGGTGTCGTCTGAAGAGGTGGTCTCATTGGAACACCACAATTGTCCAAACTTTCTATGACGGATACAAACTTAGGTTGAAGGTGTCCTTCATTAAAAGATTATTAAGTCAACCTTATGGAAGGATCTATGCATAAGCAGACATTTCTTATTCCAATATGATATGTTGTTATATTTTGTCAATGGTCGTGTTCGATGTATGTTTCAATGTTCTCATATCCTTTTCTTGTAGATGTCATATGGCTTAGTAATACTTGACTTGTTTGCTCAAAAAAACCTTGATGTGGACCAACACTGACTTTGGGTTCTTTAAAGGTGGTGTGACATTTAAATGTCATGTTGAAATCTACATGTGGCTACATGTTTGTAAATTGATCTTTGATCTCTCTTCTTATCTAATTGAGGTATAACTACTTAAACTTTCATCTATATATCTATTTGGATTTTTTTTAGTAGATCCTCAATTATCACTTATTTGTTTGGAATTGCAAACTAATCCCTAATTGTATTTTTCACATATTGACTCAATTTGTAGCATGTTTGAATAATCTATCAATATTGATCAATTTTTTATGTGACTTGAGTGTTGCTTGTCCCTACAATAAGCATGTTTCAATGTAATGTGCTAGAGTACCATAATTCTTTGGTTGTTTTGTATACATTATCCCCATACTTAGATTGTGTTCACAACATTTAATTAGAAGAATGGGTTATGTGATATTGTATGGGGATCTTAGTGATGTACATGATCTATCAGGTTGGTTATGTGCTTTGCCGCCATTTTGTTCTTTTTTCACTAATATTGTGTTTGTAATCATGCATACTAATGTTGAGGTTTATGTTCCCTAATTTTATATGAAAATGTTAAATTTTTATATGGAAAGTATTTAAGATAACATTGAACACTATGATATTCTCTAAAATAATTATGTTTCATAGATCTAATTTTCCAGCTATAAATCGGTATCTTGATATCATATTTCTCTTAAATCACTTGTGTGTGGGCTCTTGATTTTTTGCAATCTATTGTTTTGGCTTGTTGTCATTTTTATTATTTTCTGGTATTTACCAAAATAAATTATTATATATGTACATATCATCTCCACTGGTGTCTTCTTTTTGTCAATGTTTTGGAATTTGTACCCAAACCCCTTTAAGTAGAGGGAACGTTGAAAATATTAACCATATTTAGGATCCTATACCAAAATAGTTAAATTTTGTGTGATAGAGTTGACATGACCATGTCTCCTATATTCATGCACAGTTAGTTTATTCAGTTAGTTTTCCTTGACGTGAATACCTATGTGGGTATAGAGATATCTTTAGAAAAAAAATTAATAGTTAAATTATTTGATTCCACTAATATATTTTTGAAAGTTGATACATTCATACTTGATTGATGAAGTTTCATACATTTGGGGAAAAAATATTATGATGGTTGGCATGTAAAGTATTCCTACTATTAATATGAGTAAGGAGTGATGATCTTTTGGGTCCCACTCATTGCACACCTCCTTGGGTTCTCAAATTTTGAGTGTCTATCTCGAGGGAGAAGTTGAAGGAGATGATGTTCCTCTAACCTTCTCACCATGGGTTCAAATTTTGCCTATACAATGGATCGCATGGTGTTAATGGGTGATAGGAGACGTATCTGACCCTCCACAGGTCATACATGGTCGGGTTCTTTTGGGGTCATAGTATTTGCAGGAATGTTTATCAGCCTTTGTTGGAGCCTTGTAGCATGTGTTATGGTTGTAGGGTGGGTGGGAGTTGGCCAGTGGTGGTTGGGGTATGTCTTTCCCTTGTCTTCTCCATGAAGGTTTTGCTTCCTGAATTTGACAGCCTCATCTCGTTGGATCATCAATAGGTTATCGTCCCCATCTTCTCTTCATTCTTTTTTTCCATTTAGTTTTCTTACTTGGCTTTGTGTTTGTGTTAGGTTGGATTTTCCCTTCTTTTCACTACCTTTGATTGGAATTTCATTCTCCCTTTTCATTAATTAAGTTCCTTCTCTCTTGATGGGATTTTGCTGAGACCAAGAGCTTCCCTGATTTCCAACTAGTGTTTAGGTTTTATCCACATGCCTAATTTTGGATACAAATGAGGTGTTTTCATCAATATCGAGATGATCTACAAGGAAGTCCATTGTACTAATCTTGGTTCCTAGATCTCCCATTTATGCACATGTTATTAGATCTCCTTCAATATATACTATGCACAAGATTGAGGATGCATTATGTCAAAAAGAAAATGTAGTTAGCATAAATACTTGAAGTCCAAATATAAACATTGTATCAATTTCTAATTGTATCTCTATTATTGTGTTGTTCCTTTGTTCTCGAATATGGTTTTGGTCCATACTACCATATAAATAAATCATGGATTTCTCTATGAAATGGCATTTTTACCATCTAAAAGATGTAGAAGAATGAAAAAAGACAAGAATTATTCAAAAATGGACTCTAGGTTTTGGGAGTTATTTTTAAAAAAAATACTGACAATATGATTTTATTGTTCTATATGCATGTCTGGGTCACTCTTACATGTTCGTAACCATGTTCCACATACATGTATGTCTTCTAAATCAAATTTGCATGCTTTCACTTATAAATGGACCTTTTTGTTACATATGTTTAAATTAATTGTTTCTTAACAAACCAAGTAGCCAATGAATGATCTAATTTATTATACTCTTCTTATTCAAAGTTTGTGTGTCTTATAATTTTTTGATAATTGAAATGGATCTCAAATAGAACTACCTTGACTAGGGGTAAGCACTGTGAAATTTAGATGATCATGTTTATCTATTAGCATTGTACTGACACTAGGGTTATGTATGTTACATAAAATAACATTTAGTATGATTAAGGAATGACATCATAAAGGTTATCTAAGACATCCTGAACTTACATTTTCATAGTGACTTCAAATAGGAATCTCTCTTTTCTACAAAATAATATGTAGTCTTTCTTCTTATCTTAATTGTTAAGTCTATAAATGAAATATATTGGTGATAATACTTTGACCTCACAATGTCCTTGGTTAATATATGATCCTAAGGGGATGTTCTAAGGGAATTAATGATTTATGATAGGTCATTGGTGGACTAACTTTGGTTTCTGAAGAGGTTCTTCTAGAAGTTAATTATGTAAACTTAGTCTTTCTAAGGAGAGAGACATACTCACTATTGGCTTAGTGCTATGTAGAGAACCAATTCTAACTAGACACTATCATGGGTTGTAAATGAAGGTTTATGAAATTATTTCAATAAAAGAGAAATTTAAATAATAAATATGATGTAAGGGGTTAATAAAATAGATGTTCTTCATGTCAAACTGACTAAATAAATTATGCAAGTTGCAATTTGATAATCAAATATAAGTTATTATAATTATATATATAGTTTTCTTATGACTTTTAATGTTTATTTCAATCTTTTAGAAGACTAAAAATAATGAACTAAAGGTATATATCACTATCTGGAATTTTAATGGTCCTTAAGTTGGTGGAAATATGATATACTCTCCGAGTAAATGTTTACATTTTCAATCAAATGTGTTTTGTCTCTTAAAGATGATTCAAATGCCTAAGTAATGGTTCTTGGAGAAATTTAACATGAAATGATGATATTATCTTCAATGATATTTGTCTTAATTTTTCTTGAATGGTGATGGTTTGAATAAGAAGTATGGTGTAGCAATAGGACATGTAATAGAATATTTAGGGGATTCATGTTGAGTATCTAGTTTCATATAGGGATATGGTCCATAAGATAAGACTGGAAAGTGTAATTAGAGAAAATCTAGGTGAGAATAGTGATGACTAAGGGATTAGGCCTATTTACAATGATTTGAACAGTGTGACTAATGTTAAGATTGAGAGATATATTGTATGGAATGTTGTCAGAATGTAACTTATCTCTTTCATGTTTACATTAGTCACTGCTTCATCTTTTATATTTGTGCCCCATAAGGATCACAAGAATGAAACCCATAATTTTTTGAGATTAATAATATTGTGGTTCCTTCTATGAAAATTCAATTAGTTTCAGTGATGTGAACACATAATAAAGAAGAATCATATTTCATAAAAAAAACTGGATTCATTAAGCATTGTAGATATCAAAATTAAGGAAAGGTATATATGTATAGTTGTAGAGATGTAGGGATCTTAAGAAGTTATCCAAATTCATATATTGTAGACTATATGTGTGATATCAAGAATCCTCTTTAGGTGGGATCCCCTTAGCTCACTAGGATCAGTGGTAAGTATGGATGAGACTATATCTCCTTTGATGTAGCAGTCATGTTAATATGATGAGATGATATATGGTAAATAAAAATAATATGATGAGATGCCATTCCCTTAGTACTTAGGATGGATCTAGATGTTGATGGTTAGTTGCATGTCATTGATCCCCCTAAACTTTATATATTCATAGATATTGAGCCATGGCCATGTGTTAGTGGGATTAGCAGTCCTAAGATCTTATATGATTGGCTAAGTGAATTACTATCTATTAGATATAACTTGGTTAGGTACAATTCAAGTTATTCATGGAACAGTAAAAGCAATACAAACTAGTAGAATATAACATTTATTACTAATCATGATTCCTTACAAGTAATATATAAGTGGTCTCCCAAGAACTATAAATGGTTATATATCTTTTGGTTGACTCAATTTATTATATTAAATTATATATCATAATAAAATGAAATCTTATCATATCATGTGAAAGAATATTTTTCTTTATTAAAATTATATATCAATAAATTGTTAGAAGGTGAGCATTAATATCTATCTAGTTTACTTTAATCAGTTTAATATTATTCCATGACATGTTTACCTATCTTAAGTGGAGCTCTCCACTCATTGGGGGTCTTTATGATTCTAATGTTAGTAGATTAAATTTTTTTAAGTCTTACAAAACTATCAAAACATTTAAGATGATAAATATTTAAAGGATTATAACATAGATAAATTAGAGTGTCTATGTTCTCACACTATCCTAGAGTGTTTGGCTGGGTAATTAATTTCCTTTGATGTATTTCACTTTTATCCATAGTTTACTTTACGTGTAAGGTGGTGAACTGGATCAAACTAAACATCATGGTAACTTCTTGTATATAAGGTCCAAAACAATTGACTTGTTATGATTAATAAGATGAATGTAGGTTTAATCAAGATTGAATCTTTAGGTCTTGGTTTCATATTTGATATCCTCTCGTATTGAAATGGTTAAGTTTGAGATCTTTTAGTTTGGTTTAAGAACGAGGTATGACTTATGGGGCTTAGCTTCAGGAGTGCAGGATATGTTCCCATTTTGGATGGTGTGAAACAAAATAATATATGAGATGTTGGTTTATATGGTTGCGTAGTTGTGTTATTTTATATATCGGTTTGATATTTTAGACACATGGTTGTTGCAACAAAAAGAAAAATTCATGTTTTCTATCTTCTTTGCTTTTGAGATTGTTGTATGATAGATGTAGACATGATGTTCTAAGGATTTATCCTAATTAAGCATTGGGTTTTAATTATATGATATTCTTGACAATAATAATGAAAATAAAGAGAGAATGTAAAACCAATTTGAATTTAGGTATCTCAAATGATGGAGAGAAATGGGTACAAAATAGGATTCTGGATTTATGAACAAGGACAAAGAATAAAATGGTTTCTTTGAGGAGTGAAAATGTCATTTGAGAAGTAAATTGAGGTGGGAGTGTCAAAATTTTCTTGCATGATTTTATTTGGATTTCCTTTGGATGAATTAAATTTCATTTAGAAAAAGTCAGAAGATAACTAATCGCCCTTGGATTGCAGTCCAAAATAAATGTTGCCCTTTGAGAATCAGATTTTAAATTTATAACCCAGACCCCATGGAACACCTGCAACAATATACGGGGTCAAAGCAGTGAGATGGGGTTGAACACGAGGATTTGGGGATGTTTATTCACCTAAAAATAATCTCTTACTTAGCTAAGTGAAATGGTAGGTATATACAAGTCGAATAAAACAAAATAAAGAAAAATAAAGAAAGTCGATTCCTTCACATTTTATTACTCAAGAGAGGAAGTTCCAAAGAAAGTAACCAAAAATTAGGATATCTATGCATCTCATTCTTGGGTGTAGAAATCCCTAGAACACCCTAACAAGCAAGTAAAATCCCAATCTAACGTGTACCTTGGTATCTACTCCTATGGGGGTCATTCCACTAGCTCTCACAAAGTACGACTAAAACCCCACCAATGGCATTAAACCTCTCATGAGAATCACAGACCAACACCCCTAATTGTCCTGGATTATCTCTCAGAGCAAAACATCTAGGAGCATGAGGAGTGGCAGAATATCAGTCAGGAATTTGGATACAGTGAATGTGTCTCTGGTTGGACGAACTAGGGTCAATTTTGTAGTGCATAATCAGATCTCTCTAACCCTGGATTCCATGTAGATCCTCCCTTAAACTGCTACCTCTAGGAGTTCGATCCAAACTACTTCCTCTACCCAACCTAACCACTAGCCTTCAATATTAGTAAAAATAGAAGTTCATGTAAGAAAGAGATCAATAAATCCCAAAATCATAGACAAAGAGAGAAGATAGGACATAAACATGCTAGCTTAAACTAATTTATTAGAGTCAAAGTACATAAACATGCCCAAAACATATTGCATAGTCTAGAAGGAGCTCGACTAGCCATAGCAAACATAGTCGGTACCGAAAAAATGTGGAAATGTATGGTTTGTATAAAAACAAAAGAGAATCATAAAAGAAAAGAGGAAGAGGGAGAGATTTAGCCCTTGGAAGAGAAGTGGCTCTTTCTCCTTATCCTCCAGATGGGCTACATCTTGCCCTTTGTATCATCCTACTAGGTATTCTAAACTCCTCCTTTCTCATTGATTTTGTCCCAAATAGCAACTTGTGCATACTAGTAGTGACAAACCCCATGCTAGTCAGGGAACCAGGCATGGTTCATCTAGTGAATGAATAGGTGAAGGTGGAAACCAATAGAACTGAGTGGATGATGGAGGTGGTCAATGGCAAATGGTGTAGACCAATGGGAAATGCATGCAAATCAATTAGAATTGTATGTAGAGTGAGATCCTTAGCCCTCTCAAGTTTTGGATCTCTAAGACATGGTCTAGGAACCAAAAATGTGGAACCCATTTCTTGGTGTCCAGTAAGGGTATTTATAGTAGTAGGTGTTATGTCTATAAATGGAGATGTGTCCATCCCAATTTGGATGAACTAGGGCCGGTTTCGTGTGATGGATTAAAATGTTAGGGAATGAAACCATCACAATTTGGATGAAATGGGGCTGGTTTTGTACCACCGGCTTGTTGGCCATCAATTTTCATCGGTCAGTTAACTCATTGGTTGATGTCATTGAAGGTGACCATCAGAGAAGACCATTGGTTGGTACCACTAGAAGGTACCATCGATTGGTCTCCATCGGTGGCTTGGTCAATGACATGTCTCTAGAGAACATAGTTCCATACCATTGGTGGCAAAATTGCAAGTTGATGAAGATTCTCCATTGGAGAAACCATCTATCATCAGAGGTGACCATTGGTTGATTGTTCATCAAATGATGTTCATCAGTTGTTGCTGACAAAGGAGGTTTATGAAGTGCTTACATGAACCAGGGCTAGTTTTGTGTCATCAACTTGGCTGGGTCAGGTTGATGAAGACTAAGCATATTATTGTGCATAGGGCCGAATCCAATCTGGTTTGGCTAGACTCATGTCGGTTTCGTTGGGTTGGACCGGTCGATGAAGATGGAAATTTCTACTTTTGTTCTAAGAATTGGGTAACTCAATGTCTCTTCATTTTGGTGCTTGAGAGTCCCTAAATTTTCTAGTTAAGAAACTATACCTTATAAATGGATAGATTATGAAGAACTAGGTATCTAGACTATTTGGGTGTATCAAGGCTATTACATGTGAAAAACTATAGTAAATTTCTTAGCAACAACGCCTTAATTTGGGGTGTTATCAACCACCCCAAGCTTAATCCTTTGCTTGTCCTCAAGAGAGAATCAACTCAAAAAAAAAGATATCATACAAATTAAGTTTGGCGATATATGAAAAGGTTAGTAAAAATACCTAGAAATTGCAAATCTTCCATGCCACATTGTTTCAGAAGAAGAAAAACCCCACCATTCTAGCAAAAAAATGCTAAAGTAAGACCATAGAACATATGGGTATGTTTAAGAAAATTTACTAGAATCCAATATGACTCATCAAAGATTGTACCATGTATTGGGAGTCTTAGGGTGTAATTACCACTGAAGTAATCAAATGGGCAACAAAAGCGAGTAAAGAGATGCCATCACATATTCATGTAAACCAATCAGGAACAATGTGCCTCACAGTCATTTAAATCCTAAAACAAAAATAAGAATAAAAGATTGTAGTGACTTCTCTAGATCTCAATCTACATCAAGATGGTCCATGTAATTAGAAATGGTTCATGCAATCAAGCTTGTTGGCCCAAAGCAGGGTGACAAACTCCTCACGCTATTTGTGAACCACCCCGATTGTTGGGATGATCCCATAGGTCTCTTATGGTTTTCCTAAAGACTACCTAATGAGATTTTAGGGTGTCACTACTAGGAACAACATACCCACATTTGCGAGCATAGTCATACACTCATTGGGACCATCCTCAATACCTCATGCATTTATTTACACTTAATTTTTTTCTCTATATTCTATTCTATTGGTCTATGTGTGGGTTACTTTGTGCTCTTTGCGCAATTTTGAAATATTTTTGGTATTTTGGGTGGACAAGCCTTTTTTGCATTGTTTTGACTCAATTTAATGTGAGAAGGTGTGTCGAACTCAAGGGAAAACAATCCAACTTAATTAAAATCCAAACTCATCATTGTTGGCTTGATACCTACATGAAATGGTTCAAGGATCCTTAGAATAAGTTGGATTTTTGAAAACATAGCTTGGATTTTGATCATACAAAAGCAACATGCAATTGGTCCCAAAACCTAGGTTTGGCATTCACAACATGAATCAAGGAGGTAGGCATCTTCAAACTATGAAAAGGTGCATAATCCTAGATTGATCACCAAACCTAAGGAAAGAGACAATGAATTGAACAAAGTAGGAGACCAAGCAAATAAGATGAAGATTGGGAAATTAGGTGCATAGATAAGAATTTAAATATTGAAATTGCATTACATATTTTTAATTTTGAAGTTTAAAAACTAATTAGCAAAGTCTTACCAAACAATAAAAGTTAAGCTAAAAAGTTGAAAATTTAAACTAAATGTAGTAACAAGGGAAGTAAACATGCATGCACGAAAGAGAAAATAAAGGGAGGTGTAATGAAAGGATAAAAGGGTGAACTACCCTACTATGTCAAGTTTAAAAGTTTTCTCATCCTCGAGCAAATCCTAAACTTAGGGTAGTAGGGTGATTTGTGATACAACGGCTATATCAAGTCATTGTCTGGTTGGTTGGGGTTGAAGTTGGGGTATCCGATGGGGGGAGGTCATCCAAGAAGTATTGTATATGTTGTTGTGCCTCTAAAGATGTCATGAAATTATGGAGAGAGCTTCCTTCCAAGGTGGACTTTAAAAAAGAGTGTGGCAGCTGGCTCAAGTTTTGCTCTAAAGGAGTCCTAAATGTAGGAAGGAACTCAGCTTGAGTATACATTGACGGTGCTTGGAAGAAAGATGGTTGTCTTGGGGGTGTTGTAGTTGCTATGTGGTATGTGTTTTGATGAAGCTTGTAGTATACTATGGCTCAGGCCTCTGGGTCATCAGTTCTAGCAACGGTGGGTGGACTATGTTGAACCTACCAAAGAGCATCTGGTATAGATTGTCCATGTCAAAAAATGAACGTCGTGTCTCTAGATGAGAAGGTGGTGGCTGGTAGAATTGGTGAGTGGGCTTAGTATGGGGCATATGCTAGTGATAAATGTCATGCAAGTATGCCCCATCATGCTGCTCAACATCTGGAGCATCTGATATTGGTGCACTGGGGGTAGAAGGTCATGTAGTTCTATATGCATGGAGTGTGTTGCCCTCATTATCTAGGACAATGATATCTATGAGAAAACCCTAACACATGAAGTTTGCATGGTCTGAAGAAGGAGTTCTAGTGAAACATGGACAAAGAAAAAGGTATCCTATGATGCATATATTTATCTGGTTAGAGTGGTTAAGATGGTTGACTCCAACGTTGACGCGGGGTCATATTCATCACTTGTATTAATATGTCATCACTGACTCCAATTTGATGTGCAATAAGCGTGATGATTCCACCCATCGGGATGAAATGGTGTTTTCGATTGATGGTGTTGTAAATGTGATGGATAAGGAAGTTACCCACATTAACCTTCCTCCCAGTGACAACACGCCAGAGTAGGTAGAGATCATCTTGACTGATTGTGCCCTAGTTGTCTAGCTTAGCCATTGAGTTGACAATGACCCTATGGGTATAGCGGATTAGTGTGTCCTTGATATGAGTGGACAACAATTTCCTCTCCCCTGTCAGCATCCCCTAGGAAATTTCTACCTTGAAGTCAATGTCGTTGGTGTCTAGACAACCTCATGAAATTTTGATGTAGTTCGTTGTTAATTGTGATATCCAGTCATTCAGTTGATCCATAGTGACCTCCTGATGTACATCTAGCAGTAGAAACCATAGTGTTCATGCTTTGCATCCTACAGCTTCTCCAGTGTAGAGTAGAATTTGAACTTAGCCTCTCATACACATCATAGTCAAAGTATGTGATGAAATTTAATATGCTTTCCTTCATAAACTTATTAATGTAAGTTCATATCCCCTAGGAATTGAGAGAGGTGGGGTCATCATATATGCATGTGATGACGTGCCTATTAATGAGCTTGTTAAACTTCTTCTGCTCTCATCCAGGGAGCTCAAGAGGAGGTACAATGACTAGTTTTCTATTAGTAGAGGAGACATATAGATCAATGTATGAGGTAGAATGGTGTGAGGAGGAGGATTGATGCATGGATGACACCCTTTAAGCAAATACACCTTGCTACTCTGTTGACAGTGGAACCTCCATAGAAGATGTGTGTCATGGCATGCCCTAAGAAGGGTGTTCTTGATGTCCACTCAATACTTTGAGGTAAAAGTATTGAATTGATGTGAGAAATCATATGCATTAATCTCATCCATGTCACTATTAAGGTAGAGGATGCCCAAGTGTCCATTGGCAATGTCCATCAGTGGAGTGAAGGCATGTTGACGATTTGGGTTGGAGGTGTGTGATCTGGACCCCAAGTATGGTAAGTCTTGAGAAGATTCATCATACAACAAGTTCTAGGTTCACGTTGCACGTGGTGGGTGGCTTTCTAATCCACTATTGGATGGTGTAGGCATTTTTCTCTGAGAATTGGTGTAGATAGATTGTATGTTGAGGAACATTGCCCTCTGCCCTTTGACATGTCATCTTCAACCTTTTGAGTGTGCTATTTGTCTTGTCCATGATGATTGAGGGGAGTTGAGATAACTTTGGTGAAGCAATATGTTTCCCTCGATGAACTGGGGTTAGGTTCCCTAAACCAAATTCGATTTCATGAAGATCGTAGTGGGGTGGTGGTGTGTGGCGGCATTCTAATTTGGTTGTCTCTGAGATGAGTTGGTGTTAGTTTCATTGAATAGATGTTGGTTTCAATCTCAAAGACACAATGACAAAGACCTCGGCTTGAGGAGTGGCAATGCACATGATGTATGTAGAGGATTGTTGGAGATGATAATGGTTGACTTAACAAATTGGCATTGGTTTTATCAGACTCAAATACTTTTCTGATAGGGGAAGAGATGAAGCAGTTGGCGGGTTGTTGGAGGATGTCATATGGTGGGGTAGGAGGGGAAACCAACACCAGTTCCTCGCTATTTATAACGAGTGGTAGGTATTAGGGTTGTTAAACTAGGCTAGTTTAAGGGAAACCAACATCTCCTCATGCAATAGTGGGAGAACGAGACAAACAGACAAAATGCTATCAAAACACATCAACTGGCGGGCATGCTAGCCGAAAAGACATGTCAGTTTGTGAAGAATGTGGGATGAAAATGATTGGGGTAGGAAAATGAGGTGGAAAACATAATGTAGTAGGCAAAAGTGGGTCTGATTTGGTAAAACTAGCCCAATTTTGCCTCCAGAAAAGATTGCATGAAAAAAAGTAGACGTACGACATGGAAAATGAGAAGGCGGTAGTGTGTTAGCCAACAAGCATGTTAGTCGATAAGCATCTCAGTTGATAAGGTCAATATAGAGTCAAAAATAGGTTAGTTGGTAGTCAAAAAGAAAAAGGACAGAGCTTGGGAATTGGCATCAGTTTTGATGAAATCACCCTAATTTCACTGCCATTATAGCCAACACATGTGTCAGACTATCAACATAGGGCATAAGGTGTGGAAAGATGGCCAAAGTTACAAAGAGGACGGTCCAAAGAGTCAGATGGCATGAAATTTTTGTTGGCATTCAGGGAAAATATAGAACAAATAGGAAGAGATGAAATTGGTCCCAGTTTGATGGAATTGGGTCGATTTTGTGTAGTCGTCAGGGAAAGTTCCAAAAATATCGAGGAACTAAAGCTTATAAATTATCATTCTTTAAACTAGGCTTACAAAAAAATGAATAACCTTCTCAACCATTAGTCAGAATAGGTTGGATGCAAATAGGAATGAAAATGCATGTATGAAAGATAAGGAACTATATGCAAAACTTCTTAATAATATATGGAAAATTGTGTCTAGAGAGTTATAGAAAATAAAAGATTGATCAAAAATCTACATTAAAAAATCATTTTGCAAGAGGAAAAGAAAATAAAAGAAAATTGTATTATAGAGAGGGGTGATTGACCCACAATTCCCATGCTAAGATCCCAAATCCTTATTTTTGGTGTCTATGTTACATGCATATTGTCAATAGTGTCTGGCGTAAGTAGTATTGGGCTCAACAAGTCCAAAATAGAGAAATATAATCTAGGGACTCAGTGGATTTGTCTCTATGATGGAATTGACTTGAACTATACTGAAATGAGCTCCTTAGCAAAGCATCCTCAAGGAAACTTTCAAGGTATGAATCAGCATTGATACAGTATGAGATGAAGGGAAGAGGCTACAAATGTCCATGAGGGTTATGTTCTTCATCCTCAATCTCTAATTTTGGGATTGGGTGACCTGAAGGGTCTTCATTGAAAATCTATTTCATCCAATCATCATTTGAACATTTTATAGCCTTTGTTGAATCTACATGTTAACCCTTCACCAAGCTTATCATTGACTTTGGGGGATAGGTTATCCTCATTTTCAACAATCGTGTTGTCATAGACTGTCCATTATGTTCCTTCCCCTCTAACTGCCCCTTGTAAGGGTAGGCAAATTAAAGTTGGCTCGTGTAGATTTGGCTCGTAGTCGTCATCTATAGACTCACTTTCCCCACTTTAATTAGTCATTATCACCATAATCCTTGAACAAATAGTTCCATACCATAGTGGGCACACTATTTATAACAAATGACAAGTCTAGAACCATGAGGCATCACTCTAGTCTGGAGTGGATGTCGAGTCGGGCCAGTCAAATAGGCCTTTTAGTTGTGATGAAGATGGTCTAGAGGTTGTTTGATAACCCACAGTTGATGAAGATCATCATTGTCAATTGTATCATCTAAACATCATGATCCCTTCACGGGTTGATCAACTAGACCAAATGGGGGAATGAGGGGCTTCCCTGAGTAGGTGAGCATTCACCAAAAAGATCTAGGTGAATCCAATTGGTAGTCATAATAGAATGGTGAGATGAGTTCCAAATCGGGTCTAGTGGAGCGGGATTGATGGTTGAAGTCTTCATGGGTGTACACTAGCACGTCTAAGTTTGTTAGAACTAAACTAAAAGATCTTAGAGTCTCCTTCTTTGCACAACAGCCTACTTCTGAGTTGCTGGACTTGAGCTTGAATATCTTCAAGATTCACCATTTGTGTTGTGTACAATTGTTGAGGCTCCATTGTGTCAATCTAATGTGTGTGGATGAAACTATGTTTAGCAGATTGAAGTGTATCACTAGTGTGGGTTGTGATCTCAGTCACCTCTTACATCTAATCATCATGCATATCAAGTAGGACTTAAAGTGGGTATGTTTGTTATTATAGTTGGGTAGAAGCACAATAGTTCTTTCTCTTCCTAGTGTGATGGCTTTGTTTAGCTCTTGGTTTTGTGAAGGTATGGCGGATAAGAGTTGGTCAGAATTTTACACTGTGGGGTCCATCATTCCGGTGTACCATTGTGTGGAAGGTAGTTTTGTGATGTAGATCTGATGGCATCATGGGTGCCATTTATTTGATTATATGTGATGGTGGGTGAATATAGTTCGACTAGCTGAATTGCATGATTTTCAATTATTTTCCAACAGTCAGGACTGTGGAAAAGTTGATGGACAATATTATCAGTCTTGTTGTGTCTAGATCCATGGTTGTGGATGAAAAATAATTAAAGAAAAGAAAAGGTATATTAGTGTATATGGACAAGTAAATGTAACAAGAAATAAAAATTATTCAAGTACAAACAATCTTACTCTAAAGAGAACAAAATATTTGGCCGTTAAATGTGAAAAAAACACCTCCCTGGAAATGGAGCCAAAAATGCTATTGCCCTCAGGTTGCAGTCCAAAATGAATGTGGTTCATTGAGGATTGAACTTCAAATTTATAAATGAAAACCTTTGGGATGCCTGGAACATTATACGGGTCGAAGCAGTGAGATGGGGTCAAACATAGGGATGTGGGGACGGTTAATGACCTAAGAAATGACTCTTACTTAGATAAGCAAAATGGGAGGTAATGCATAGAACTAAAACAATTCAATCAAAACAAAACAAAGAAAAATAAGATTCTATTAAATCCTACTAATCAAGAGGAGTTCCATGCTATTTAACAATAAATTAGGCAGTCTATGCACCTTATTTTGGGCATAGACAATCCTCAAACACCCTAGCAAGCAGTAAGAATCCCAGTGTAGTGTATACCATGATAGTTACTCATGTGGGGTCATCCCACTTTCTTGCCAAGCATGACTAAAATCCCATCAATGGCCTTATACCTCTCTTAAGGATCACAGACCAACACTAGGGATGATCCAAAATTGAAGAGGTGTCTAAAAAAAGTCAATACAACTACTTGAAACAATGATCTTTTAGACCGCATTCTTAGGCATTGTGTTGCAATCATATCACATATCAATTAAGCATGTATCTTTCTAGACTGTCGCAAAGTACCTCTATGGTCCAAAATATCCAGGAGCATTAGGAGTGGCAGAAGATCAGTGAGTAATTTGGACACAATGAACCTATCCCTTCTTGGGCGAACCAAGGTTGGTTTTGCAGTGTAGGGTCAGATCTCTCCGACCTTGGATTTTGGGTAGATCCTCATTTGCACCTTGTCTCTCAAATCTTAGTTCAAACTATTTCCTCTAACCATTCTTAACACTAATATTTTGACATAAGTAAAAATAGAAGTTTATGCAATAAAGAGATCAACCAATCTAAAAATTATAGTCAAAAAGAGAAGAATGGACAAAAACATGCTAGATCTAAATATAAACTACTTTCTTAGAGTCAAAGTACATAAAAATAACTAAAATGGGCTACATAGCCTAAAGGAGATCAACTAGCCATAGACAAACATAATTGGTACCGAACAAAGATGGAAATACATCATTTGTACACAAATAAAGGAGAATAGTAAAAGGAAATAGGAAGAGGAAGATATTTATCCCTTGGAGGAGAGGTGGATCTTTCTCCTTAGCCTCTGGATGGGATAGATCTTGCCATTTCTATCATCCTCTTAGGTACTCTAAAATCCTTGGCCTCCTTTCTCCTCAATTCCATCCCAAACAACAACTTGTTTGGACTGGTAGTGATGAATCCCAAGCTGATTTGGGGAACCTGGCCTAGTTCGTCTGGTGGATGGATGGGTGAAGATGGAAATCAATAAAAATGAGCAGAGGATGGAGGTGGTCAATATAAAATGATGTAGACTGATGTGAAATGGACACAAATAGATGGGAATTGTATGTAAGGTGAGATATATAGCCCTCTCAGGCCTTGGAGCTCTAGCACGGAGGTCTAGGAACCATAAATATGGTGTCTAAGGAGGGATATTTGTAGTGTTAGGTGATATGTTTGTAAGTAAAGATGAACCCAGCCCAGTTAGGATGAATCGGGGTCATTTTTGTGTGATTGTAGGAAGTGGAATGAAATTTGGCCCGGTTTGGATCAATCCAATTCGGTTTCATACAATCAGTCTATTGGCCATTGGTTTCCATTGATCAGTTAAATCGTTGGTTGATGTCATAAAAGGTCACCATTGGATCAAACCATTGTTTTGCACCATCAGAAGGTACCATCCGTCGATCCCCATTGGTGTCTCGGTTGATGATGATGGCTTTGAAGAAATAGAGGTGGGTTTGTGAACACACCCCAGTTTTGTACCATTGGTGTCAAAATTACAAGTTGATGAAGATGATTTATTGGAGGAACCATCAATCATCAGAGGTGACCATCAGTTGAAGGTTCATAAGAAGACTTTCATCAGTTGTGTTCTGACGAAGGAGGTCGATAAAGTGCTGAAATGAATTGGGGTTGGTTTCATGAAACCCAAGCATATTTGTGTCACTGACTTGTTTGGATCACATCTATGGAGAGGTTGCACATAAGGTCAAACCTGGTCTAGTTTGACAAGATTGGATCCATTTTTCATGAGACTGGACTGGTTGAGGAACATAGCATTTTTCATTCGTCGTCCTGGGAATCAAGGGAGTCAATGTTTCCTCAATTTGGTGCCTGTAAGTCCCAAAATTGACTGGTTGAGAAACTATATCTTTAGAAAGGGATAAATAATGAGGAACTAAGTATCTAGAATTATTTGGGCAACGTGTGAGAAACTATAATAAATTACTCAGAAATCATGCTTAAATTTGGGTGTTATCAATAACCCCCCCCCCAAATAAAGGATCCTAATTATTCAAAAGACCACCAAAGGGAGGTGAACATGCATATTTAGTCACCTTATTGAGGACAAAAATAATTAATAAGATGAAACACATGTGACGTTACCTATTTCTAGGTTTCAAAAAACTATATGGTGTGAACACCTAAGAACAAAATAGTTGGTCCAGTGTACCGTGTATCCTAGGTTGATCCACATAATAAATCCATTGAAGTCCATCGATGTTGGTGATTCCTTGATATACCCCCTTCATGTTTATACAATTTGTTGTTCAACTTGCCCTTCTACATTAACCAATTACATTTTAGGGAACACGAGACCCATAAAAATAGTTTGTCTCCAAAGGTCTGTCTTGTGTAGAAAAAATATATTGTAAAGTCAAAATACTAGCACAAGAAAACATATGGCAAGAGTTGTCATCTAATAGATAGTTATGCTCAAGTATAATAAATTTTTTAATGTGGTATGTACCAGTGTTGCATTTTTTCATCTATCATAGTGCCATTTATTTCATGATGGTTTCCATAAGTGATTTCCTCCTAATTTTGTATTGCATAGATGGATGTTTCAAAGTTCCAAAAGAATGGTAAAGCATCACTCAGAAATTAGACAACGAAGCATGTTAGTCATACCTCATTTGGGCCAATTTAGAACCTCAAAAACTACAAGTAGGCCATCAATACAAGTGTAGATCATATATTCTAGTTGAATGATTGAAACGTCTAACTATCAAAAGACCCAAGGTGATGCACTTCGGCAACATATCAAGGTAGATCCAAATTTTAGTGACATACCTTGTAACACTTATGTGGTACAGCCGTACAGAAACATAAATGTACACTTTCAAATAAAAAAACATTTTTTGTGGAAATATATTTAATAATTATGGATCCATCCTAAATATCTTGAAACCAATATATGTATTTTTCACCTCATAAGTTAAGCTTAAAGTAAGTGTAATCATTTTCAATGATAAAATTACTCTCTCCCTTACAAAAATGGCTATCTAACACAAAAATTATTATTTGCTAAACCTAATTTTTTCTATAATTATAGTTCCTCGCCTTCTTTGAATTCTACATTTATGGAGTAAACCTTGAGTAGGAAAATGGTTGAAGAAAAACTCTACAATGTTTTAGGCATAGTGACACTAGGAATTGTATTTCCCTTTTCTCTATCTTTCTTTTATATGTTTATAGCTAACCTTGAGGTGTAATACACCACTTAGTTTGTGGAACTTATCCATATGGTTGTTTGCACTTTCGAGTAGTGTGAATTGCCCTTCATCATTTTTTACTATCACTTAGATACAAATATATCATGTTGATAGCATGCATGAGTATTGTGTAGCAGTTCTATGTATTTTCTAGTGTTTAGTGATAAATTCCAAAACCCAAAGTTGTCCATGTGGATTTTTACTTAATTTTTTGTATCAAGAGAGTGTGACTACTTGACATCGGTATTCATGGAGATCATTAATCCTAAGGGGTCTATCTTGTTTGGTTTACCACAATATCAGATAATTAGCTAGATAGACACATCACTCTAACATAGGAGTGGATTCTGACAACCTTAGAGTGTGAGCCCTTCTATCATCTCAACTAGAAATTTAATTCTCAAGTAATATTCTAGAAAAGGAATTCCCATAAAAACTTGAAATCTTAAAATACTTATATTATTTCTCTTCCTAATCATTAGTCAACGACAATAACTGGTTCAATTATATCAGATTTAGGTTTCATTTGTTATTGTTACTTTCTTCTACTTGCATTTTGATCGGTTGGGATCACTAACGTAATAGAACTAGTGATCAATAGTTCTTTGTGAACAACACCCAAATATCTTCTTATACTATAAATTAATATACACAAATTGTTGTGTCTATCACGTATTTGGGTCAAGGACAATTTGCACATTTATTGATTTATGGTTGCAAATCATTAGACACATAGGTTCTCCTTTTTAGACACATAGGTTCTCCTTTTTATATTATACCTTCTAATAATAATAAAAAGTTCCTTTTATATTTTCTTTTGTTCCCATTGTAGTTTCATAAAGTGTTTAATGATTTGATTAAGATGAGATATTCATCACGGCATAGTTTGAACTTGTGGGGGGCACCTCAAGCCAATAAGATACTTGTTTTGATGATAGAAGAGGAATGATACATATAGCATACAATTGCTAAGTTTCAAAATAATGGCTCTAAAATAATTTGTATATCATGAGGTTTACAGTAGCTCTTGCATGTGTTGTTTGATGTGCACACAAATTATTATGTTTAGCATGCACTTAGTCATATTAATACTAAAACGATGAAGTATTGAGGTCCCTAGCTTTAAACTCTTAGATTTAAATAAAGATTGGTTCTAGAAGTTATGGGCTATCCATTAGAAAAGTTGTTTGGAAAATAAATGCAAAACTCCAAGGATAATTTTTGCATTATATAAGGCCTCAGATAAAATAATCTTAAAAGGAATAAATAGACTATTGACATCATAGAGATGTATAGATCTCATTAATAGGTATTTCATGTTTAGGCGTACTTGGTCTTGAATAGAACTAGGATGGATGATCTAACAGGACAGTCGAGGAAAGTAGTGGTTTGTGGGGCCAGTCATCATTCCCCAAAATTCTATTAGAGCCTTGGGTGGTAGGCTCAGATATTAAAAATAGTATTAGAGTGGCAACCCCTCTCGTAAGTGGCACCCATATGCACATGTGGCACTACAATCTTGAATTGTGCGATCTAGGCATGAGGAAAGAGTTATTTGTTGAGTTCAATGGAGCAACCCTTGCGTTGGTAGACGTGAATGGGTCATTCTGGGACTACACTGATATGGAGAAGAAATTGTGACGTCATATAATTGAGCGTTGATGAGGATGTCAAAAGTCTAAGCGGGGACGTAACATTCTAGGATTTGATGCCTCGGATATAGTTGAGCATTGACGAGGACATCAAAAGTCGAAGGAATAATTCGACCATGTGTATCATCAAGGTACTCCTCCTTTTCATAGATTTCATCAGTAGGTACTTTGTGCTCACGCATGCTTAACCCAGAGTAGTAATAGTATGGATGGCCCATTTGGAAAAATATGAGTTGTGCGCGAGTGAGATCGATATGTGCAGTCTAGGCCAGTAGAGATATGTAGGGCCAATCATCTTTCACGAAGCTCGGAGCTTTAGCCCGGACTTTACATTATATGTCAAATCAAACAAAGTATATGGTAATTAGATTTGTCCAATCAAAATTATCTGTTGTGTAAGTAGAGAATGTGTTTCAGATATCTGAATTCAAAAAAAAAATTGATTAGATATCCGACGAAAATTATAGATCAACATCTAAATCTGGTTCGAACGAATTTTAGTCGAATTCGGATAAATATCCGATTTGAACCTAAAATCATACATTTAATGTTAATAATATATTATGTATAAGAAATATTGATATTACATTATATATATGATAAAGTGTCTATATTTTGATATTTCTATATATAAATGGTACATATTAATAATACATGTGTGTATTTGTTGAATTTGGATTTTTTTTTTAAGCGGATATAGTAATATCTGATTTCCAATCTGAAATTTTCGGATCCAAAATTCGATACCCGAAATCCAATCTCAATCATGTGGATGTCGATTTTTTTCAAAAGTTTCATATTACGGACATCCATTTACAGGTCTATCAATCAGGAACTTGTTTCAAGGGTGATTGGACTGCTTAACCTTGCATGAGCTTTGCGCAACATGAAGAAGACAACAAAGCACCATTTAAGAATTCTGCAGTCAAGTGTAATGAACGTTCCCATGACCATCCGTACACAAAGTACAGGGCCGTAGTGGTGGTTATCTAAAATCAGAACTGCTTACACGCTGTCGAAGGGAGAAGAGAAAGAAAAAAGTTCCATCGAAGTCCATATGCCACTCATATCCATTTATTGAGCCATATACTCACACTATTCAAGGGCCTATCGGAGGAGCAAATTAAAGAGAGACGAGGGAATACGGTGGATGTTTTCCTGAAACATTAAGAATGGATGCATGGTTGTAGTGGTAGCAGCAGTGGTACCAGCACAAACACTTCTTTTGAGTGTAACCATTAGACCTAACTTAAAAAGTGAACTGGATCTGACATTATCTTTTGTTTGTCCGGCAACTGAGACAGTTCGGCGTCTCAATTCAAACTTGTTCACCTTAAATTAATGTTATCTGGAAAAGTCAAGCGCCCAACTCCACAAGTTGTTTGTGCCCAAGAACCCATTACAGAAACTCCAGTCCCACAACATGCCACAAGATACATTCCAGAAGTCAAAGACAGAGTGGTCCCTTTTAGCTATGCAAGCCCCATAACTATTGTGGGCTGAAGTCAACAAACAATCAATGAAACTGAAAGTCAACAGCCGCCGCTATTCCGTGCAGACATATTTCTAGAAAACACCGGTATCTTTCAGATCGAATGGCCACATCTGCCAAGTCACGTGGTCAGTTGCTCCCTTACTCATTCCAATAAAGTGGCTTGGCTCAATGTGGTGTAGAGTGCCTTCTCAACCTAATGCGACAGAATTATTTGACTTATGTACCCATAACGCTATCTCGGCCGCGATGGCAGCAAATTGCCGTGGAGTTTGTTTCAGAATGGCCTCACATCTCGAAATAATAGACCTGTTAGGTTGGACTTGATTAGTGTGCAGCATTTGAAAATCTGGAAATGACAACATTTTTCATTTCCCCTATATATAAATTATATATTATATGTAGCATAAAACTATTCCCACCTTGCTCGTGTATTCAGGTTGCGCTAGAAGAATGCCTTCTCTGAGTTGGACAGTTCTGCCCCTGAAATCAAATCAAGGCCGAAGAGCTGATTTCTTCAGTGTACCGTGATTTTTCAGTCAACGTCTTCCACTGAGCAAGTTTCTTGTCAGGTTTCTTAGTGTTAGTTTTTTTTTAGGGTATCTTAGTGTTAGTTCTATTACCGACAACTAAATAGGTGGCATCTCTCCATGAAGTAGGTTCAGCGTTATATTCAGTCAAAGAGAGAGAGCTGCATATAGCCACGTTCACGCAGTTTTTTGTTTATCATGTCCGAAATTTAAGTTGCCGATATTTTAAGTTACCAACCATAATGACCCTACAGGATATTACTATTATACCTGTCAGAATTCAAAAATAGAGCTTACGTCCAAATACCTCTTTTTCTCGATATATCACAATGCAATGAATAAGATAACAAAGTCCACAGGTTTTCCAATTGTATCTCTTTCAAATTGTTTGCTTGGGCATGGCTTCAAGCTCAGTTTCCTATAACCAGCGGAACCAGCCGTGGGTAAAATATTTAGGTCGACCAAGGATACTTTAGTGCAGGTAGCAGTCCGGTGACAGTCTTGATGGTGTCAGCTTGAATGGTAGCAGTATGCGACAAAATAGGCATGCCCAAAACATAACAAGCTTGACGGTGTCGTCTTGATGGTTTTCATCATTAGGCATGCCCAAAATATAACAAGCCCACATTTGTAGGTATGTGGTCTACAGCTGTAAATGGCTCCTTAAATCTAGCTTTATGTGAAATCAAAAAAATAAAAGATTCGGTGCATATGCTAACTGATATCATCCTGAAAGAATACATTGACTATAACATAACATGATGGAGACTGTGACTTGCTATTATCCTAAATGAATATAGAATTTATTGACTATAACAATTGATACATATTTCGACAATCAAGCCTTTTTCTTAGCCTGCAAAATACACATTAGTTGTTACTTTAGAACCGGTAAAAACACACATAATACCAGACTCCTTTCTTCTGCACGACTAGCGTCCCATGTGACAAAATCAGAAGCACATCTTGAGGTGCAAGCTTCCAAGTTCTACGCTACTGACTTCGGTTTCTTGAAGGCAATAGCTAAGACAATCCAAGTAGAGTAGCATCAGACCTAACGTGACGGAAACGTTGGAAAGCTCAATATTTATCCATAGAGGGCTCTCCATGGCTCTTGAATTTTGTTGACCCGATCTATTTGCTTCTTGCACACTTTATCTCGAGAGAAAGACAAAGTACAACGACGTGCAATGAATTCGCCAGCCTCATAAAGTGCCTACAAGTGAAGAGAGTCAATTTCCTCTAGAAGCAGGTACATTTTAAAAATAAAATCTCAAATATAGATAATTAGAAACTTCAAAAGAAAGGCGTATAGATCATATATCCAAAAAATAAACGATCCAGGTGTGAGAAGATGTAACTTATGATGAAGCACCTCTTGTGAGACTGTAAACACTGAGCCCTATCCCCTATGAGAAGTGCGCCTAATATTTTACAATAAAAGGCAGTATTGTAAACATAAATTAAGGTGGAACGGGCATAAAATTAGTGGTACAATATAAAATATTAGAGTACATCCAATAGAAATTATCGACAAACATTATTTGTATAACATTTAACCAGCATCAACGATTAGCATGGATCCACAGTTAGCATGCAAGTCACATTCGTGATGTGGGATGACCTTATGACTCTTGAGGCCTTATCTCAGACCTTTTGGGAGATTTTTTTTTTTTAGTATACATAACAACAATCAGCTGACTTCGCAATATTCTTGTTTACACTGCTACCATGGAGCAACAGCATCCTGTTTTACCATACCCTTCATTGCAAATGCTATAATTGAGTGCATACATATTAAACGATGAATCCACATCCAAGAAATGAGAATCAACGCAGCTCAATAGCCAAACTTTTTTGCTTAAAGACAAACAGAAAATCAAAGGCAAATTCAAAATTGAAATGATGTTTCAAATGTTTTAATAATTGCTCTCTACACCAGTGTTTTAAAAAGCGGCCCAGGCGGCCGCTTAAGCGGCCGCTCAGGCGGATGAGACCCTTGGCCGCTCCAAATAGGCCTTAGGCGGCTGGTCAGGCGGTTTTGCATTAGGCGGCCGCTTCATGCCCGCTCAGCCCGCTCAAGCGCCCGCCTGGACACTGATTCTGAGCGCCCGCCTGAGTCCGCTTAAGTGAAAAGCAGGACCTAGACCCACTTCTTAGGCCCAAAAGTGAAATGTAATGATATTTTCATTATGTAATATTACACTATTGATATTGTATAACATTATTTAACATGTTAATATGATATTATTGTATTAAGTAACTATGTATGTATCTAAATACTGTATAGTAGTTAATCAGTGTGTAATACTACACTGATTCTGCTGCTATATACAGTAGTGACGACTATGTACCTATTATGTCTGTTATGGCAAGTAATACTAACATAAAACTTACCATGTATATGTAACATAAAACTATGTAATTGTCACAACTCAGTAATAGTGTACTGCTGTATAGTACTAATTACTAACTATAGAACATTAATCTAAGAAACAACCAGTGTGTAAATGTAATACAAAATCAACTAATTATTTACGGATCATGCTCCATCTACAGGTACAACAGTAATTTATATTTATTTTCTTGATCTTCTTCATGCATTTTTACTTGAGTTGTATTTATTTAATGGCAATTTGTCATAATGTCATCCATTATTTTATAGTTATGACTTGTGTAATAATTCATACACTGTTTGGGTGTTTCATTATGTTGTATAATGTGTTTTACATAAGTAAAATGTCTAACTACAATATGTGATTTATATAGATTTATGTGTAATTTTATGAAAAATTGTATAAAAAATTAGAAACCCACCTTACCAAAAAGCGCCCGCCTGAGCGGCCGCCTGCCGCTCAAGCGGCCAGCAGTTGGCATCCGCACGCCTCCCGCTTCCCGCTTTATAAAACATTGCTCTACACAATTAATTTGCTTCCTACGTTTAGAATTGTTCATTCTCTAAGCCACTGTGTGCCTCTAGTTATTCATGAACAAGTCAAACACCTCTCTTGTCTCTAAAGACCTCACACATGCTTTCTACATTACCTAAAGGAACTGCATATGAATACAGGAGCCGTTATTGCTTGGGCGTCACTCTTGTTCCCGTGACTTCCTGGAAGAGTATATGGAGGAACCTTAAGGGGTTTTCAACCTTTCCAACATCTGAATGCAGTAAATTGACACAACGGAGGCAAATTGAATATACTAATATTGGAAGTGTTTCAAAAAACGGCCGCATAGACCGCATATGCGGGCGCATATGCAGTTCAACCCCTTGACCGAACCACATGGGAATTCAGTGGATAAAACGGACAATAGCCGCATACGGCCGCATACGGCCGCATATAAGGCCGATTAGTCCCTGATTTTTTAATGGAAAAACTGCTAAGCTGGCAATTCTTTAATGTCACCCCTTATTCTTCATATAACTAAAACTATCACCTACATTTAGCCTACCATCTACTCTCATTTCCTCTTTTTTGCATTACATTCATCTATGATTGTTATACATTTAGCTAAATATTGCACAATTGTGTGTATTTGACAAGTGTTTGATTGCATATTTGCACAATTGCATCGAAAATATGTAGTTCTACAAATTATATTTGTAATTATATGATTATTGTATATATATATATATATATATATATATATATATATAAAATCAAAAAATAAAAAAAGAAAACCGCATATACTCTATTCAGTGACCTCTCCGAACGTACAACGCATACCGTTTTTTAAAACCATGGGATGATATCATATGCTAAGGGAGTGAGTCATGAGCTAGTGATGGGATAATAGCCCCCAGCGATTGAGGGGAAAGACTCTTGTTGCGTCCCCATCAGTGTTAGTAAAGTCAGTCAAGGTCAAGAGAGGAGGTGCCCTTGTTGATTATTCTTATTCGAATGAGAAACTCGCTGCACACGACTCTCCAGTCGGGATGCGAGCAAAGGTCGGAGATCAAACCTTTGGTTCGGGTTTCAGCTTCTGCCCCCTTCCCACTTCCCAGCAAAGCAAATGTCACTTGGAGTCAAGGAAATGATATTCTAGCTAGCTATTTTTAGCTGTCATTATGCACATGTATTTCTTATTGGACTCTATGAAGTCACTTAGCTCGAGGCAGGCCCGTCCAGTCTAGCCCATGGCTTCTATTTAAGTCATACTGCTCAATAGAGCAAGTCGGTGAACTGTGTTTCAAATTCAGTCACGAGTTCCACGATTGACCCTATTTTCTTGCTCTTTCCATTTCTCGCTTCTCCTCGGCTAGAGCTCTCAACCAGATCTAGGGTTTCATCTCCTCATCTCTTCTTACTTGGTATCAGAGCATCATTGGTCCTTTTTCCTCATTTCTTCATGGCATCTATTGTTGTCGTTGCCTCATCTACCTCAATTGAATCGACTCCACCTAGACATCTGCCACCACCGTTAAGTATCCATTTCCATCCGACGTGAATGTATCCGATTTCGTCTTGCTCCGCCTCAATACCGCCAACTACCTCTACTGGCCCCTGGGAGGTGCAAATCAGAGCTCTGGTGGAGAGTAATTCCCTCGTATCATTTATAGAAGGGACAAAGAAACAGCCCGAGAAGGTTCTTGTTGATGACAATGGCAATGTGACTTCAAATCCATACTACTCTATGGATGAGGACAGATCTCTCATGAAAGGATGGATCATGGGGATGCCGACCGAAGAAGTTCTAGGCGTTGGCATTAGTGTCAACACTTCTGCTAAGATCTGGAAGGCGCTCGCCAAAAATTTCTGTGAAACAACTCAATCCATAAATTTCGAGTTGCTATCGAAGCTTCGACGGATTCAAAAAGGAAACAAGAGAAAATAGTGAATATCTAAGGGAGTTTAAACATATTTGTGATCAATTGTACTATATAGAAAATGCTACCAGACGATGATAAGATATACTTTCTGTTAATTGGTCTAGGAAACGATTTCAAGATTTTCATTGTGCCAATGATGCATCCTCCTATATTACCCATGATGAGGTCGTTTCTCTGCTAAAAGACCATGATATCCATAGATCAACTGCTAAATCATTTTCTATTCCTAATTTTACTTTTGTCAGACAACGAACTATGGGAGAAGAATTACTGGTAGAGGATCATATAGACAGCTGGATCCTCAACAGCAATCACAATCCTGGAGTTCTTGGTACAAGACTAGATCACTCATTCTTGCCTCTGGGTGAGGGTTTTAATCAGTGTACCTGACCCTCAGGCAACTACAATCAAGGAAGAGCTCCAGTATTCTATCAAATTTGTGGAAAAGGGGGGCATGAAGCCAATGAAGACAACGTCTGATTTCGATGTCGTTTCGGTGGCCACAGAAACAGAAATTTCAAAAAAATTCGATAGAAATTTCGACAAATTTCGATAGAAATTTCGATAAATGCGTTCCTAGCTTTTCGACGGCAAAATAAACGAATTGATTTATGAAATTTTACCAGAATGATCTACTAGTATAGATCTACTCAAATATGTAATAATATTTCATATTGGATATGTGGGGGTGGGGTCTCGTCATTTTTTAGTGAATGACCTTGAACTGTTTCGATAGGCATTTCGATGGGGATTTTTGATGTCATTTTTCAATGGAAAAATTAAAGAATCAAGTCATTATAGTTTGTACGCACAATATATAGACATTAAAGAATCAAGTCATTATAGTTTTTGATGTCATTTTTCAATGGAAAAATTAAAGAATCAAGTCATTATATGTTTATCAATACTTGTATACCAGATTTTGTATCCTGTGTCTCCAATCTCTCTACAGCGTTCCCCTGTCCACTTGGTTTCCTGCAAGCAGGCTATATTGACATTTCTTCTCATCATGGTATCCACTATCTCCAAAGATTTCCCTGTCAAAGAGCCAATATTCCAAGATCCAACTCTAATCCTTTTTTGTTGAACTTGCCTTCGTCAAAAATGTTGCCCCTGCACATTTTTCACTGCATCTGGGCAATGATGCGGCGGGACTAGCTTATTTACCCACACCCGTCCAAGATGTGGAAACCCTTGCATATTTTTCACTACATCCGGGCGATGATGCAGCGGGACTAGCTTCTTTACCCACACCCGTCCAAGATGTGGAAACCCTTGTTTGTCCTTCAACACAACCGGGAGTCGTTGTGTCAAAACCTCTTGCATATTTATCACTGCACCCGGGTGCCGATACAGCGCGTCGCTAGGTAGGGACGCTCCAACGATATTCTTATAAGGATCTATGTCATAGAAAGAGTGACAAAGTTTTTATAGGCTGGCTGTCAATCTACCACCAACCCTCCTCCTTTACCCGGGCTTGGGACCGGCTACATTTACACAGAATATGAAAACATAGGCGGAGTTTACGGATATACAGTTTTACAAAAAAAATATATCTAACATTACATAAGAACGTTTTGTTTGCTTGAGGACCGGTTACTGTTTTGTTTAGATATTGCATCCAAGTACATTCATTCAAACTTTCAATTACATAGTGCACAACGACACAGATTACAAAAGAACCATCAAACATAAATTTATTAGTGACAGCCAACACAACAACAGTGATTATAACGTAAACCAAATCAATGGCAGCGTACAGGAAACAAAAGAAAAAGGCCTAAAAGCCTAAACTACAAGGAGGTAAAGATCTAAAACAGTACCTATCGTAACATGTTTGTAATCGCAATCTTTATGATCAAGTAAACTTGCTACTTGGTTAGGAAGGGTGGTAGAGAAACGCGGTTGAAGTTGTATGACGAGGGGAACCACCTGGGCGCGTCGCCGAGATCTGAGCTCCTAGATTAGGAGGCCAGCGTGTTTTGGGTTGGATGTCACCGCTGCCAAGATCCAAGTTGTTAGATCAGGAAGCAAGTGTGATTTCAACACTTGGATGCCGTCAGGATATGGAAGCTGGTGGGAAATCGACTCCTTGACGAGGTTTGGATCAGGGCCTGCAGTAGCTGGTGCCTTAGTGGGCGGCCCCTAGAATCCTTTGCGCCTAGAGTTGGAGATTGCTGAAGTCAGAGACGACAGGGTTGTCACTGATGACGATTGGTGACTGGATCTGGACGGAAGTGGCTGGGATAGACGATTGGCAGCCGGAGGCAGTCGATGGACACCTAGACTCGAAGCAGCTGGGTGCGGATGACGGTTTCTAGGAGGACCAAGAGTCGGAGGCGCCGCTTCCCGCTTCCTCTTGTTCGCCAACTGAAACCGCAGTCGAGTGTTGCGAAAGACAATTCTAGTTCATTAGGGTTTAGGACATCGGTCTTCAATTCACATTAGACGTGAACCATTAGATCGTAGGATAAGAGGGGCTTGTGGCCCTTAGATCTAAAATGATATATTTATTTATAATATTTTATTATTTATTAATTTGACAATGCGGGTATACAGGTCTAACGGGTACGGGTATAGATATGCCCATGAGTAGACCCGCTTAATTACGGGTCCACGGGTCTGCGGGTACAAAAATCTGGACCCATGACGGGTTTTACAGGGTAAGGATTTGCGGGTAAGCGGGTATACCCAGACCCATTCACAGTGATAAAGACAAACCTAATGAATGGATTCCATCCAATGTTGCTCTTGAAGAGCTTACTGTTTTATCAGATTTCTGAAGTCCAGCTGAAAATACAGACTTTCATGTCATTACTCAAGATAAAGATATTTGTATAAATAACTCGTCTTCAATCATTCAGTCAACTGAGATAGATACTGTCTTACTAATTGTTGTATATCACCTACTGAGACTGATAAAGATGTTATACAGTCCTTTGTGTGGTCACTCAACAGCTGTTGAAGAATTCTCTGGTACAGAGTTAACATGGGTATGCCTAGCACAGCTTCTGATGAGAGTCTACCAATCACTAACTTTAAAATTAATGGTGATGAGTCGCCAAATCTAGACAAGATCGTTAACAATATTGAATCAGTATCTCATATGGTTGATATCACCATACAGACTCAGCAACAAGAATTAATGGTGCATAATTCATCTACATAGCTTATTAACACTCATCCTATGATCACTTGAGGAAAATCAGGATTGATAAAGTCAGCCCCAAAGAATGGATTCCATCCAATGTTGCTCTTAAAGAATTTACTATTTCTCAGATTTTTTAAGTCCAGCTGAAAATACAAACTTTCATGTCATTACTCAAGATAAAGATATCTGTACAAACAACTCCTCGTCTTCAATCATTCAGTCAACTGACATATATGATACTGACTGTATTACTAATTATTGTAAATCAACTACTGAGACTGATAAAGATGTTATAACTTAATGGTGACGAGTCACCAAATCTAGACGAGATCATTAATAATACTGAATCAGTATCCCATATGGGTGATGTCACCATACAAACTCTACAAGAATCAGTGGTGCATAATTCATCTACAGAGCTTATCAACACTCATCCTATGATCACGTGAGGAAAGTCAGAAGTATTAAGCCAAACCCAAAGAATGGGTTCCATCCAGTGTTGCTCTTGGAGAGCTTACTATTTTCTCAGATTTCTGAAGTCCAGCTGAAAATGCAGATTTTCATGTCGTTACTCAAGATAAAGATATTTGTACAAATCACTCCTCGTCTTCGATCATTCAGTCAACTGACATATATGATACTCACTGTCTTACATATCCTTGTATGTCACCAACTGAGACTGATAAAGATGTTACACACTGTCCTGTGTGTGGTCAATCAACAGCTGTCGAAGAATTCTCTGGTACAGAGTTAATATGGATATGCCTAACACTGCTTCTGATGAGAGTCTGCCAATCACTAATTTTGAAGTTAATGGTGAGAGTCACCAAATCTAGACGGGATCATTAACAGTACTGAATCAGTATCTCATACGGTTGATGTCACCATACAGACTCAAGAACAAGAATAGTGCATAATTCAGCCACAGAGCTTATCAAAACATTCATCCTATGATCACTCGAGGAAAATCAGGAGTGAAAAGCCAAACCCAAAGAATGGATTCCATCCAATGTTGCTCTTGGAGAGCTTATGATTTTCTCAGATTTCTGAAGTCCAGCTGAAAATACAGACTTTCATGTCATTACTCAGGATAAAGATATTTGTACAAATACTCGTCTTCAATCATTTAGTCAACTGACATACATGATGCTGACTATCTTACTAATTCTTGTATGTGATCTACTGAGACTGATAAGTGATAAAGATGTTACACACAGTCCTGTTTGGTCAATCAACAGGTGTAGAAGAAATCGCTGGTACAGAGTTAATATGGATATGCCTAACACTGCTTCTGATGAGAATCTGTCAATCACTAATATTGAAGTTAATGGTGATGAGTTCCAAATCTAGAAGAGATCATTAACAATACTGAATCAGTATCACATACGACTGATGTCACCATACATACTCAACAATAAGGATAAAAGGTGCATAATTCATCTACAGAGCTTATCAACACTCATCTTGTGTTCACTCGAGGAAAGTCAAGAGTGATAAAGCCAAAACCAAAGTTTATCATGACAACCCATTATGTTTCTGGCTTACCCAAGTCTATAAAAAGTGTTTTACAAGGCACAAAAATGGCTAGCAGCTATGAACCAGGGGCTCATTGCTTTGTATTCTAAAAAAACATGGAGCTTAGTTCTCAGACCACCTGATACTAACATTATTTGTTCAAAATGAGTGTTCAAGATTAAACTAAGGCAGAGGGATCCTTGGAACTGTTAGATAGTGTTTTATTTATGTTCTTTATATTCTCCTGTTATTTACTTTTTTTTTCACTGCCTTAGGCAGAGCCCGCATCCTTTTTCCAGCCATAGCCCGGATAACTGGCGGGTGATAAATCCAGCGCTCCACAGCGTGGTTTGAACCCGGCTCCCCCCGGAGGGGGACACCGTGCCTTACCAGCTGCGCTAACGCTGACCGGGTATCCTGATATTTACTTATTCTACAAGGACCTCTATGTAATTGTTCTCTCTATAAATATATGGGGTACACACATTGTGTACCCTAAATCTTACGGTCCACTCAAGATGGTATCAGAGTAGGTTATGTAGCCTCCACCCTCCACAGCCGCCCCCCCTCTCTCCTGCCCCCCCCCCCGCCCTGCGCCCGCAGCCGCCGCTGCCCGACGTTGACCGACCGGCCGCCACCCATAGCTCTTGGCTGCCGCTGGGTTGCTCGCCCTCTCCTGGTGATCGTGCGGCCCCTACTACCCGTCTGGTGGTTCTTCGTGTACGCCACTGGCCTGCTAAGTGCATCCCGCCACCTATCATTTGTCTCTGGCTGATCCGTTGACCATCTTCGGCAATCTTCCGGCTCTTTCTGCCCGTGTCGGCCCTTGAGCCGCCAGGTTCTCTGTTGCACCTCGGCGTAATCTATATGTAGATTGGTCCTTACGGATCTTCTCTCTGTCTGCTGCCGCCTAGCCGGCGGATCTAGGCGGTTCTAAAATCTGCTGTTGTTTTCTGCTACATGTGGACCCGGCTTCCTCATGGCTTCCTCTCATGAAGACTTTCGTCGTCATGTGACCACTGTGAAGCTTGACGGACGCAACTACCAACATTGGGTGTGCTCCATGGAGATTTTTGCCAAATCTCAAGGCAAGCATGCTCATCTGACTGATGATCCGCCGCCTACTACTGCTAAGTCCAAGGACAAAAAGCACTATGAAGACTGAGTCAAGGATGACTCCACAGTGATGATGTGGATCCTGAACAGTAGCGAAACCCGCATCAGCGTCACTCTGCTTCGTCTCCCGACAGCCAAGGAGATGTGGGACCAACTGGCAAGCACCTACTCTCACAGCAAAAATCCCAAAAAGGTGTTTGATCTGAAAAAACAGCTGTCATGTCTGCACTTTACTGGACCTGACATTGCTGACTACTTCTCCACCTTTAAGGGTGTATGGGCTGAGCTCAAGAACCTACATCCCTTATCCACTGACTTGGACACGATGCAACGCCAAAGACAGGAACTTCAAGTGGTCCAGTTCCTCTGTGGTCTTCCAGACTCATATGTTGGGATGGTTGACCAGATCCTAGCCAGCGACCCTTTACCCACTTTGGAGAGTGCCTTTCAACGTCTCCAACGCCTACCGGCCTCCTCTGCAGATGGGTCTTCTGACACAACTGATCCTACTGCTCTTGCCACTATGTCTGGCCGTGGACGTGGTAGGGCTCGTGGTCGTCCACTAGACAATCGTTCTGCTGCTCCTGGACTGGGACGTGGCCTCTCTGGTCGCGGTTCCCTTGGTCGTGGATCGTCTGTTGATACTTTTGGAGGTGTCGTTGCTCAGCAGTACAGTGACTTATGTTGGTCGTACGAACCACACTGAAGACAAATGTTGGAAGAAGCATGGCACACCTGCGTGGGCCAATGCTGCGACTGATGGTACTACTCAGACGGTCACTACTGCTCCATCGACTGAGTCCACTGCTGAGTTCATCCGCTCAGAAGTGGAACGGCTTCTGCTGAGAGGACTGGTGGATCCTCTTCCTCGGCCGCTACATCTGGAGCTCACTCGGCCACCTACTCTGGTTGTAATTTTGCATTGCTAAGTGCTCCTTCTTATAGTGTTGGTAATACCAAATGGGTGATGGACTCTGGAGCCTCTTCTCATATTTCTGGCACCGTTCCCTGTTTTATAAACTGTCTAAACCATGTTCTACATCTACTGTTATGCTTGCTGATGGTTCTAAATTCGTTGTATCTGGAATTGGAGATGTCTTTGCACAAGTTCTTCTGCGTTCTGCCTTATAGGTGTCTAACTTTCCATTGAATCTATTATCTATCAATAAAATTGTCCGCAATCTTAATTGCAGTCTGACATTTGCACCGGGTACTTGTGTTTTTTAGGACCTTCGCACGAGGATGAAGATTGGTGGGGGGCATGAAGGACCTGATGGACTCTAGTACTTAGATGAGTTGAAACATATTGGCACTTCTGCTCTAGCTTCAGCACTTTCAACTTCTGTCTCTGCGTTACAGTGGCATTTCCGACTTGGGCATCCGTCAGCTGAGAAGTTAAAACATGTTATTTCTGGTGTCGCATGCATAGTTTTCAATGTGAGGCTTGTCAATTAGGCAAACAATCTCGATCTGTATTTCATAAAAAACTCAGATTGGTAGCAAAGCTGTCTTTGATTTGGTGCATGTTGATGTATGGGGTTCGTGTCATATTCCAAGCTTGTCTGGCAATAAATATTTTATTTTGTTCATTGATGGCTACTCTCGTGCTACCTGGCTATTTCTGTTAAAAGATCGATCCCAAGTTCTGCCAACTATTAAATTCTTTTTTTGCTGAAATTAAAACTCAGTATTCTATGCCTATCAAAATTTTGTGTACTGACAATGCATTGGAGTTTGTTCAAAAAAATGTGGAGCTATTTTGTCGTTCTGTGGGGACGATTCACCAGACGTCGTGTGCATATACACCGTAACAGAATGGAGTGGCTGAACGAAAGAATAGACATTTACTTGAAGTAGCTCGCAATATAATGTTACACTCTAATGTTCTCAAACATTTTTTGCCAGAGGCGGTTCTTACTGCATGTTTTCTGATAAATCACATGCCTTCTTCTGTTATTGGAAATAAAATACATGTCCAAATTCTGCAACTAGATCTGCCATTTTTTTTTGTTCCTCTGAGGATTTCTGGGTCAACTTGTTTTGTTCGTTTACTTAGTCCTAATCAAGACAAGTTGTCCCCTAGAGCTGAAAATTGCATTTTTCTAGGATACTCACGAACTCAAAAAGGGTGTCGTTGTTATAATCCGATTACTAAAAAGTGGTTCATGAGTAGTGATGTTGTATTTTTTGAAGATACTCAGTACTATTCTAATAGAGGAGCTACGTTGAGCTCCGATTTGATTGCAGCACCTCTGCCTAGTACTTGTGATTCTACTACTATTGTGCAACCAGATACGCCTACTACTCCTCCACTTATTGTTTATCAACGCAGAAATCGACCGCCACAGCCTACTCCTCCTGCTCAAGACCCCCCCACACTGACAACCAATCTTCTCCTCAAGAAGGTCCTGCCCCTACTGAAGTGATTTCTGATCTAGATTTACCTATTGCTCTCGGGAAAGGTACTAGATCATGTACATCTCATAATATTGCTAATCATGTCTCCATTGATCATCTGAGTGTTCATGTTAGTAATTTTGCTGCTACTCTATCAGCTATTTCTGTACCCAAGAATGTGCAAGACACTTTATAGAGTCAGGCCTGCACTCAAGCCATGACAGAGGAAATGGCTGCTCTCACTGACAGGGGTACCTGGGATCTTGTTGATCCTCCTTCTGATTGCAAACCTGTTAGATGTCGCTGGGTCTACACTGTTAAATATCATCCTGATGGCACAGTTGAACGCCTGAAAGCTCGCCTTGTGGAGAAAGGGTACACTCAGACCTATGGTTTTGATTATTTTGAAACCTTTTCTTCTGTTGCTAGGCTGAATTCTGTCCGAGTTCTTCTGTCTGTGGCAATTAATCTGGATTGGCCTCTCATCCAATTGGACGTCAAAACTGCGATTCTTTATGGTGATCCTCAGGAGGAGGTATGTATGGAGCAACCACCTGGGTTTGTTGCTCAAGGGGAGTCACACAAACTCTACCGCCTCAAGAAGTCTACTTATGGACTCAAACAGAGTCCACGTTCCTGGTTCGACAAACTGAGCACTACCTTGTCTACTTATGGGTTTGTCAGATCTTATGTTGATCATTCTGTTTTTATCAAAAAGACGTCCATTGGTATTGTTGTTCTTATTGTTTATGTTGATGACATTATTCTATCCGGCAGCGATCTTTCTGAAATCAATGCCACTAAAGCCTATCTATGCAAACACTTTGTCACTAAAGATCTGGGAAAATTGAGGTATTTTCTGGGAATTGAGGTTTCCAGGACTGCTAATGCTCTTGTTCTATCACAACGCAAGTAGGTTCTTGATCTTCTACAGGAGACTGGTATGTTTGGAGCCCGGCCTACTGACACATCCCTTGATCCCAATGTGAATTGGGATGATGATGAATCTCCCCTGTATCCCGACAGTAAAAGATATAGAAGATTGGTGGGAAAACTAAAATATTTGACTGTTACTAGAGTTGATATTTCTACTGTTGTAGGTCTTATTAGCCGGTATCTTGATAAGCCTAAAAATGTCATTGGGAAGCACTGCGTCATATTCTGAGATATTTAAAGAACTCTCCTGGTAAAGGCCTATTCTATAGAAAACATGGTCATTGCTCTCTTGAAGGCTATTGACTCTGACTATGCTGGTAGCAAGATAGACAGGAAATCTACTTCTGGTTATTGCACATTTGTTGGGGATAATCTGGTTACTTGGAGGAGCGAAAAGCAAAATGTGGTTGCCAGATCCAGTGTTGAGGTTGAATATCGTGCTATGGCTCATACTGCTTGTGAGCTTTTGTGGGTGCAACCTCTTCTAAAAGAACTTGATGTGGTATCCTCTGCTCCTATTCCTATGCACTGTGATAACAAAGCGGCTATCTTTATTGCAAGTAATCATGTTTTTCATGAGAGCAAGGAATTAAATGTCGATACTGACGCCTTATCGACGACGTGGAAATAGATATTTACTGGTATACCGACGGAAATATCGACAGATGCAATCTTAGACTTATCGACGCCTAAATGAACGAATTAAATCATGAAATTTTACAGGTGTGGTCTCAACACCTAGATGCAACGTTTTATGCAATAAAATTCTATATTAGGTATGTTGGGGGGGTCCATCATGTGGGAGGTAGGGAACCTATCCTGTTTTCTGCAGATTTCGATGAAGGATTTCAATGACAAAATATTGGAATTAAGATTTGAAATTTTACTAGCACAATCCATAAACATAAATACACACACTTATGCAATAATATCCAATTTACAACACATAAATAGCATAGTAACTTACTAACTCATATCAGTTGTATGTCGAGTTACACTGATTCTCCATACAATATTGAGTTGATATGGTTGACATATTGCTCCCATGACATGTACATTATGTAAGGTTGGTGGTATCAAAATACGTGTTGCTCATACACGTCATGTACAATACTGTGTATAATACTCGTTCGTATTATGTAATTAAACACGATATGTTTTAGAATTTTACAGTACTATGTCTCCATATGCATCATATCAGATTCTAAAAGAAAATATACACCAGGGCTTTCTATTGCTCTTCTTCAATGTGTGACTTTGACAATTAACTTCATGATTGTCAAGGAAGTTAGGCGCCATCACTGTTGGGACACCTTTTCTCTGTTGTTGTTTGTAGCATAGGATCTTGATATGCAGTAGTGAGTTTCTCCATGGATTATGCACAATAGCGGGATAAGTATAAAAGCCATTATTACCATGCCCACCATATGCATATTGTGGGGATGCGATAATTTAAAAGTCTAGTTACCATGTCAACCATGTCCATCTTGTGGGATATATGTAGCAAGTGCCATGTATAATCAAATATAAGACTAGAAAGTTACAAAATCTATGTTTTTTTTACAATATTTGTTTGTTGTGTTGCGAACTAGTACATTTTCTTCCTTTGTATGATAAAAATACTAGTTAGAAGAACATATGTATACTTATTAGCTTACTACTAAAAATGATAGCAAATTATACTTATATTTCGTGGATTATTTAGGTATATTACTATGATTATTATGTAGATTATGAGAAAGTGTTGTAGATCTACAAACACATACAATTAGAAAGACATAAAAAAGCAGATGGCGAGGTCTTTGCCAATTTAAGGCATTTTGGGACGAATTTACATTTTAATTGAGATAGATGACGTGTAAATGAGAGAAATGGTAGAAAACATAAAGGAATACCTTAGATTAGACTTATCTGAGCCCTAGTTCTCGAGATCCCTTTGCTCCACCATTTCCTCCTCTCAAACAATGGAAATAGACTTAAGCACGCAAAAATCGGTATATCTGTCGGTATACCAGTAAATTTCGTCGATATTTGGCGGTATTTGGCAATATTTGGCGATATTTGGCGATATTTGGCGGTATATCATCGGTTTACCGATATTTGCAATCCCAACGACATGTTTGTGTGAACCGATGACCGATGTCGTCGATATCAGTACCGACGGTATCGTCGATATCTCTTTCCATGCATGAGAGGACTAAACACATTGAAGTTGACTGTCACTACACCCGAGAGTCTATTCTGACTGGACGCATCTGCACTCCTTTCACTCGCTCAGAAGATCAAGTTGTTGATATCTTTACAAAGTTGTTGACAAAGAAACATGTATGCGCTCTGGTGGACAAGTTGGGCAAGATTGATATCTATGCTCCAACTTGAGGGAGGGTGTTAGATAGTGTTTTATTTATAGTCTTTATATTCTCCTGTTAATATACTTATTCTACAAGGACCTCTATGTAATTGTTCTCTCTATAAATTTATGGGGTACACACATTGTGTACCCTAACCCTTACAGTCCACTCAAGAGGAACAATTAAAGGCAAGGTTAGTAGCTAAAGGATATAGTCAAAAAGAAGGTATTGACTATACTGAAACCTATAGCCTAATTGTTAAAGTTGCTACTGTTCGTACTGTGTTAACCATAGTTGTAAGTCTTAAATGGAAACTCACTCAAATTGATATATTTAATGCATTTCTAAATGGAGATGTACTTGAACCTGTATACATGGAACAGCCACCAGGGTTTACAAAGAAACTCCTTCCTAATCATGTATGTCAATTACACAAAGCTCTATATGGTTTAAAGCAAGCTCCAAGAGCATGGTTCAACAAGTTGAGTGATTTCTGGCTTGGATATGGTTTCACGGGCAGCATTGCAGGTCCATCTTTGTTTGTTTTGATGAATGGAATTGTTATCTTGTATCCACTACTCTGTGAAGGATATCATCCCCACCTGTAACAATTATAATTTCTTAGAAAAAAATTCAAAATTATTGAAGCAGTACCTTTAATCTGTGAGATTCGGGTGATCTAAATTATTTCTTGCGAATTCAAGTCTCCATCGATGCAACAGAAGAAGCTAAATTAAGATAAATATATAATTGAAGTTCTTAAACAAGCTGATGTGTTGGATTGCAAGCCATGCAATACCCTATTGCCTTAAACTTTAGCAAGCATACTTATATTTTGTTTGGAAAAGCGGTGGCAATTGCTCAGGCAGCGATGGACAACCACGGGCAGTGGGTCAACCGCTACCAATCACGTTGTCAAATACATGGTTGTCCATCGCTCTCATTTTACATTGTGTTTTCTGTCTCAAACATTCGGCAAACTCTACAGATCGCTCATTTCTCACCGTGAGAAATTGTTACGATGGGCCATCGGCGATGAACACACTTGCGTTACCAAACGCTGCATAAATTCCTCTCTACTACAAGTTCCCACTGAATAGAGAAATCTAGTGGGCAGTCTTCAATATATTACTACTACGAGACCCTATATTTCATATGCAGTGAATACAACATGCCAATTCTTAGTTTCCCCAAATACCTACTTGTGGAAAGAATTACACACTATTTCAAAGGAACCTTGAGCGTGAGTTTCAAATAAAAGCTTCATCTTCCTTTTCCATCATTGCATGCAGTGACTCCGATTGGGCAGGATGTCCAGCAACAAGGCGATCAACCATTGGTTTCTGCATCTTTCTAGGGCACACGTGCATCTCCTGGCGTGCTAAAAAGCGAACAACTATTGCAAGGTCCAGATGCAAAGTTGGATATTGTGCTTCAGCTTCAATTGATACAGAAATCACATGGATATCCTTTCTACTTGGAAATCTAGGTATCAAACTCCCTCAGCCAGAAAAATTATCCAGTGATAACATCAGTCTAATTCAATTGACCAATAATCCAGCTTTTCATGCACGCACTAAACACATCAATATTGAATACCACTTCGTCCACGAAAAAGTTGATTTGGGACATTTTGTCACAGCTCATGTTCCTAGTCAACAGCAACCTGCCGATGTGTTCATGAAGACCTCGACAAAGAATGTGTTCCGCCTCTTGAGAGCCAAACTTGGCCTCTATCAACCCATGCCAGTTTGTGCGGGTGGGGGGACGGATCGGATGATATCTCTAAAATAGAAAAGATGGCTTGTATTAGATGAGTAAAACAATTACAGGAGACTCTCTTATATAGGAGAGTAAGAATAATCTAGAAACAGGAATATTCTAGAATGAGGAAAAAAGATAATAGGGTAATAAACAAAGGCAACGCCCATAACACAATAATAAAGGTAAAATAAAGCCAAGAAAATATATATACTAATACTCCCCCTCAAGTTGGAGCGTAGATGTCAATCATGCCCAACTTGGCCATCAGTGTAGTGAATCTGGTCTTCGGAAGAATTTTGGTGAAAATATCAGCAACTTGATCCGCAGTCGATGTATAAGGTGCAGAAATCTGACCATATAAGACAGCCTCCCGAACAAAATGGTAATTAACTTCAATGTGTTTGGTGCGTTCATGGAAGGTGGGGTTGCTGACAATGAAGATAGCAGCTTTGTTGTCACAGTGCATTGGAATGGATGAAGCAACAGAAATACCAAAATTTCGCAGAAAGACTGCGTACCCAGAAAAGTTCACAGGTGGTGTGAGCCATGGCTCGATACTCTGCTTCGGCACTTGAGCGAGCAACTACAGTTTGCTTCTTGCTTCGCCCAGTTACCACCTACAAAAGTGCAGTATCAAGAGGTAGATCTACGATCTATCTTGCTCCCAGCATAATCAGAATCAGAGTAGCCAATAAGATTACAATGGCCATGTTTCTTATATAGCAGGCCTTTGCCAGGAGAACTTTTCAAATACTTTAGAATATGGCAGACAACATCCCAATGGCATTGACGGGGCTTTATCCAGATATCTACTTAGGAGACCAACAGCAGAAGTGATATCAGCCCTAGTGACGATAAGGTAGATGAGTTTTCCAATTATTCTGCGATACTAATGATGGTCAGGATAAGGAGAAGTGTCGTCATCCCAGTTAGTGTTGGTATTCAAGGGTGTATTAGTTGGCTTAGCCCCAAGTATTTCTCTCTGATAGAAGATTTAAAACATACTTGCGCTGAGACAAACACAGACCAGAGAATAAATGAGAGACTTCAACGCCCAGAAAATACCTCAGTTTGCCTAAGTCTTTGGTAATAAAGTGTTTTTCCAAGTATGTCTTAGTAGCTCGGATGCCTGCATAGTCACTTCTAGATAAGATAATGTCATCAACATGGACAATGAGAACTACAAGACCAGAGGTAGTTTTCTTAACAAAAATTGTCAGACTAAGAGCGACGAAAGTCAAATTTCTGAAGAATAGAACTGAGCTTGTCAAACCAGGCCTGGGGATTTTGCTTGAGGCCATAAATTGCTTTGTGAAGGCGACAGACTTTGGAAGACTCCCCCAGACTCTCAAATTCGGGAGGCTGCTCCATGTAAACCTCCTCATGCAGGTCACCATACAGGAATGCATTTTTAACATCTAGTTGAAATCAAGGCCAATCAAAATTTACGGCCATAGAAATAGGAATACGAAACAAAATTTAACTGAGCCACCGGAGAGAAAGTCTCAAAGTAATCAACCCCATATGGCGAGCTTTCAGTCATTCAATAGTACCACCTCGTTGTATTTGACTGTGAAAATCCACCTGCAACCAACTGGTGAACAACCACGGGGTGCATCAACCAAATCCCAAGTATGTCTATCAGTGAGGGTCTACATTTCAATTTCCATGGCTTCACGCCATGATGGATGTTGGAGAGCCTGAGCAACATTCTTAGGAATAGTAACAGCACATAAAGCAGAAGTGAAATTTGCAAAAGTATTTCTCATATTAGCAGTAGTGCAAAAATTCCCAATAGGATGTGTGCAAGAGCGAGTGCCTTTGCGTAAACTGATAGGAATGTCTAAGTCAGAAAATACCTGAGATGGTGGTTGATCTGCTGACGAGGTTGGAAGAGTTTGTTGGGCCAAAGAGGAAGTCAGTGCCTTCGGTCTTCTTTGGTTTACTTTTAAAGGAGCAGCAGCTCAGTGTTTCAAAAAGCGGTATGCGTTATGCGTTCGGAGAGGTCACCTTGTAGAGTATATGCGGTATGCGGGAGTATATGCGGAAGTATATGCGGTTTTGGATTTTTTTTAATTAATTATTATTATATACATATATATATATTAATCATGATTTACATATTTAATTTGTGCAATTGTGTATCTAAATAGTACAATTACAAGAATAATGGATGCAATTATGCAAATATGCAATCATCACAACTTAAATAAATACAAACATGCACTATAATCTAAATTTAAATAAACATAGATGAATGTAAATGTATAAAAGAAGAAATTAGAATATCTCTAACTAAAAATCGGGGTATAATCGGCCTTGTATGCGGCCGTACAACCACTTATGCGGCTTGGTCCGCTTTTTGCACCGATTTCCATTATGCGTTTTCTTGGAGGTCCGCACCTTGTATGCGGCCGCTTATATGCATAAGAGATTTGGTCCGCTTTTTGCACCGATTTCCATTATGCGTTTTTTTGGAGGTCCGCGCCTTGTATGCGGTCGCTTATGCGGCCGCATAGACCGATTTTTAAAACACTGCAGCAGCTGCAACTATATTATCTGACGAGGCAGTATCAACAGGCAGAGGTAAAGGAGTTTCTGACAGTAAGTCATACGTCAAGGCAGATCCAGCAGAAGAGTAGAACGGTATATGTTCAAAATAGACAACATCAATGGCCAAATGTTTGAAGATATCAAACACCTTCTTTGGATTTTGTTTATGAGAGTATACGTGGGAGAGTTGAACCCACATATCGAAACCATCCATTTCTTAGTAAGCGAGTCAAAGAAGTGATACCCCTTTTGTGTTAGAGAGTACCCCAGGAAAATACACTTGGTAGCACGAGGGTCCAATTTAGTAAGGTCGGGATGCAAATTTTTCACAAAACGCGTACTCCCAAAAATACGAGGAGGTACGCTGAACAAAGGAGCATCAGGGTATAGAATCTGAAACGGCAATTGATTGCCAAGAACAGAAGATGGCATGCAGATAATAAGATAACATGCAGTGGAAACAGCTTATGACCAAAAAAACATGGGGAACATGATTGTGAAAGAGAAGAGTATGCAGAACCTCAAGAAGGTGTCGATTCTTGCCTTCAGCAATTCCATTGTGTTGGGGTGTATATGCATAAGAGATTTGGTGAATAGTACCCATTTTGGTACAAAACAGATTGACTGACTTTTGCATGAATTCAAGGGCATTATCGATTCGAAAGATTTTAATGGATTTACCAAACTGGGTATGTATCTCAACAAGGAAAGTTGTAATAGTGTCAAGTATATGAGATCTGTCTTTTAACAAAAACAACCAGGTATTCTAGAAAAATCGTTAATAAAACTCATAAGTACTAAAATCCAGAAATACTAGCAACAGAGCACGGGCCCCAAATGTCGGCATGCACAACATCAAATGATTCTTTTGAGCTAATATAGTTTTTCTTAGTAAAAGTAGATCGAGTTTGTTTCCCTAACTAGCATGTCTCACAATGAATAACTGACTCATAAATGGCAGGTAATAAATGCTTCAATTTTGTTGATGTAGGGTGCCTCAAGCGGTAGTGCCACTGAATGTTGGTCAAAGAAGTAGTCAGGAAGCCTTCGTCTTTGGTGCATCCAAATAGTAGAGTCTGTCTGGACCCTCATGGCCCGAACCAATCTTCATCCTCGTGCGTAGATCCTAAAAGATAACACCATCCGGGTCAAAAGTAATTGAGCATTGTAGGCTCTTAACAGTTCTACTCACAGATAACAAGTTGATAGGAAATTTCGGAACAAAAAGTGTTGAGTTCAAAATAAGACGACCAGCAGTATAGATATTCCCTATTCCGGAAACAGGTGTGTGAGAACCATCGGCCAATGTGACAGGCGGAATAGCATCAGTTTTATGCAAGGTAAAAAATAAAGACCGATTGCCAGTGATATGAAAAGTGGCACCAGAGTCGATAACCCATTTATGTTTACCAGACTGTGCTAGAGGAGCAGATTGTGTCAGAAGAGCAGAATCGCCAACAGTGGAAGTCTCAGCAGAAGAGGCCATGCGTGCTTGGAGCAATTTCTCAACCTCAGATTGGATCCAATCAACAGATGGCGGGGCAGACGTAGAGGCAGAGGTGTTAGGCTGGTCTGAAGAAACCTGATTTGCCTAAGCAGGTTTATCGTGCTTGATCCAGCAGCGGTCTTCAGTATGATTATTGCACTTGCAAAAGTTGCAGTAACGTGGTTCAGTAGAGGAGTCAGAGCCAGAGGAATACGAACCATGACCAGCACCTGGAGTTGAGTGGCCTCGACCACGGCCACGACCGCGGTCACATCCACGGAAGGAATCACCAGAACGAACAGCAAGAGAAGCACTATCAGAAAGTTCATGAGTTGCCTAAGAGACAGAAGGCAAGTGTTGCAAGCGTTTCAGAACATCGCGTTAGGTGGGCAACGAATCACTGGAGAGAATCTGATCAACTACACTCGTAAAGGAGGGTGGTAGGCCAACTAGGAATTGAACAAACTGTAGTTCATTCCATTCTCTTTGTGCTTCCTTAATAACGGAGGATAGCGGATGATAAACTTCAAACTCATCCCAGAGGGCACAGCACTGATTGTAGTAATCTTCAATAGCATTTGAGGTAGAATACTCCTTGGCCAGGTGTTTGAAAATATCAAACACTTTCGTGGGATTTCGTTGATGAGAATAGACGTGGGAGACTTAATCCCACATATCCTTAGTCGTGCGCAGGCGCAGAAGGGATTGGCTGATTTTAGGTTCTGCATTGTTGACCATCCAGGTCATAACCCTAGAGTGGTCCTTGGACCACAGGTCATACGCTTGTTTAGTCTTGTCATCAAAAGTAGCAGTCGGTTTTGTTGGACCTGTAGTAGAAAGATGGGACTAGCGCCCCTGAGCTTTGACATAGAGGTCAAAGGAGACTGCCCATGTGTGATAGTTGGAGCCGTCCAATTTGGTAGACGTCACGCAAAGATTGTGAAGCGGATCTGAGGGAGCCATGGGAGGTCACAGAATGCAGGACGATTGGCAGGCCGGAGCAGGACTCACGTAGCAGTCAGCAGACATATCAACAGGCATGTAGCAACAGCAGGCACATAGCAGACAAAAGTAACATAAACCCAACACATGTGAGATCTAAAAACACCCGTACACGGGCAGAAGATAGCAGAAGGAGATCTGACGCATCAGATCCCAGAAACCCACGATAGGGCAGCAGTAGATATAGAAAACCTACGCCAACGTGGAGGATAAACTTACTCCACCATGAGGCGTAGGCAGAAAAAGGAGCGAGATCCGATTATGCCTTCAACGTGTTGTGACTAAAACGTTTTCGAAGAAGAACATATGTGAGCCGAAAAGGGAAAAGAGAGGTGGTAGGAACGGCTAGCCGGAAGAAATGATGGTGGGTGATGGAGAACGGAAGACGAGGAGCATAAAAAGGGTAGAAGTTAGAGGGGGGGAGCAGCAAGTAGCTGCGCGAGAAGGGAGGTGGCAGGGAGGTTGGCAGATGTGGACTGTGGATAGAAGGGGTGTAGCGGCTGGCGTGGAGAGGGAGGAGAGGGTTGTGGTGGCTAGGGGGCGGGATGGGTGGTGTCGGCGGTGGTTGTGGTGGCTGCGGGTGGGGAGTGGTGGCTGCAATGGGATGTGTGGAAGGGGGGGAACAGGGTAGGGGAAAGGAGGGGCCGCGGGGGGGGTTGGCGGATGGAGCAGCGGGAGGTGGGGGAAGAGGTTGGCGGCGAGTGAACAAGGAAGTGGAAGGGAGGAGGGAAAGAAAGAGTGTGTCTAGGGTTTAAGGAGGCATGGGTTAGGGTTGAGGTCGGAGGATCTCAAGATGGATCATGCTCTGATACCATCTAAAATAGAAAAGATGGTTTGTATTAGATGAGAAACAACTACATGAGACTCTCTTATATAGGAGAGAGTAAGAATAATCTAGAAACAGGAATATTCTAGAATAAGGAAAAAGGCTAATGGGCTAATAAACAAAGGCCCATAACACGATAATAAAGGTAAAATAAAGCCAGGAAAATATATATACTAATAATATCATATGTCCAAATGATATTCTACCTAGCTAGCTTTCATTGCTATTAGACATGTCATTTCTGAATGGATTGTGCGAAGTTCAATTAGCTCAAGCCAGGCCCATTAAGCCTAGCACATGGTTTGTAGTTAAACCACACTATCCGATAGAGCAAGTGCTCAAACTGGCTTTCAAAATCAGTTCGAGAGTTCCGCACTTTGCCCAATTTTCTCACTTCTCCTCTGTTAGAGCTCGTCCTCTCAACCCGATCTAGGGTTTCATCTCCTCATCCCTTCTCACTACTAAAGATTGGAGGGTGGGTCCATGGGGGTGAATTGGTCCAAAAGTCAAAAAGGCACCTGAAGCTTCCCAGTAAACAAATAGATCATAATCAATTGTGCAAATAGAAAAGTAGAATGCTGCTACTTACATTTTTTCCAAATTATCGTATTTTAATTGAGTTCCTGTATCTTATATTCTATACATCCCATTGTTTTGGTGAATAAGCAATTTGTACATTGCATTTCATTGCAGAAATTACAGTTTATTACTCCGTGGCTTTGCATTCAGTGTAGTTGCATCACGCGTACCTCAAGTTCTTGGTCTGCAGATCCTGTGCCTAGACGTTGTCTACTGGTTGAGCCAGAAGAATAGTAGGCAGCCTATAGACTTATGCCAGGTGCACTGAACAGTTCAAAGTTTCACAATAGATCCGCAATGTGGGAGGAACTTTAGAAACACACTGCTCGACAGAGCAAGTGCTCAAACTGGGTTTCAAAATCGGTTTGTGAGTTCCGAGCTTTGCCCAATTTTCTCACTTCTCTGTTAGAGCTCGTCCTCTCAATCCGACTAGGGTTTCATCTCCTCATCCCTTCTCACTACTAAAGATTGAAGGGTGGGGGTGAATTGGTCCAAAAGTCAAAAAGGCACCTGAAGCTTCCCAGTAAACAAATAGATCATAATCAATTGTGCATATAGAAAAGTAGAATACTGCTACTTACATTTTTTCCAAATTATCGTTATTTTAATTGAGTTCCTGTATCTTATATTCTATACATCCCATTGTTTTGGTGAATAAGCAATTTGTACATTGCATTTCATTGCAGAAATTACAGTTTATTACTCCGTAGCTTTGCACTCAGTGTAGTTGCATCACGCGTACTTCAAGCTCTTGGTCTGCAGATCCTGTGCCTAGACGTTGTCTACTGGTTGAGCCAGAAGAATAGTAGGCAGCCTATAGACTTATGCCAGGTGCACTGAACAGTTCAAAGTTTCACAATAGATCCGCAATGTGGGAGGAACTTTAGAAACACACTGCTCGACAGAGCAAGTGCTCAAACTGGGTTTCAAAATCGGTTTGTAAGTTCCGCGCTTTGCCCAATTTTCTCACTTCTCTGTTAGAGCTCGTCCTCTCAACCCGACTAGGGTTTCATCTCCTCATCCCTTCTCACTACTAAAGATTGAAGGGTGGGGGTGAATTGGTCCAAAAGTCAAAAAGGCAACAGAAGCTTCCCAGTAAACAAATAGATCAGAATCAATTGTGCAAATAGAAAAGTACAATGCTGCTACTTATAAGTGATTCCAAATTATCATATTTTAATTGAGTTCATGTATCTTATATTCTATAAATCCCAATGTTTTGGTGAATTAGCAACTTGTACATTGCATCTCATTGCAGAAATTACGGTTTATTACTCTGGCTTTGCACTCAGTGCAGTTGCATCACGCGTACCTCAAGCTCTTGGTCTGCAGATCCTGTGCCTAGACGTTGTCTACTGGTTGCGGCCAGAAGAATAGTAGGCAGCCTATAGACTTGTGCCAGGTGCAATAAACAGTTCAAAGTTTCACAATAGATCCGCAATGTGGGAGGAACTTTAGAAACACCTACAAGCATCTGCTGAGTTGATTCAGTAGTTTCACCAATCTCCATTCCATAGATTTTTACTTCCGTATCAAAGGATGATGGCATGAGTTCCTTTGCAATTTTATGTGAATCAACATAACAAGAAGTTATGAGCATAGATGATCTGTTTGACTCTTCTAATGTGATTAAGACCAAAAGCTCATTAGTAACACAGGCAACAGTGGCTTGCTCAAGATCTGGAAGGAGTAACAATGAGACCTACAACGAAAATTGATAAGCACATAAGAACACTTAAGAAAACAAAGTCAACAAAAAGAATACTAACGTTTTACAGGATGAGTACTCAAAAGAAAATATACAGCATAATCATACTAATACCACTAACAACGCTCACTTAAGAAAAAAAACAAAAAACATGCAGCATGGCCTTACTACCGTCAAAGACAATAATCACGTAACACCGGCAACTTGAATGTCCTGGGACATACAAATCCATTGGTGGCATGTTTATCCTTTCAAATTTTTGAGGTGGCTCTAATTTTGTCAAGAAGTTATAGTGAGTATATACAACCTAATTTTTGTTAGTTAGCAAAATTACAGTCAAAGAGCTCATCAGAGAAGAAGGATCCATGTAGCCAACCCACCATTAGTTCCAATTTAGGCTTAAATAATGATGATGGTGAAGATGATGAGCAAAACTAGCGTCGAACAGATAACATATTTTGAAAAGGTGCCTTCCATGAAAATGAGTCATGTGACATCCACCTTTCTACAAGGATTCCTCATGGTGATGAAAGGTCCTTTTCATGAATGGAGCAGCAGCACCTCGTTAGAGCAGCAAGTGGCAAGCCTTATGATCAAGGGGAGGCAGTCAAGCTGGTTTTCAGCACAAGAGCAGTTGTGTGTGTTACAAGAGATAGTAGCATCACAGGTGTGGAGGACATAAAAGATGGATGATGATAGGAGCCTTCACAATTTGATCGAGAACTTTAACACAGATATCAATTAATGATATGCATAACATCTTGGACTAGTGGATGCTTACTTTTTATAGTTGGAGAAAGTCAGAAAACCCATCGAGTAACATAGACCAGTGAAGAATGGATTTGAGAAATCACATGTATCGAATCACATAATAGGAATCTTATGTGTGTGTTGAGGCCTCATGCTATCTATATCAGTCTCTCTCAAGTGCCAAACAAGTTGATATGATGAAATACAGTGAACCACAAGATTATGGAAGCATGGAACATGTTAGATCGTGTGATCACCGAACTATAGAAAGCTCGTAGAGTCTTGAATAACTTTTTGAGCTATAAGCTTGAATTTGATAACTTCAATAGCATGTAGAGTATGCTGAGGGAAGTAACGAATGGATTAAGGATCAACATGTAAGGCATCTCTTGCTGCTCTAATTTCTACATCTATACAGGATTGAGTTGGGTGGAAGGGTGTCTGAGTGATCAAGCATAAGAAACCACACCACCAGGCAGTGTTTCAAAAAAGGCCGCACGGGCCGCATAAGCGGCCCGCATATACTTACCCGCTTATGAGGCCGATTAGTCAGTGATTTTTAGATAGACATTTGTTATCTCGGCCCAAACTAGATTATATTTTTATTGATAACATTCTCTTGATGTACTATTTCGTTGTACGTTTTGTAAACGACACACATGCTTATTTAATGTTTTTTATTTTGGACCTCTAGGACATGCGGGCATTTTTTGTATGATTTGGTTAGCACTGATTGCTATGTTCTTGTGTTAAATCATTTTGTGCATGCTTCATTGGAGTTTATGTTTAAATGATTCTAGAATGCATTCTAAATGGTGCTTTACTTTTCATTGAAACTTTATATTTAAATATATCTCAAATTTAAAGGTCTAGATATGTAATGTACAAATTAAATATGCAATTGTGTGAGTACTTTATATATACTAATTAATTATTCTAAAAAATTCAACACCGTATATATTTCCGCATATACTCCCGCATACTGCATATACTCTATAAGGTGACCTCTCCGCACGCATAACGCATACTGCTTTTTAAAACTATGCCACCAGGAACAGCCTTTGATTTGCCAAAAGCTATCCCAAAGCGTGGTAAAATGTGAGGAGTATCTATTAGAGTACCAGCAGTATGCAACAATTTAGCTTAAGGTGATCATATGCTAATGGTGAAGGTAGTCTTTGGTGTCAGCTGTGTAAGTTCTGGGAAAGTGCTAGCTAATTAATTATGAGAATTTGAGATTCTATACACAAACCTACTAAACATGGAGGGGGATTTCACTTGACATGTCTACATATCAGCAATTGAAAAAACGCCCGGCTCCAAGATTAAGTGCCCCCTTAAGCATTGTGGAAGGGGAAGTCGTTGCTTTTTGGGCCTAGGCGGGTGTTGAGGCGGATTGAACCGAAACGACCACATTTTTTAGCAAAAAACTCGCCTCAACCCGCTTTGGTGACCCGCTTCAGCCACATTTTGGCAAAGTGTTGATCTACTATCAATTTTAAGTACCCGATTAAATAGCCCCTTAAATCCTAACACCTCATCAACTTCCCGATACAAGATGTTAGAAGCTGACGGCAATAATGTCGCTAGGTAACAATTTTTGTCGGGCCTTTTGGTTTCCGGTTGGGAGTGGGAATCCCTCTTTGTTCCTCGGCGCCCTCGTCCGTCCATAAAAGGAGCAGAGACGACTACACAAAATACACCAGCAATGACAGTCACTTGGAGTTAAAACAAGTCGGTCATGGGTGACCGAAGGGAAAGAATCACGAAAGGAGGAGATGATGCATCCATGGAGTCCGACAAGCACCCAGTCACCCCTCATTGGGACATTAAGGCTAACGAAGGGGAAGCAAGGACCAAGAACAGAGGTTCAAAACTTTTTCTATTAGTATTTGAACTAGTTGCTTCTCTAAAGTTGAACATCTCGCTTTTGATTTTTATTTACAACGACGTTTTATATGTACTACTTCTTTGTTACTGATTCATAATCAACATTTGCAGCTGATAACTCAACACGCTTCATTCCAATATGTATCACCATGCTCCAGTGTTCAGAAAATCGGTCTAATTGACCGAATAATCGGTTTTGGAAGTCTAGCGCTCCGCATATGAATAATCGGCCTATAATCGGTCCACGACCGATTAATCGGCCGTTCGGGGGGTATAATCGGCCGATTAATTGGCGATTTTCAAAATCAAATGCTAGTAATAATTTTTTTTACATTAATTATTTCTAATACTACTATTGGTCATTACAATTACATTCTCTTCTTCCACTTTACATATTTGGTCTTCTCCCCATGTTTTCTCAATAAGTTTATAGTTAATGTTTATTGAACTGATCCTTATTGTTGATGTTTTCTTCTCTAATTTCATCAATGTTTCTAAAGGCAAGCTTTAACTGATTATAGGTTGAACTGGTAAATGTATGCCTTCGTGAATAGACATAATGTTGCCGGAAACCAATGTTTCGATTCAAATGGCAGTGGGGGAAATCACCAGTGCGAAAATGTGCAACAACAAGCAATTAGAAAGGCACCTGGAGGGAGCCGCCAATGGTGCAGAATTGAGCGGTTTGTATCGGAATAGTCTGTTCCTTGACACCGTACTTCTCCCCGATCGGGAGCTCAAAACAGGAATCTTCTCTGGAAGCATGCAGTAGAAGGGGCAGAAAGATGAAATGAGGGGGGAGAAGTCTTCACGGAAAAATAGTGCATAAGAACAAGGAAAAGGAAAACTACCTTGTGATGCCGGAACTTGGTTGCGGTTGAAGAGCTTGATAGAGTGAGGGACCGAAACTAGCGGGGTCCCTCGCGAGGCAGATTACCTTCGATCCGAATTTCATCCCGCTGATTGTATCTTCAATGCAACACTCCTTCGGACCTCTTCTCCCCTCCCTCTGAGTTGCTGTGACAGTAGTAGGCTAACAGCCGATAGCTAAATAACCCTCACCTTCAAGCGCTCTTTCTTTCTAAAAAACACGCCCCACCCTTCCAAGATTCAAGAGTAAAAAAAAAAAAAAGCGTTTGCCCTCATTAGACGGGGATGCTTACACTTGCTAGAATATGTCTAATTTAAGCTGCACGGCCTCATGCAGTTGTGTTCCTTCAACCTTCATAAAGTCAAAATTTAGGTAAACTGGATCAAAGGATTATATACATAGCAAAATTTAGCACTTTATAGATACCACTTTTACTTGTTGCTTTACATATCCTAGTGGTCACTCACATCTTAATAGTGGCAAGAGAGAGTCAAGGATCCTAACTTCCCTAGTTTCAACTATCCAAAATGTTTCTTATAAGCATCAAATATATATGTTATATCCATTCCATTACTCTTTCTACCTCAAATTGTAAGGATGGGTGTGTTCAATTTTGATCTGGTGTGGAAGTAATGCTTTCCATATCGCTCATTTTGGCCATAAATATTACAAACTAAACTTGTCGTGTTAGATTGGTAATTTCTCAATGAAATTAAGCAGCATTAAGATGAACTAAATCAAATTGCTTTGATGTGTTAAAGTATGGTATGGTTTTGTTTTAAACTGATGTCATGTAAAAGTATGCATGTGGATTGACAAGGCAGTTTATTTTAAAAAAAATCATGAAATCATTAAAAAGTGTCTATCTATACTAGCCAAAAATTGTGTGCCTTTCAAATATACCAAGTAAATTTTTATTAAGTTATAATTTATAGTAAAATAATTTTAAAAAGTGATCATATAGTTTGCGAGATATGCCTATGCATATATCATTTTGGTGAGTGCAACATTCCTCATTTGTTATTTTGACTTTTCTATTTTGTATTTTAGATATATTTGATTCAGTAACATGATTAATATGAATATACATTACAAAAGCAAGAGTTTTTATTCAGCAGTTATGCATAGTGAATTGATTGTTTGTTTTAGTGTTGTGGAGTGACTAAATTCTGCTGGCAAAACAATGAAAAAAAAATCTTTGTTTACTACTAGGAAGCCACTAGGATCACTATGTTTTATAGATAAAATGCATCTGGAAAAAATATTCATTAGTCAATAGATACATTTTTGACTGAATTTTAAATTTGACAGAGATAATGGTTGGTTGAACTATTCATTTTCTAAAACAATTTGAGAGCCACTAAGACATCAAATCATTCTCGTTGAAATTACAAGTTTGACCGACACTGTCTCATTGGAGTAAACTTTAAGTGATGGGTTAGTTAAACAAATTTTAGTTGATGACTTAATTATTGTGTTAAATGATCTTTGATCTTCACATCTTTAGTTGAAGTATCAGATCAACCAAAGTGTATCTTGGTAAAAGTATTAGTATGACTGATTATGACTCTTGGTTACATGATTAGTCATCGAGAGCAAAGTTGACCTCCTATAACCCATGTATTTCTGTTAGAAGCTTCCCTATGATCCTCTAAATAAGTTCAATATATTCCTGTAATAGGTACCATATTGGGTCTTACTCAACAAACTTAAGCAATGTGATAATGTTTATACTAGTTTAATTTGTGAAATCCATGTCAAGAATATTTTAATTCACAAGTTATATGAGCTTTTCCTATTCTATACTTTTCTTAATCACGCAGAGAATCTAAAAACTATACTACTACTTGTTCTTTCATTTGTATTCTATTTTCCATTCCTATTTAACTTTACTGTAAGTGCAACTATAAATACTTTAGTTAAAGAAGTGACAATTGTTTAGTGTGATTTTGAGGAAGGATTCCTTTAGTCGTGATCTTTTGAGGGTAGATAAAGAAGTTTTTTGGTGTCCTCCTATTAATGCAACTCATTTTTCAAACAAAAACAATCAATATCATTCAACTATGTTGGACAAGACCCCTAGGCATGGGCTTATACAAATAATGTGCAGGAAGCACTAATTGGCTTATTTCCTCTCCAGACCAAATTAAAATAAGAATTAAAAACTATTTCATTAAGAACTTACAAGTAAGTTTCTAATGTTACACTTAGATTCTAAAACTGAAACCATTGTGTAACAAACCCTTAATGAAAACAAAGACTCAACAATTAGATAAAAGACAAAGAGAAATAAAAGATAATCATGAAACACTCTAATCAAGAGGTGTAAAATCATATCCATACTTTGGATGAGCATGTTATTGAACATCAACTCCCCTCATGTTGAAAAAACAAGACTCCGACGAGTGGGGATGCAGTTGTGGTAGTGTGGGAAGCATATGTCTAATGAGATAAGTTGTATCTTCCTCCTTGGGATGTTCATCACTGGGATCGCTAGTAGGAAAGATCTCCTTGTATTCTAAATCATCTTCCTTAGACTTAGAGGATGTAATAATCAGACGATTAGGGCATTGGTTGGAGCGATGTCCAAAACCCTTACAAGAAAAGTAGTAAGTGTGGCTCGTCGATGTTGTAGCAGGATAGAAAATCTCAGTGTGGATTTCATTATGATAGTAGTGGAATCATTAGAAAACGTTGATGAAGAACGTCTCCTATTGGTGGAGTTTTTTAAACATCATTTCTACTCATGCTCTATCTGTGTAGTACATGAATCACATCATCAATAGAAGAAATGTGTGACATAGCCAATGTTGCTGCAATAGATGAATTGAGCTCATGACAAAACATAGTGATCTTGGTGGTAGCGTCCTAGGTAACATCTGACTTATATATCAAGTCATACAATTTGTGGGTATACTCATCGACGTAATGAAATCCTTGTTGTAAGTTATATATCTTAAGGCATAATTGTTGTTTGTAATTAAGAGGGACAAAGAAGGACTCTGTATCATCTTTCATGTCTGTCTAGGTGCTAATGTGGTGCACTATATGTAGTCATTCCACCAAGTAAATGTGGTGTCACGGAGATTGGCTTCTTCATACTAGATCTTGCAATTTTCTCCCAGTTGGTGCCAATCAAATAATGATCCCAAGTTGTGGGCCTAGTCGTATGAAATGTCAGGCTTGCTAGTGCCATGAAATTTTGGAACATCAATCTTAAGTATGTGTTCTTGACAAGGATGAGATTTTGGCAGTGGTGGACGGCATCATGGTGGTGGAGGTTGTGAAAAACCACTAGTGGGGGTGAATAGGGTTTTATGATAATTTTAAAAATAATTCAATCAATCAACCACAAAAAGATTAGAGAAGGATACACGTCATTTAGAGTGGTTCCACCCTTAGCAAAAACTAAGGGAGTCAGTCCACTACCCAATTGTTTCCAATTGGGATTTTGAAAGTATTTGAATTTTATTACCTCGCAAGGATGTTACATAAAATTACAAGCACATTCACCATCCTTAGGATAGCCTTCACCTAGAAGTAGTCCCACCAACCTTGAAGCAGCCTTCCTCGAAGTAACTCCAAGCTCCCCTTTGAAGTAGCTTCCCATTGAGACAGCCTTCTTGAAGTAATCTTAAGTTTGTCGAGCTACCTTCTCCAACAGAAGAAGCTCATACAACCTCCTTTCCACAGCCTCCAACCTAGGAGTAGCAAAGGAGAACCAAAACAATAAGAAGGAACAAGAAAGAAGTAGGAAAGTACAACTTTACCAATGTAGCACAAGGCTTGAATCCTATATCAAGCGTTTGATCTCCTAACCAAAGTGGATGGACGTGAATGTATAGTGGATAGGAGATATCAGCCTATAGGACACTAATGTAGAGCTCAAAGAAAACAGATTGCAAGTGTAGCTCAGCTTGTTTGCTCACAAGAATTGAATCTCAAGTGTAATTTTGTATGCAAGTTATATTTTGAGGTGTCCTATGGCTATCCTATTTTGAGTTTGTCGACCGAGAGTCTCTCGGTTGAGGAATTTGTCGACCGAGTGGGAGTCTGAGTCAATATGTTGTAACGTTTGATTCCAACTCCCAACCACTTTTCTAACTCAGTCTAACGGCTAGGAGGGTCTATTCTTGGTCTAGAAGTTTGTCGACCGAGAGTGTCTCGGTCGAAGTTTTTGTCGACTGAGAATATCCCTGATTCAATGTATTCATTTACTGAGTGTGTGTATCAATGTACAATTGTGATGCTAACTTAGGAGATGACCTATCTAAGTGTTGTGTGTGGATAGGGAAGATCTAAACACTTGATTTATATGATATCTAAGTACTTGTACATTATATACTTGTACGAGTTTTTACATTTGATTACAATCATGAAAATAAAGCAATTTTAGCAAATTGATCTTCCAAGTCTTTGTTATCCACCACCTTATATGTTTGTCCCTGAAACACTCAAATAGTAAGTTAAAACCACAAGAAAGAAATGTTTGTCATCATCAAAACAAAGGGATTATAATAATGTCCAATTTAGCCACCAATCTCCCCCTTTTTGAAGATGACAAACATTTCCAAAATATAAATCAAGGAAATATAAATCATATGAGTTTCATACCTGAAGTTTACCTTTTTTAGCCATTCTCTTGTTTGTGAATGCAAGTGTGTGCTAGCCGAGATATTATGAAACTCATTTTACTTTATGTTATTGATTTTATATTATTTCTCTCCCTTTGTCATTTCAAAATAATAACCAAGCTGAACATTAAGTATGACTTTTATTTCTCCCCCTTAATTTGATAATTTGATGCTCAGTTTTTAAAGCAAGGGTAATCAACACAATTTAATGCAAACAACTTATTTTTATGTCAAATTTAGCCACAATTTATTTCTCAATCATTTGCAAAGGATGTTAAGCCTTGAAATGATATGAGATCCTTTTAGATTCATGGCATATATGTTTTGATTTCTCATCCATTTTACAAGGGATGTTAAGCCCTAAAAATGATATGAGATCCATTTAGGCTCATGATGGATACATATATTGATTTCTCATTCATTTTACAAGGGATGTTAAGCCCTGAAAATGACATGAGAATCCTTTAAGCTCATGAATATATTTAATAGTTTCTCAACCATTTACAAGGGATGTTAAGCCCTGAAATGATATGAGATTCTTTTAAGCTTATAGTAGAATCAATGAATGTATCTCTAACCAAATACACGGGATGTTAATCCCTAATTTGTTTAGAGAATTCAATTAAGAATAAGATATACCTCATATTCATGAATATTGTAGGCTCCTTTATTTTCATAACCAAGATTACTTTAAAGATACTAAGGTCATAACTAGCTTTAAGGTTCAATTTAATAAGTAATGGATCAATTTGTTTTGGACATGCTGAACAAATATACTAAGGTCAAGTGCATGTGAATGATTTACAAATAAGCATTTTGTCAAGCTTATTTTAGGTCGACCTTGACTTCGACTTGGGCGCCCCTCGGTCAAACTCTTTTTCGACCGAGAGTCAGTTCTGGAAATATCCAGTACATGCATTTTCATGAGTCATCCAATGAATCATTTCTAGAATATGACTAGATCTTATTATGTATGATCATTATTAGTTATTTATTTTGCTCATATAAGAACTTATGAGTGTTGAATGATCTAAGATGATACCTTAATTTGTGTAAGCAAGATTATCTTGTCACAATTTCTTAGAATGCTCCAACCTTTAATTCTATCAAAATATGGTGATGATTAGATTTTACTTTACACTTTCAATGTTGAGCAAATTCTCTTATGCCAATGGATTTGCCATTAATATTTTCCTTGAGTAAAATCAATCTTTTCCACTTGTATATTTGATAGATACAATTTAATCATGAAAATTATAGAGTTTTGATGCTCATATATTCTTCCTTTTAATTTGGATCATTCAAATATTTAAAGTAATGTAGTATATAAAGTTCATTACACGCTTAAGTTTATTGTAATTGAAGTATCTTTGTTTTTACTGAACAATTCTATCAAAGTTTCCCTCGGTCGACAAATTTCTCGACCGAGTGAGATTCGGTCGAAATATATGTCAACCGGACGTTTATCAGGTTTTTGCAGGCTTAAGATAGTAACCCTATCGGTCGACTAATTTCTCGACCGACATTGTCTCGATCGAAGACTTTCTCGACCGAGATTGTTTCTGTACTGTTTTCAGTAGTTGTTTTCAAGTAAAAACATAGATTAGTTTTACAAAATTATGCAAGTTAATGCTCAGTTTAGTTGAGATAAGACATTTGAATATCAAAGTAACATTTTAGGTCAAATCTCAACTAATCATATTCAAATCTCAACTAATCATATTCAAATCTCTAGGTTTTGGGAACCCAAACTAGATCAACATCCTTTTTCCTATATGGGCAAGAAAACAAGTAATGTCCAAGACGTAAACAGTATTGGCAACATATAGAATCAATCTCATTTTTATTCTTGGCTAGATTGTCTTTAGGCACATATATAACTATATTCTTGGGTACTTGTGTCCTTCTAGGTTTTTTATAGGATTTACCTTTGGGCTTATAACCTAGTCCTCTTCTTCCAATCTGTCCAGAAGAATCTTTTAGGATCTTATTAAGAATACCATTATTTCTCAAGCTACTAACTTTTTTTTTGTAACTTGGAAATATCATCTATTTTCTTTTTGATATCTAACTTTGCTTGATCTAGATCAGATGATAAAGTATCTCTTTCTTTAACAATAGCATCATAATCTAGATGAGTACACAAGATAGGTTGTGATTGAAGATCATTCAATTTTGCAAGCAATTTAACCTTTTCTTGACAAAGCAAATATAATTTTTACCAAGAGTAAGCAATTTTGTATTGCAATCATTAAAGGATGATTTCAAGGAAGAATTTTCAGAGATAATACTTTCTTTTTCATAAGCAAGATCATTTAATTTTGCATATAAATCCTCATTAGTTTTGGTAATCTTCTTTAGTTTCTTCTTGCAATCAATATACTTGTCATGTGTATCTTGAAGACTAGCAATTAGATCTTCTTTTGGCAAATCAAAAAGTCTTACCTCTTCTTCTTCTTCATTTGTTGTAGCAATAAGGCACTCTACTTCTTTTTCTCTATCTTCACTATCATCACTTGAATCATCCCATGCGGCTTTGTAGGCTTTCTCTTTCTTCTTGTGAGATGATTTCTTTCCCTTTTTAAGTTTGGGACAATCACCTTTTAAGTGTCCCTTTTTACCACATTCAAAGCACCTGGAAGAAGAAACGCTAGAAGTTTTGTTAGTTTTAAAACTTCTATACTTGTTACCATTTACAATGAGAGTTTTTTCTTCACTATCTTCTTCACTTGTGTCGTGACTAATTGTGGTTGATGCTTTGAATGCAATGTCTTTTCTTTTCTCCTTCTTGTGTTCAGCCGCCAATCTTTCTTCTTCCTCTAAAGTTGCCTCATGTGCTTCTAGGTTGCCAATGAGTTGTTCCATCCTTAGTCGGGTGAGGTCATTGGCTTCTTCAATTATAGTTACCTTAGGCTTGTACTTGGGAGGAAGAGACCTAAGAATTTTTGATACTTGATCTTCTTTACTAATTTCTTTACCTAAAGTATTCAAACCATTAACAGTAGAAGAAAATTTTGCATACATTTCACTAATAGACTCATTTGGTTCCATACGAAACTGTTAAAACTTTTGTTTAAGCATACCAATTTTGGAATTCTTAACTTGAACAGTTCCTTCATAAGTAAAAGAGAGTCTATGCCATATTTCATATGCAGTTTCACAATTTGATATTCTATTAAACTCACTTATGGAAATTGAACAATAAAGGATACTTACAACTTTTGCATTCAATTGTTACCGTGTTTGCATCCCATGTAGCATATTCTATTTGAGGAAGGGTGTAAGCATTTGAGACCATCCTCCATAGTTCCCAGCTTATCCCTTGAAAGTATAATTGCATCCTCCTCTTCCAATAGGTGTAGTTGGTGCCATCAAATGGTGGAGGCTGAGCCACAAGTGTTCCTTCCAAGTTGAGGTTGTTTAATACACCATCACCCGTTTTCTTCAATACTTTGTTAGAGTTCCTTGAAACCTACTCTGATACCAATTGAAAAACCACTAGAGGGGGGTGAATAGGTTTTTATGATAATTTTAAAAATAATTCAATCAATCAACTACAAAAAGATTAGAGAAGGAGACACAGGGTTTAGAGTGGTTCCGCCCTTAGCAAAAACTAAGGGAGTCAGTCCACTACCCAATTGTTTCCAATTGGGATTTTGAAAGGATTTGAATTTTATTACCTCACAAGGATGTTACATAAAATTACAAACACCTTCACCATCCTTAGGGTAGCCTTCACCTAGAAGTAGTCCCACCAACTTTGAAGCAACCTTCCTCGAAGTAACTCCAAGCTCCCCCTTGAAGTAGCCTTCCTCTTGAAGTAGCTTCCCGTTGAGACAGCCTTCTTGAAGTAATCCTAAGTCTGTCGAGCTACCTTCTACACCAGAAGAAGCTCATACAACCTCCTTTCCGTGGCCTCCAACCTAGGAGTAGCAAAGGAGAACCAAAGTAATAAGAAGGAATAAGAAAGAAGCAGGAAAGTACAACTTTACCAATGTAGCATAAGGCTTAAATCCTATATCAAGCATTTGATCTCCTAACCAAAGTGGATGGACGTGGATGTATAGTGGATAGAAGATATCAGCCTATATGATACTAATGTAGAGCTCAAAGAAAACAGATTGCAAGTGTAGCTTAGCTTGTTTACTCACAAGAATTGAATCTCAAGTGTAATTGTGTATGAAAGTTATATTTTGAGGTGTCCTATGGCTGTCCTATTTATAGGAGTGGTTTGCTAATTCTTGGGGATGTTCTAGACACCTTCTAGGGTGTTCTTAGTACTCAACTAGCCATTAAGTGTCCACTAATTGCATTTGTAATGGCTAGTTAATTAATTCTGAAAAGTGCAGACAGAACCATTCTCGGTCGAGAAGTTTGTTGACCGAGAGTCTCTCGATTGAGGAATTTGTCGACCGAGTGGGAGTCTGAGTCAATATATTGTAACGTTCGATTCCAACTCCCAACCACTTTTCTAACTCATTCTAACAACTAGGAGGGTCTATTCGGTCGAGGAGTTTGTCGACCGAGAGTGTCTCGGTCGAAGTTTTTGTCAACCGAGAATATCCCTGATTCAATGTATTCATTTACTGAGTGTGTGTATCAATGTGCAATTATGACGCTAACTTAGGATATGACCTATCTAAGTGTTGTGTGTGGATAGGGAAGATCTAAACGCTTGATTTACATGATATCTAAGTACTTGTACAAGTTTTTACATTTGATTACAATCATGAAAATAAAGCAATTTTAGTAAATTGATCTTCCAAGTCTTTGCTATCCACCACCTTATATGTTTGTCCCTGAAACACTCAAATAACAAGTTAAAACCACAAGAAAGAAATGTTTGTCATCATCAAAACAAAGGGATTATAATAATGTCCAATTTATCCAACAGGTTGCTCTTCCATGTGCTCAAATACGATGCATGTATCTTGCATCAATGCTTGTAACCATTCGAACCGCTCATTGTGGCCAGATAGGCGGTCCTTGAATTCCTCAACTTTGGCTTGATAATATTCATTGCACACCATGATATGCACTGATGGATTGTCTTGCTATTGTAGAAGTGTATCTCTATCCCCTGACCCGTGGATCCAACTCAATGCTGAGTTGGTTGAAAGAATTCTTTGCAAATTTTGGATACCCAAAGACTTACAAATTTACTTGAGGACTAAAGTTGAATCTCATAATTTGGAAGGGTACTATATGTTGGTGACAATGGCAAAGTATCGTGATGAAGGGTATGTAGGAAGTGGTTGTTGACTTGTTAATGATGCAATGTTGGATAATCACATGCCATGGCTACTGTTGGAAGTTGGCTCAGAGGGATTTCTTACAACTAGAGATGAAGCAGAAGTTAGAAGGAAGCGGTAGTTGCAATTGTGTGTTGCACTTCCTAATTTCTAGATTGGGTACGTAGATCTAAACAATTTTGAGCATATTTGATGGGATGTGGAGCTTTTCTTGACCGCAAGTGGTGCAACCCAGTTCTTGATCCAGAAGGTGGCCTTGTGGGGACCTTGTTGGAGGCTTTTTGGAGGCAGTACATGATGATACAGATTGTGAAGCAAGTGAAAGAGCTAGAGAAATCAGAAGTATGGAAGGGGTCGCTAGTCTAGTCAATGGTTTTGCAGATGAAGAGGCTCTAGAAGTTGTAGAAGATTGCAAGAGTCGACAGTTTGGATGACGTGTGCTCATTATAGTTTATTGTGATTGGATAAGGAGGTGCATATAAAGGGATCAATATGTTGCATGCATGCTAATGAATAGGGGTTAAATTGGGAACTTGTAGGATGGTTGTGTGTGTGGTTTGTGGAAAGGAGGGACGGTAGTTGGGAATAGAGTTGATCGGTGTTGGGTTATGAAGGGTTTGGTTGTGTTATATCAATGATGTGTTGTGTAGGGTTGATAGGTGGGGAACTTGTGACCTTTGGGCGGCAAAAAAATTGTTAGTGGTGATGTGTGGAGAACTTGTGACTTTTGGGTGCCAAAGGAAAATTGTTGCTGACGAAGAATGGGGAACTTGCGGTTGATGTTGCGATGTGTTGTGTTGGTGTGATGGTTGGATGATATGTGAAGAAAAATTGGATGGGGTGGCAGGTATTGTGGGAGGGAGAGTGGGATTTGTATGGGGTGGAATACCCTAATAGAACACGGTAGGGTGCAGAAGTCAAACTACACAGGTGGCAAAAACATTGATGTCACTTGGAGCACATGGAAGGCCTTGTGGTTGGGGAAGAGGGAAGAAGGGTGGTAATGAATGATAAAAGTAGAAACGACATGACTTGATGGGAAATGGTCCTGGGGATGGGGGTATTGAACATGAGATGGGAATCTCAGGTATTACAATCTAGGCTGGAGGAAGATCTAAAATAGGAAAGAAGAAGACGGGTGAAGACAATTTGGCGGCACTAAGGAACAATAATTCTTTTTTATACATGGGTGGGAAAAATTTGGTGGATGGAAGGGATTAATCTTGACCTAGGGTTTGGCATTAATCAACTAATCTAACCTAGGGTTTGGATCCAATGAACAGTGGGTATGTCTCCTAGACCTAGGTTTAGGAGACCAATGGATGGTGTAGGACAGATGGGTTAGACTACACTTGGGATTTTGATTGTCTCTCAGGGTCTTGGGATCTAGACCTAGGGTTTAGTAGCCATGCTCAGATACCCCCATGCATGGGCTTATATAGATAATGTGCGGGAATCCCAAATTGGCTTATTTTTGCTCAATAGCAAACTAAAACAAGAATTAAAAGTATTTAATTAAGAACTTAGAGGTAAGTTCCTAATTTCACACTTAGGTTGTAGAAATTAAACAATTGCATAATAAACCATAAACGAATACAAAGAATCAACAATTAAATAAAATACAGATATGAAAAAAAGATAAATTGTGAAACGCTATAAACAAGAGGTGTCAAATCCTATCCAGGCTCTCTATGAGAATGTTTCCCTACATCACCCATGGTCCACAAAAAAAGGTGGTTGTGGTCTCTCATGTCCACATAGACGCTATGGCGATCTCGTGTTGGCAGTAGAAAAGGAGGTTTTGCTTCTTCTTTTTCTCTAGGTTTTTACCTCGTATGGAATTTATATACTCTTGAATTAATATACTTTCCAAAAACTATTTAGTTGCAACTTCCAAAGACAACTAGGTGTGGACGTAGGTCATTCCATGCATGAACCACTCATAGGTCATTCCATGCATGAACCACTTGAAGAAGCATGTTCATTGGCATTGTCATTGACATCCTTATTTCTTTACGTGATGAAGTGAGTTTTCACAACCTTGACTCATATTAGTGGTTTACCATTCCTATACCTTTCTTTTGATCTGACTTCATCATCACATGTATCCTTTTATCTTATTTGGTACTATAGTTGAAAATCTAAGGTTTGATTCAACAATTTGAACATTATTATGAGAAACCCTAGCTATGATCTAAGTCATTACTTTATTGTATTTTTTATAACCTACCAATATCAATTGGACCATAACTATTTATATAAGATCTTGCCCCTATGATATGAATTAATATGTTTTTCTATAGATAATTCATAAAAAACCTTCTCTCCCCCCTTTTTCCTTATTCTTTCCCTTTCCCCATAATATTTTTCCCAACCCTTGAATGTCTTGATCAAATGTCCCATGCATGTCGATCCATATGGACCGTGTGTGTGTCCCTCAGACGGATTCTCAACTTTGAGCTAATGGATCAAGACCCCACAATTTCAAAGTCAGCGTCTACCTCTAGATTTATCTGGGGGTGATGATGTTAGTGAAGTTGTTTAACCCTGGGTGCCCATATCCTCACACCATTAAGGGGTCAAAAAGGGGGAGAGATAGTAGTTGCAAGTATAACAAAATATCAATACAAAACATTATGTAAGAAATATAAAAATTGTATGGGTGATCATCAACCCCAATTGCTCACATCCTCACATCATTGGGGTTTTAAAGAATGTGTAAAAAGAGGATGGATCATATTGTGGTTTACCCACATCATTACCTTGCTTGAACCTTGTTGGGAGGGGAGGATGTTCCTTCTCACAAGGGAAGGGGAAGAGTTTTTTTTCTTTTCTCTCTCTATTAAATCTCTAGCCATAGTGTTAGACAAAACACTACCCTATTTAAAATTCTTCACTGCCTTTGGGCATCCACTGGGCTTTCACCTTTGTAAATGGCTTCTAGGGGTTTGTATTTATAGAGGCTAGGGGGCTAGGATTTAATTTGAAGTTTTCCTCAAGAAAAAAAGGTCTTGGGAGGCGATTAAACATGGGATCGGCTATTCGATATTTGTAGAGTCTTCGTAATGACGTTTGGTCAACTTGGTCAGTGAGAGAAATGTGGGGGGAACTTTTAAGGTGGGAGTCCCACCTTCTAGAGGTTTATGTGGGTTCAAACTTGGATACAAGAATGGATCACAACCATACACATGATTGGGATGAATTTGCATGGATAAACTTGTAAGGCCCCTAACCTAGCTTAGTGCTCAGGTATGCTTGCTTTGCTTAATAAGATGCCTACAACCTTGCTCTAATCCTTTGAGATGTTTTTTTATCATGTGACGTGCTTATGTTTAAAGTTTGTTCTTGTTTGGATGTTGTTTGAGCTATGTTTGCCTATTTTGGACCAAATTACAACTTACCCAAGTTGAGGGGTTATCTTGCAATTTGTCACATGAAGAGTGTGCCTTTTTGCTTTGGAATCTTAAGATAGAGAAAGATTCATAGGGGATCCTTGGTTGAGTGGTGGCATCACTAGGGGTGATTAGGGCTTCGAGGATTTTGATGTGCCTTGACCGTGTGTACCTTGTTGAAGGTGGTGACCCTTGTCTCAACCATGAGGGGGTGTCACAACCAAGACACCTCCCTTACATGGTTTTGTTTTGACCAAGATAGTTGTCGGTTGTCTTGGGTCGAGACAATTGTCTTCTAGTGAAGTGGCTTGACCTAGTGTCTCAGTGTTCCTTTTTGTCTCGACTATGTTGTGTTTTGGTGTTTTGTCTTGACCATGTGGTGGTCGCGATCGCGACCATGTGTTGGGTGACCCAAGTGGTTGAGACCCAACATAGTTTTTATCACAATCTCACGCATGTGTGTTTAAATTGGTTGCATGTTGGTTTCTTGGGTGGAAAAGTGTTCCTTTGGAGCCCTATCTTGTTGATACCCCATCCTTACCCTACTTCTCTCCTCCTTTGCTTTGTAAACCCTCTTCTCTCCATGCAAGCAACTCTTTCCGACCATCTTCTTTCTCTTTCCTTGGTTGGTCATCCTTGGAGCCTTGAGGAGCTAGAAGGGGTGATCTGTGGAAGCTTTGGTGATTGAACCTCTTGCATGTGATGATCTTTGCTCATCTTCAACCTTGGTAAGCATATGTCTTTCTTTTATAAACGTTTTCCTTTGGAACCTCCATCTTATTCTTCCTCTTTCCTTGGTCGTAGACTAGGGTTATACCCTAGTGGTCACCTTGAGAGAAACTCCTCTTCACAAAGCCTTAGACTATGGACTATCCATAGTGGTGACTAGTGGGAGGATGTTTTCTTCTCTTTTCTCCTTTCTTCTTTGGTTCGGCCTAGGGTTTCCTTTCCCTTTTTCTTGAGCTACCTTTGATCAATGTATTATTTTTTTAGAGGTGACCTTGTGGCTGAAGTGGTGATCTTGTTGGAGCTTCTTTCCTTCTCTTTGGAGCTTGAGCTTGGAGCTTGATTTCTCTTCAAATCAGGTGGGTGATATAACTATTAACCATCTCTACTATTGCACTTCTTTACTTGCATGTTGTTGATTCTCTCTCTAAAATGCAACCCTAGCATACTAATAGTTAATGCCATGTTCTAGATCTTGGATGATGGTGTTATCAGGTTGGGTTGCTTAGAATCTAAAACTCTAAATGATATGTGCATGTTTTCTAAGTAGTTTTGAGAAGATGATCTTGCATGCATCTTGACCTTAGTTTTGTCACCATGTTTTGAGTTTAGCCATCATGTTTTCCTTGGATTTTTAGATGTTCTCTCACATGTGTTGTGGTTCGTGTTCTTCTCTCCTAAGTAGTTTTCTTTGTTGGTCTCCATTATGGTTGTTCTAGGGTTTTAAGATCATGAACACTTGAGAGATGCTCTTGGTGATGCCTAGTTTTATTGCCATTTTATTTTCTTCTTTTTCGGTCAAGAAATCCTTCGCTTTGGGTCGACACAAACCGTGTGAAGTGATCAAGACCCCTTGTGTTGTCTTGGGTCGAGACATGTCTCTTTGTGGTTGTAACATACCCAATTCTGGGTATATAGTTAACCCTCCCTAATTTTGAGTCTCTTTCAAGTAATATAACATAAAGTAACTATATCCCCTAATTGATTTTCATTTTGGAATATTTTGAATCCAATATTTGTTCATATTTGAATTTTGTAGAATAAAATAAACAAATAAATTCATTAGTAGGGTTAGATGTACAATACACCAATCAATAGTGGTTACCTCTAAATTGGTACTTTATGATCTTCCTAGATCTAGTGTATGAAATAAAATTAGATAATATAAGATATTATATACTAGTTAATCAAATCGGTGAAATAAATGCATAAAATGAATCAATAACACACAAGTAATAAAATTGAACACCAATTAATGTCAAAAGGTAAATTGACTCCAAATTAGGTTTCTCCATAGTCCAATCAGCCAACCTATGAAATTTAATGTCCTTTAGGTAATACTTTCTCCCTCAATTTAGCGTCTAAATAAATAAAACAAGTTACCTAAATTTTATTAGTCTAGTCATTTAATTGGTAAATTCTAGTATTTATAAATCTTGTAACACCTTCCTCCTTTCCCCTAGTTCACGCCCCCACCCCCATCATCCTACTCTCCCCTTGTTGCGGTTCTTACGCTAACGCCAATTGTAGGTAACTGACGCCCTCCTTCCTCTCATCTTCTGTTGATCCTCTTACCCTCCTCCATCTGTTCCTCTTATCCTCTTCCGTTCTTCCTTTCCTCACTCTTCCCTACTTATCTCTATGCCTTCCTTCCTCCTTCATTCCCTAACCAGTAATTGAACCCTAGCCACTGATCTATATTCTCCCCTGGTGCCTACTGTCGGACGATGATGGATTTTCTATCCATCTAGACGACCTCAACGTCTCCTTCACAAGAAGCCATGGTGTCACCTGTTGGATCCTAGATGGGTGATTAGATGCTCTAGAGGGGGGTGAATAGAGCTGAAAGCACTTAAACAAAACTCATTAAACTATCAAGATATATGACAAGATAAGGTTGCTAAATAGGTAATTTGAGTGCAACTAAAACATACATAGCAAGGGAGAGAGAGATTGAACATGCACCAATAGACACGCTATTTAGAGTGGTTCCACACTTCAAACTAGAAGTGTGTCAGTCCACTTGCCTAGAGAGGTCAACCTCTAGGACTTCCAAGCTATTGCACTCTTATATTCATTTATAAGACTTACAATACATGACAAACCAAAGGACTTACCTATCCAATACAAAGAGTCTTCAACCTTACCAAGGACTTACCCACTTTGCAAGAGTCTTCCGCCTTTCTTCCAAGGACTTACCTACTCTTGCCCAAGTCTTCAGCCTTGCAGGAATTACCCACTCTTCTTGGATCTTCAGCCTTTGACTTCACCTTCACTCGGAGAAGATTCCACCAAGGACTTACCCACTTGAGCTTGAGTCTTCTGCCTTCTCCAAGGGATTACCCACTCTAGCTCCAAGTCTTCATCCTTGATCTTCACCAAGGGACTCCTTCCCTTGTTCTTCTTCACCTCTCTTGGATAAGAGAGGGAACCTTCATCTTCATGATGGAAATGAGAGATGGGGAAGTGGTGGAAGTGAGAGCCTTATAAGATATACATGTAGGACTAGCTCTCTTACATATTTCCTACTCACTCTAATGGATGTAGCAAGTGATTAAGCTTAGAGAGAGAGGAGGCTGTAGGAAGCACTCAACTATAGAATAGGAGCCTCACAAAGAGTTTGCAATGAATGCTCAACCTTGGAATGAAGCCCAAGGGGTCCTATTTATAGCTGGGGATGCCTCTTAGCCTCTGGGAACACTTGTGAACGAAAACTAGCCGTTTTGTGGCTTGCAATAGATATATTTTCACTTGTTGCAACTCCACAACGGCTAGAAATACTTTTCTGCACTTTTCCGTACAGTGCAATCGGTCGAGTTTCTATAAGGGTAACTCGACCGATAGAGTAAAAGACAAAGCCGATATTCAGACCATCGGTCGAGTTTGTCCTGAGGAAACTCAACTGACCAATGAAAATCGATTTGGCTAGTTACTCCATCGGTCGAGTTCTGTGTAAACACAACTCGACCGATGCAATCTCCAGAAAATTGATCAAGGATGATCGGTCGAGTTTTCAGGCTGGGAAACTCGACCGACAAAGTGCATGTAATCAATTTTCAAAGATGCATCTAAAGTGCTCTAATATTCAATCTAAGTGCTCCTGATATTTTTCTAAGCTTAATTACAAGTCATACAATCATTACAAGTGATTTACAACATGATTCTAAAGGATATACATCATATTACAAAAACGTGCACTTGTATGAATTTGACTTGTCTTTTCTCCAATTTGATATGCGCAAGTTAGGGCATTTGGAGTGTGTCTATATCTAATCTGAAATCACTCAAGTAGAGACATTAGACACCAATATGTGGAATGGTTAGTCATCATCAAAACACGGGTTTAGTCAATTTAGACATGAGTCAACATTGACCTAATTGACCTTGAGTCAACAATCTCCCCCTTTTTGAAGATGACAAATCATTCCATAAATGTATTGAAAGCATTTAAGTAAAGTCATACCTTTGGAGAAACCTAGGGGTTTCAATATGATTGAGCTCATGTGCTCCCCCTCAATTGATGTACATGGAGTTCTCATACTCCCCCTCAATTGATGTTATTTCTCCTGCATGGTTAGCTTTCATAACATTTATAGAAACTATGTCTTCTACGAAAAACTACTAGAGGGGGGGTGAATAGGGTTTTATGGTTAATTTAAAAATTATTTGACTCAAACAACCAACCACAAGAATATTGGACAAGGGGACAAGGATTTAGAGTGGTTCCAACCTTAGCAAATACTAAGGAAGTCAGTCCACTACCCGGTTGCTTACCCAACCAGGATTTTGAAAGAATTAAATTTTATTACCTCGCAAGGACTTTACATAAAATTACAATTCTTTCACCAAACCCTTCGAACAACCTTCACCTAGAAGTAGTTGCACCAACTTTGAAGCAGCCTTCTTGAAGTAGAAGGCTGCTTCAAAGTTGGTGCAACTACTTCTAGGTGAAGGCTGTTCGAAGGGTTTGGTGAAAGAATTGTAATTTTATGTAAAGTCCTTGCGAGGTAATAAAATTTAATTCTTTCAAAATCCCAGTTGGGTAAGCAACCAGGCAGTGGACTGACTTCCTTAGTATTTGCTAAGGTTGGAACCACTCGAAATCCTTGTCCCCTTGTCCAATATTCTTGTGGTTGGTTGTTTGAGTCAAATAATTTTTAAATTAACCATAAAACCCTATTCACCCCCCTCTAGTGGTTTTTCAATTGGTATCAGAGCAGGCTTCAAGGAACTCTAACCAAGTCTTGAAGAATGGGTGACGGGTTGCTCAACAACCTCAACCTTGAAGGGACACTTGTGGCTAGGCCTCCGACATTTGATGGAACTAACTACACCTACTGGAAAAGAAGAATGCAATTTTATTTCCAAGGGATTAGTTGGGATCTATGGAGGATGGTGTCAACCCCCTATGAGCTTCCTCAAGTGGAATATGCATCTTGGGACACCAATACGGTAAAGACGGCTCAAATGAATGCAAAGGCTGTAAGTACTCTCTATTGTTCAATTTCAGTAGGAGAATTTAATAGGATATCAAATTGTGAAACAACCTATGAAATTTGGCATAGACTTTCCATAACTTATGAAGGGACTGTTCAAGTTAAGAATTCTAAAATTGGAATGCTTAAACAAAAGTTTGAACAGTTCCGTATGGATCCAAATGAATCTATTAGTGATATGTATGCAAAATTCTCTTCTATTGTAAATGGTTTGAATGCTTTAGGCAAGGTAATTAGTGAAGAAGACCAGGTGTCAAAAATCCTTAGATCTCTTCCTCCTAAGTACAAGCCCAAAGTGACGGCCATTGAAGAAGCAAATGACCTCACCCGACTAAGGATGGAACAACTCATTGGCAACCTAGAAGCTCATGAGGCAACTTTGGAAGAAGAAGAAAGAAGAGAACGTGAACTTCAACAAGGGAGGAAGAAGGACATTGCATTCAAAGCATCAACCAAGAACAATCATGATACAAGTGAAGATGATAGTGAAGAAGAAACTCTCATTGTAAATGGTAAGCAGTATAAAAGTTTTAAAACTAATAAAACTTCTAGTGTTTCTTCTTCTAGGGCTTTGAATGTGGCAAGAAGGGACACATGAAAGGTGATTGTCCAAAACTCAAGAAAGGGAAGAAATCATCTCACAAAAAGAAAGAAAGAACATATAAAGCTGCATGGGATGATTCAAGTGATGATAGTGATGATGGAAAAGAAGAAGTAGAATGCCTCATTGCTACAACAAATGAAGAAGAAGAAGAAGAGGTAAGTCTTTTTGATCTACCAAAAGAAGATCTAATTGCTAGTCTTCAAGATACACATGAGAAATATATTGAGTGCAAGAAGAAATTTAAGAAATCAAATAAATAAAATGATGAGTTAAATGCTAAACTTCTTGCTCTCACATCTCAAAATGAAGATCTCAAAAAGGCTATTGAAGATTATGATATTAAGTTGAAATCTGTAGAAGCAAATTGTAATCTTCTTTCTCTTGAAAAGTTAAACTTGCAAACTCAAGTAAATGATCTTCAAAAACAACCTGTTTTGTGTACACATCTAGATTATGATTTTATTGTGAAAGAAAGAGATTCTTTATTATCTAATCTAGATCAAGAAAAATTAGATATCAAGAAGAAAATGGATGAGATTATGAAATTACAACAAAAAGTGGGTAGCTTCAGTAACAATAACATTCTTGATAATATTTTGAATGATTCTTATCGTCAAATTGGAAGGAGAGGGCTAGGTTATAAGACTAAGGGAAATCTTATCAAAAACCTAGTTGGAGAAGGACACAAGTGCTAAAGAATCAATCCATTTATGTACCAAAGAATAACTCAATTCCTAGAAAGAGAAATGAGATTGACTCTATTAGTTGTCATTATTGTTTGCGTCTTGGACACTACTCTTTTTCATGCCCATACAAGAAAAGGAATGATGATCTAGCTTGGGTTCCTAAAACTTAGAAGTTTGAATTTGACTAGTTGAGATCTGACCTAAACTGATTCTTGATATACAAATGTCAATTTCTCAACACAATTGAGTTTCCACTTTCATATTCTTATGTTACAATTACTGAAAATAGTTCTGAAACAGTACAGAAACTTTCTCGGTCAAGAAACTATTCGACCGAGAACATTGTCGGTCGAGAAATCGTCGACCGAACATGTTACTGCTTCTAAGTCTGCAATAAATCTGCTGAACCTGTTTTCAATTCATCTAGTTTGCTATAAATTTGTTATTAATGATTGATTTAAATCAAGAATAAATCTTGGAAGACCATCTTTTCATAAAGACATATTGATCTTTTTGTATCATGAATTAAGGTATAACATTATGAATATAAAATCCTTGAACATATTGCAAAAGTGTTATATGAAGACTGATTTTGAACAAATCTTATTTGAAAAAGTTTATTAAGCATGATCATGGTTTGTCTTAAATTTGAACATCCATGAATCATGAATGAGATTATTTTGGTTTATCCTCTACATAGCTTGACTTAAAACTGAAAATTATAAACCATGTTGATTTATTCAAGGAAATTATTGTTCCATCATAATTATTGTGCCATATGTTTCATTGGTTTGTCTACGATAATCTTTGATCCATATATACAAACCATGAATATTGTTATTGATCATTGTAATTCAGGTCATATGAAGATGCCATTTTGCATAAACAGTAAAACTTCATGGCATAAATACTTTTTATGCAGAAATTATACTTCACATATAAGTGTTCAAATTGGAAATCTGCAGAAATTGCCTCTTGGTTGAAATTAAAGTTTGACCAAGGGGCGCTATGGTCGAAGTCAAGGTCGACCTAAAATAAGCTTGACACAATGCTTATTTGGACATCATTTTACTGCACTTAATCTTAGTATCTTGATTCAAAATGTGTTTATCATATTGAAAACATGAAGATTTAATAAAAGGTCAAAATTAAATCTTAAAAATCAATTTGTGACCTTAGAATCCTCAAATTATCTTAATTATAAGATTAAGGGGGAGCTCACACAAACAAATTTGATTATTTTACAAAACATTGTAAATATCATTTGAAGCTTGTTATGACCTTAGTATTTTTACTTTTGGTTATGAAGAAATCTACAAATTTCATATATCTTGTTCTTAAAGGAATTCTCTAAAAACAAATCAGGGCTTAACATCCCTTGCATTTGGTTAGAGACATTTTTCATGAACTCTAAGATTAAAGGACTCTCATTTCATTTTTAGGGATTAACATCCCTTGCAAAATAGATGAGAAATCAATATGCATTTATCATAAGCTTAAGGGAATCTCATATCATTTTCAGGGCTTAACATCCCTTGTAAAATGGGTGAGAAATCAATACATATGCCATGAACCTAAACAGATCTTATATCATTTCAAGGCTTAACATCCTTTGCAAATGATTGAGAAACAAATTGTGGCTAAATTAGACAACAATGATATTAAATCCCTGTTCTTAATAGAATATATATCTAAGGGGGAGCATAGTATAAAATTAAGAGGAAAGATGAAATGATTTTCTTTGGATATCTTTTTGAAATGACAAAGGGGGAGAAAGAATATAAAATCAAAAACATAAAATATGAGTTTCATAAATTTCACAGCCAACACTCATTTGCAAAACAAGAATGACTACAAAAGGTAATCTTTAGGTATGAAACTCACATGTTTTATATTTCCTTATTTTTAGGAAATGTTTGTCATCTTCAAAACAAAGGGATTTATCATAATGTCAATTTATCCAACATTCTACTCATATATCTTCTACACATATATGTCTTGTCCCCTTTACCTTCTCCCTTTACATGAACATATTTCTCTTCTTCATGTAATTAAGACATGCCTTCTTCCTCTTTTAAAAGAAGACATACCTTTCTCCCCCTTTGTCATTTCAAAAAGTGGGGTTATGAAGAAATAAGAAACATCACTTGTTAAAGAGAAAGGAGATGACACAAATATATATAAGGAGAGTAGAAGAACACATATAGGGGCTTGTCCAAGCATAGAAAGAAAAGCAAGTTAAAGCATATATTTGAACAACCCAAAATGCAAGATGAAGTGTTGCAGAAAAACAATAAAACACAATTTTGACCCTCAAGATGACAGAATTTGACCAAAAACCATCAGAGCTCATCGCAAAGAAATGAGTCTTGCTTAGAGGGTCGTTTCTGCATGAAAAACACTAGTCTTGCACCAAAAACTGAAACTGGAGCAAAATCTGCATAAAATAAAATAAAAATACTCCAATTTCTACATACAATGTAGATCTTATGTACCCTGCATCACAATGTTATGCAAGCAACTCAAGACATTAGATATGAAATTCAAGGAATAGGCTTGAGTATGTATGAAACGAGATACAAGCATAGCATATAGATGAGCAAAGATGCCAATTATAAGCAAGGTTAGAACTACATGTATATGAACTACTAGTAGATGTTATCACAAGTTAGGACTACTAGTAGGATCTAGATCATAGCAAGAGATACCAAAAGATACACAATATAAAGCAAGCTATGAGTAGATGTAGAGATATATCCAGACAAAGAGATAAGCAATTTTAGAAGCATGAAAGGATATAACTCACTAGATATGCATCCTTACCGTAAGATGATTACCACTAAGAACCTCAAGGCTGTATCAACATAAGATATACACCTAGATAGAAGTAGCAAGTTAGAGCACAAGGGAAGCAATTCTAGATACAACCAAGAGATCCAAGGTGATCATCATCAAAACCTGCAAGACAACTCAAAGCAAGTAATTGGAAGATATAGATATACCAATTTAGAGCAATTAGAAAGATAGAGTTGTAAGCAAGATAGGCAATTTAGAACATGGCAATATGCATATATAAAGGTACCAAATGAGAGTGCCAAAGAATAAGGCTATTGGTTGAGAAGATCTAGTTGAGAGGGAAATTCTCATTCAATAAGTCAAATCTATATTCTGTGCACAGTGTTATCGGTCAAGTTCTGTGCATTGACAACTCGACCGATGACAGCTGTTGGCAACACCCATTGGTGCCTATCGGTTGAGTTTCAATAGGGCAAACTCGACCGACAGAGCAGCTATCAAAAAACACATATATCTCATAAAAACATATTCAAAGGCATACTAAAAATACAAACCATATCCAAACATGTCTGAGCAAATTAGTAATGCACTATAGAAGCATTAGAAATAGTTTTTTTTAGCAAGAGTGTGAAGAGAATCACAAAATACCACTTTTGACTCAAACACCATATGTATAGTGCACACTAACTTGACAAAAACAAGTTAGGATAGGTTATAAGCAAGAGAAACATTACCTTTGTGCTTACCATTCCTTCTCCATTTGTTGTCACTCTCTACACATCTCACCTTTCTTCTTTCATGTGGATTGAGAAGTCAATTTGCAATTCAATAGCTCAAGTCAATCCATTTACAAGTACCTACAAGAAGAAAAATGAAATGGTCCCCAATCATGTTATTGGGTCCGGAGGGGTTAGTTTAGCAACCCAAGTCCTATTGCTCTTGGGTGCTTTCCTAAAAGGACAACAAATAGAATAATGACCAAATTCATTGCAATAGTTGCATGTGCCCATAGTCTTGGAACTAGAGGATTCTCCATGGAATATTGGAGGTCCTTTATCTTTGTTGTTCCCTTGACTACAGTCAAGTCCAATGCCATCTCTACCCATTTGTTTGGTAGTATGGTCTAGGATTTGATTAAGATTCTTTTTATTACCAAAGAATCTTTGCAAAGAAGATCTCAAACTATGATTGTCATGCATAAGAGAAGTAAAGGTAAAACACAATAGATTCATATCATCTCTAGCATGCACAAGATAGATTTCTAAGCAAACATCTTTAGTCATATAAAAATCTTTATCACAAGATAGAGCATCAAAAACTTTCTCTCTATAAGAAAAGACAGTATGAGGGTCAAGAGCAATTACGCTACTATGCAAGGAAGCAAGTTCATATACAAGACAAGTAATCTTTGAAGGATACACTTTATCTACACATTCTATTCCTTGCAAAGTAAGCTCTTGACTCTCATAAGCACATTTAAGAGCATAAGAAACAATAGAGAGAGAAACAATAGTAGTAGCAAGCTCTATAAATGAAGTAGTCATAGAAGGTTGAGATTCTAAAAATTTAATCTTATCAAGCAAGCTAGAATTTGCAAATTTAGAAGCATTTAGTTGACTAAGATAATAATTGCTTAGAATCTCAACACTTGGATTTACCTCATTTAAATCTTTAATTGAGCTTGTCAAGAGGGTGCAATGGCATCTCCCATCTTCAAATTCACTAGATCTTCTACTAGTGCTTTCATTTGTTGATGGAGCCTTTGTGATCCCTTTTTCACTCTTGTTTCCTTCTATTGTTCTCTTTGAAGGTTGCCCATCTTCATAATCACCCATATTCTCCTACTTGTGGAAGTATGCTTGGAGAATACCCGCTCTGATACCAATTGTTGGATCCTAGATGGGTGATTAGATGCTCTAGAGGGGGTGAATAGAGCTGAAAGCACTTAAATAAAACTCATTAAACCTTCAAGATATATGACAAGATAAGGTTGATAAATAGGTAATTTGAGTGCAACTAAAACATACATAGCAAGGGAGAGAGAGATTGAACATGCACCAATAGACAAGCTATTTAGAGTGGTTCCACACTTCAAACTAGAAGTGTGTCAGTCCACTTGCCTAGAGAGGTCAATCTCTAAGACTTCCAAACTATTGCACTCTTATATTCATTTATAAGACTTACAATACATGAAAAACCAAAGGACTTACCTATTCAATACAAAGAGTCTTCAACCTTACCAAGGACTTACCCACTTTGCAAGAGTCTTCCGCCTTTCTTCCAAGGACTTACCTACTCTTGCCCAAGTCTTCAGCCTTGCAGGAATTACCCACTCTTCTTGGATCTTCCGCCTTTGACTTCACCTTCACTCGGAGAAGCTTCCACCAAGGACTTACCCACTTGAGCTTGAGTCTTCTGCCTTCTCCAAGGGCTTACCCACTCTAGCTCCAAGTCTTCAGCCTTGATCTTCACCAAGGGACTCCTTCCCTTGTTCTTCTTCACCTCTCTTGGACAAGAGAGAGAACCTTCATCTTCATGATGGAAATGAGAGATGGGGAGGTGGTGTAAGTGAGAGCCTCACAAGATATACATGTAGGACTAGCTCTCTTACAGATTTCCTACTCACTCTAATGGATGTAGCAAGTGATTAAGCTTAGAGAGAGAGAGGAGGTTGTAGGAAGCACTCAACTATAGAATAAGAGCATCACAAAGAGTTTCCAATGAATGCTCAACCTTGGAATGAAGCCCAAGGGGTCCTATTTATAGCTGGGGATGCCTCTTAGCCTTTGGGAACACTTGTGAATGAAAACATGCCGTTTTGTGGCTTGCAACGGATATATTTTCACTTGTTGCAACTCCACAACGGCTAGAAACACTTTTCTGCACTTTTCTGTACAGTGCAATCGGTCGAGTTTCTATAAGGGTAACTCGACCGATAGAGCAAAAGACAAAGCCGATATTCAGACCATCGGTCGAGTTTGTCCTGAGGAAACTCGACCGACCAATGAAAATCGATTTGGCCAGTTACTCCATTGGTCGAGTTCTGTGTAAACACAACTCGACCGTTGCGATCTCTAGAAAATTGATCAAGGATGATCGGTCGAGTTTTTAGGCTGGGAAACTCAACTGACAAAGTGCCTGTAATCAATTTTCAAAGATGCATCTAAAGTGCTCTAATATTCAATCTAAGTGCTCCTGATATTTTTCTAAGCTTAATTACAAGTCATACAATCATTACAAGTGATTTACAACATGATTCTAATGGATATACATCATATTACAAAAACGTGCACTTGTATGACTTTGACTTGTCTTTTCTCCAATTTGATATGCGCAAGTTAGGGCATTTGGAGTGTGTCTATACCTAATCTGAAATCACTCAAGTAGAGACATTAGACACCAATATGTGAAATGGTTAGTCATCATCAAAACACGGGTTTAGTCAATTTAGACGTGAGTCAACATTGACCTAATTGACCTTGAGTCAACATAACCAACCCAACTGACGCCACCTAGCTTTTCTCCTCCAAACCATGAAGTTGTAGACTTCTGCCACCATTATATGGTCTAGATCAATGACGAGGCTCCAGTACAAACCTCATACCAAATCTTGATCCTTGCAAAGATCCCAGGAGGTCTGAGAATGGTGTGACCTGCCTAGATCCCCTTTCAATAACTCCTCAGACTGACCCATCAACCATTTTAGGTCTCAACTTCTTCACTTCTATAAGCCACCAATGTGAAACTAGCACTCCTCCAGCCACCTCTCCTTTGGTCCTGCTCAACCGTCAGGCCAACGCTAGGTCTCACCAACAACCTTCATAGATTGCCAGACGGTGGCACCCCTTCATGTTACTTTCACTACCACTGATGAACTAGGTTCCACCTCCACCATCACAGGGTTGAAGGCACACGATCTACAGTGTATGTAAGCCCAACATCGTATCTGGAATAATGTAACCAAGATGGCACAATGAGACAGATAAAACCACCCTCTACACCTAGACCGATTTCCATCATCATAGACTCACATCCTTAGTAGAGACATGCTATTAGATCTGAATATTTCCAAAGATCTAATATGTTGTTGAAACCTGAACATACAACCACCAACCATAGATCACGACCAACCTCATGTAACTCATCATTGACTCCCTGCATCTGGACTAGTTGTTGCACTCAGAACAAATGATGGACTTGTAAACCCTTGGATCCACTTAGCCACCTCCACTCCAGAGCCTGGATCTCTAAGAGTTTCCCCTGTCCATTGTGAGGTACTACCTATGGATATGGAGGATTACGTTGGGATGAATTCAATGTCTATCCATAAATAGATCATCACATATCCATCTTCTTCCAGTTACCCAAGGTTTGCATTTTTTTCAACATACCAATCTTTAATTTATAATGAAAAAGTAAACCCAACCAACATAATAAGAATATATATCTGATTCACATTGGTAACTAAGGGCACGATAGCTAAATGTTAACATAAGATCTATATAGTATATATATAACTATTACATTTAGAAAACTGCTTAATGAAACTAAATTGTTATAACAGTTGCACATCAAGATGATTAGAACTTGTTAAGGAGTTAGTTTGCAAAGTATGTTCACATGATTATATCATACTGACTTACTTGTATACATCCTATTAGTTTATACATGTATCTGTGTAGTAGTACAACTCAAACGATGGATGTAAGATAAACATGTTGACTTATTGTAATCTTGAATGTCATGGCTTGACTAATAATGGGAGATTATATATATAAGATGAGTTACATTTTAATACTACACATAGATTATCAAGAATCGTGTTAAACATGTTTTCAACAAAACCCTAGATACACATCCACATGTTTATAAAATTGATGGCAATTATAACTACAAAAATAATCATGGAATGCATTTAACTATGTTGACCGGTTTACGAATTAAATGGTGAAAAAGAAAGTAACATGTATAAGAATGTACTTTTATGAACATATACCTAGATGACATGTTAGTTGTACTATATGTGAACCTAATGTATTTTCATATGGAATATACTTACACATTTAGATCTAAGCATGAGTTTGAACAATATATATATATATATATATATAATGTATTTCACATTAAGCCCCAAATATTTCTAGTGAGAGTATACATATAAGTAATAGACAAACCCATCCCTAACACTATATATGAGTACTTATGAGAATTTAAAACCCTAAATATCTATTCGGTAACCAATACTAGGATTAGATATACTTCCAATTATGAATGGGTAATTGTGCACTAAATGAGTGTATATGAAACATTTTTAGGTTGAGTAGGACGAATGATAATTACACCCTTGGGGATAGTGTTTGCCTTTAAGACCAGGTATGTACTCCTCTTTAATATAATCAGGCATTATATGACTAAATTCCCATAATGAGACATCTTTTGAAATACTTTCTATTGTTATATTTGTTGAAAAAATCATATACTCTCACTTGGACTTATGGTTATTCTTTTGAATCATTATTATCATGTTAAATCGGGTCAATAACCCCACATGCTGTTGTAATTGAATTATGCCATGTATGTTTGTAAAAAGTGAATCTTGCCACTTTATTTATGCATGTTGATAATTCAACTAGTTTAACTATCGTAGACGCTTATGCGTAACCATTTGGGTACGTCTACTTCGGCCCGGGGTGCATCTTTCCACCACTTTTTATATAGGGACGTGTATACTTCCTCCCAGGGTGTGTCTACTTCCACCCATTTTACTTAGGCCATTGACTCAGTGGTGTCGTGGCCGTACCATAGTTACTTTAGTCTAATATATCGACATGCAAATATTTATGTGATTAGATGGTTGATAATGGCAAGAGTTGTGTTTTTAATTGTTTAGTTACACTGCCTCATTATTTTGGAAATTCCTCCTCTTGTTACTTCTCATTGAAACTTACCTAGCTTTAATGGCCCCCTTTCTAAGGGAACATCTCATTTTACTTTTGAAATAACTAATGCCCCAGTTAATCTTCTAATGTACATACTCAGCTTTTGCTAACTCATACTATATTGTTTCCTATTTTTATGGGTGTTCCCTCCACCCAGGTTTTGGTGCTTTATAGGGCAGAGACACATGATGATCATGACCTGTTTGGTGAACATAAGGATAGTTTGAGACAACCTTATTACCCTATGCACATGGGATTATGTGTATAAAGTTATAACATTTTAATTTTATGTACCCCTTAGGGTGAGAAAGTTATGTACATGCAAATATTTTGTAACTTTGTAGTTGTTACGACTCCACCTTCCGGTAACCCCCAATTAAGGGAGACCGAGAAGTAGAAGCCGCACCCATAATTTCCGGATCAAAGGTTTGGCACTTAACCAAGAACAATTATTAAATTTTAACAGACTAAACTGAAAAGCTGTAAGAAAATAAACCTTCACATACCTTTTTGAAAACTTGGATCTCTAAACTTCTATCAACTTATGGATTCTACTCTAACTAATCCTCCTTGTATTTTACTTCATGTATTTCACAATATGACGATTTACTGTTTGTCCTTTTGGCTTTCACCTAAAACGCCGACAAACAAAACGTCGGTCAGCCGAAGATGGTATGTGGGGGAAACAATAAACGTGCAACTATGATAACAACGTAACCATTCAATTAATCATTTAACAATCAAGGTTACATTTTAAATATAACTCCGCGATCCAAGGGTACCCTATCCTCTGTGTTGTCCCCATTAAACCCTTCATGATCCACCTATAAGTGAACCAATTTCTAGGGTTGAGTCATATGGCACTACTCGTAAGTAGCCCACTCCTTAACTCATGGCAGGCTAATGAGTCTCATGGCACTACACGTAGGTAGCCCAGTTTCTAACTCTCGGTAACCTAGACCTTGCTCTAGGATTACCCTTTTTTTAGCCTTTTCAAAGCAACAGAGGTGAAATCGGATCTAGCCAGTTATATATGCACATTTATAGTGATAATCATAGTCACTTTATAGTTGCATGAAATAAATAGACATCCAACAGTTATTTCCAAGCAACCGATAAAACTTCGGGAATCGCCGTGAAACTAGATTGATTATTCATAAGTGTAATCACATACCTTATGCCATTGCAGAAACCATGCAGAAAATGTCACATGTACTTTAAGAGTGTATCCAAACATCCAAGCAACAAGCATTCAACCAACATAATCTGAAACAAGCATGCGAATACATGGTGACACATATGTAGCATGCTTGTTTCAGATTATGTTGGTTGAATGCTTGTTGCTTGGATGTTTGGATACACTCTTAAAGTACACGTGACATTTTCTGCATGGTTTCTGCAATGGCATAAGGTATGTGGTTACGCTTATGAATAATCTCTCTAGTTTCACGGCGATTCCCGAAGTTTTATCGGTTGCTTGGAAATAACTGTTGGATGTCTATTTATTTCATGCAACTATAAAGTGACTATGATTATCACTATAAATGTGCATATATAACTGGCTAGATCCGGTTCCACCTCTGTTGCTTTGAAAAGGCTAAAAAAAGGGTAATCCTAGAGCAAGGTCTAGGTTACCGAGAGTTAGAAACTGGGCTACCTACGTGTAGTGCCATGAGACTCATTAGCCTGCCATGAGTTAAGGAGTGGGCTACTTACGAGTAGTGCCATGTGACTCAACCCTAGAAATTGATTCACTTATAGGTGGATCATGAGGGGTTTAATGGGGACAACACAGAGGATATGGTACCCTTGGATCGCGGAGTTATATTTAAAATGTAACCTTGATTGTTAAATGATTAATTGAATGGTTACGTTGTTATCATAGTTGCACATTTATTGTTTCCCCCACATACTAGCTTCGGCTGATCGACGTTTTGTTTGTCGGCATTTTGGGTGCAAGCCAAAAGGACAAACAGTAAATCGTCATATTGTGAAATACATGAAGTAAAATACAAGGAGGATTAGTTAGAGTAGAATCCATAAGTGGATAGAAGTTTAGAGATCCAAGTTTTCAAAAAGGTATGCGAAGGTTTATTTTCTTACAACTTTTCAGTTTAGTCTGTTAAAATTTAATAATTGTTCTTGGTTAAGTGCCAAACCTTTGATCCAGAAATTATGGGTGCGGCTTCTACTTCTCGGTCTCCCTTAATTGGGGGTTACCGGAAGGTAGGGTCATAACATTTGGTATCAGAGCTAATTCCCCTCCAGTAGGTGGGGCTCACATGGGCACGACATGCCAGTCTTGAGCCGTGCGGTCCAGGCATGTAGGAAAGGGCTATCCGTGGTAATGTAGCCACCCTTGCGCTGGTATTCCATGATCGGGAGCTGGGTGTTCATGGGCCATGTTGGGTCTGCACCATTTGTAATGTCTGGGCCCACTGCCCAAGGCTCTAGTAGAGTTTCAGGGATGACGACTGTCCCCATAGACCACCACTAGCCTTAACTGCACGCTTTGTCCTCACTCACGAGCATGCCAGGATCAACTTCTCGACAGGTCACCCATCCTAGTACTACTCCAAGCTGAGCACGCTTAACTCTGGATTTCTTAGTGATGGGCTCCCGGAAAAGGAGGTGCACCTTGGTGATATGGGTAGTCTAATCATTCCTTTTAAGATCATGTTATCAGAGGTCTCAAATCTTGGGATGTTACAGTAGTAGTTATGTTTTCCATTGCTTAAACATTTCATGGCTCATGTTTATATCATAGAGTGGGCCCACTATCGGGTCCCACTCTTTACAGAATGGTATCAGAGCCTAAGCAGTTGGTAACTAGACTATTTCAAGTTATCCTAGAATGTTCCTTAATAGATAGGTGACCTTTTAGAGGTTGTTGTCATACCTAAAGCTGATTAGTGCTTCACCCCTATCTAATTTGGTGGTACATATGTATCCCAAACAAAGTATCTGGGTGACCTAATTTTGTATAAACTCTTATCAATCCTACCTTCTCTTTATATCTATAGCCTTCTATACATAAATGTTGACTCTCCCAGGAAATAGCCTCTACCTCCCACCTTAGAGGAGGACAATTCATCTACCATAGAGAGTAAGTTGACTTGAAGTCACAATGCAAACAAGCCATTAAACCTTTTTGCTTTTATTGCTTCCCCTCATGCATATGATACACACATTGGTGGAATGAGCATGCATGGATACAAGCTTAGAGTATTGACATGGGGTTATATTTTGAGATGATTTATGATGACATATGTGGATATGAACTAGATCCTTAAGGATAGGCTTGTCTTTTCTATAACATGGGTATATTTCAGCATATTTTACTTGAGACTTGCCATCAAAAGGTTGGATACTATCCTAGCTAAACTTGGGATATCTCATAAACAAGGGTATGTGAAGGAAGATATAGGTTTCAAGTAACTATCCTCATAATTTATCCCTCACCTATCCATAAGGTAGGAATACTCCTTATCCTCTGTCTCCTATAAAGGAATGATCACATAGTTGGGTCACATAATAAAACTTTATGCCACATTATTTTTCCTGAGGACATATGGAGAAAAATCATGTTTGGAAGCTATAATGGATACTCTTTTTCTTGAACTTTGGATGTACACTGACACTTAGGTTATGTGAGGTAGGTATATCCGGGATTGATCCTTAAAGGGTTGACCACTCACTCATCGCCACCGTGCAATTAGTTACCTGATGTGTGATATAAGTAGTAGTTTGACTATCTGGTTCATCTAGGCTTGTAATGACAACATGTATGTAAACCAACTATGGTAATAGACACCCTAATATTTTCTTATTATGGTTACATGATCTTATAAAAATAAATGATGTTTTAGGATATGATGGCCTAAGTCATGATTAAGAGAATGGTGGAATGATGAAGGACCTACTAGAAGTTAACTTTATGCTCAAAGGAACATGTTCCCCCTCCTAATATAGAACTTAGAAAGCCTCTTTTGAGAATATGAAGTGATGTTAGGATAATAGTATATGTTGTATGTGGTAGAAAGTGGTCGACTTGGTTCTTGGATTGATTTTGGCACCATTTTGGATTCCCATTGCAAGGTTTTCATCTTCAAACTTATTTTCATTAATATATTATATCTATTCAAAATCCAGATTCCATCGATGGTTTTGGAACCAAGTCACCACCATAAAGAGGTTGTAGTAATTGATAGGCTCATTAGTGTAGAAGACCTTGAGCGAAGCCTATGACTGGTTAGGTCTAATATGTAACTCAAAACTAAGTGAGAAGTTGTAAGTATGAATAATAAGTTTAGATATGAATGACCTAGCTAACCTAATATCTCACAATTGGTTAGATTGTAGGCTAACCCTTTTAATGGGAAGATTCATGTACACTTATTCATCAAGAATGCAACTTAACTTAAGGACTATATGAACTTAATATTGTATGCAACATGTAATGCTTGGGTAATTTCCTCAACCAAAAGTCATAGACATATGATTACTCTATAATTAGGGTAATCAAACCTATACAAGACAGATACATTGAACATTAATTGGATAACCTAAAATAAATTGATACCAAATATGTACTCATATGTCAGCTAAGTCTCTAGGTGGGAGAGCCCTATTGGTTGATGTTAGTCATAATGGTTCTTTAGGACATGATTGAGTGGATTTTGGGGACAAAATCCTCTTTACGGGGTGGAGTATTATGACATACCCAATTCTAGATATATATTTTAACCCTCCCTCTTTTGGAGCCCCTTTCAAGTACTATAACATAAAGTAATGGTATCCCCTAATTTATATTCAACTTGGAATATCTCGAATCCAATATTTGTTCATATTTGAATTTTGCAGAATAAAATAAACAGATAAATTCATTAGTAGGGTGAGATGTATAACACACTAATCAATAGTGGTTACCTCTATATTGGAACTTTATGATCTTCCTAGATCTAGTGTATCAAATAAAATTAGATTATACAAGATATTATATACTAGTTAATCAAATAGGTGAAATAAATGCATAAAATGAATCAATAACACAAAAGTGATAAAATTGAACACCAATTAATGTCAAAAGGTAAAATTGACTCCAAATTAGGTTTCTCTTGTTGGCTAAATGGACATCTGTAAATCCCTTTGTTTTGATAATGACAAACATTTCATTCTTGTTAATCTAACGTGCTACTTGAGTGTTGCAGGAATAAGGTGAATGACAAAGCACTAGGGAATCTATATGCTTGAATGATTGTAAATGTCATGAAATGTAATCAATTGTAAACTTGTACAAATATATAATGTACAAGTACTTAGACTTCATGTAAATCAAGCGTTAGATCTTCCCTAGCTAAACACCACATTTAGATAGGTCATCTCCTTCAATAGTGTCACATATGCACACTCATACACACACTTAATGTCTTTATTTGAAACATTGAAACAAGGTCTATCTCGGTCGACAAAATCCTCGACCAAGACACTCTCGGTCGACAAACTTCTCGACTGAGAAAGACCCAAGTAGCCGTTAGACACAGCTGACAAGGTAGTTGGCAGTTGGAGATAAATGTTGCAAAACACTTGATCCAGAGAGCCTGTCGGTCGACAAAACTTTGACCGAGTAGGTGTCTCGGTCGACCATTTCTCGACTGAGATGGACTCTGACAGCAACTGCAGAATTAATTAACTAGCCGTTGTTAAAGCAACTAACTTATACCTAACAGCTAGTTAAGCACTTAGAAACCCCTAGACAGTGTCTAGAACGTCCTTAAGCACTTGTAGGACATTCCTATAAATAGGACATGCCTTAGGACACCTAAACTCACTTGTTTTTACACTTGAGCAATCTTTGAGCATACACTTACATTGAGCAACCTGTTTGTGAGCAATTGAGCATATTGACAATTGGCTACTTCTCCTCTCAGCTCAAATTTCGTGTCCTATAGGCTAGCATCTCCTATCCACAAAAATCACAATTCCATACACATTGGTTAGGAGATCTACACGCTTGATCTAGGCAAATCAAGCCTTGTGCTTCAAAGGATAAGTTGTAATTTCCTTTTTCCTTTCTTGTTCACTATTATTGTTTGTACTCTCCTTGCTACTCCAAGGTTGGAGGCTGCGGATTGGAGAGGTTGGAGATCTTCTTGGTGAAGAAGGGGACCTTGAGCTACTTCAAGAAGGCTGGTGCAACGGGAGGTTACTTCTAAAGAGGAAGGCTACTTCAAGGGGGAGCTTGAAGTTACTTCAAGAAGGATACCTCGGGTTGGTGCATCTACTTCAAGTGAAGGATGTTCAAGGGGTGTAAGAAAGTATTGTATTTTGTGTAATTCCTTATGAAGGTAATAAAATTGATACTTTCAAAATCCCGGTTGGGTAAGCAACTGGGTAGTGGACTGACAACCTTAGTATTTGCTAAGGTTGGAACCACTCTAAATCCCTTGTCTCCTTCTTGATTTCTCATTTGTGGTTGTCTGAGTTAAATTATTGTTAAATTATTTTAAAACCCTATTCACCCCCCTCTAGTGGTTTTTCATCTCTATAGTCCAATCAGCCAACCTATGAAATTTCATGTCCTTTAGGTAACACTTGCTCCCTCAATTTAGCTTCTAAATAAATAAAATAAGTTACCTAGATTTAATTAATTTATTCATTTAATTGGTCAATTCCAGGATTTATAAATCTTGGAACGCCTTCCTCCTTTCCCCTAGTTCACGTGGCCTCCCCTGCATCCTCCCCTCCTCTGGTTGCAATTCTTCCGCTAACACCAGTCGTAGGTAACCAATGCCCTCCTTCCTCTCATCTTCCACCGATCCTCTTCCCCTCCTCCATCCATTCCTCTTCTCCTCTTTAGTTCTTCCTTTCCTCACTCTTCCCTACTTATCTCTCTACCTTCCTTCCTCCTTCCTTCCCTAACCATCAACTAAACCCTAGCCACTGATCTGTCTTCTCCCCTTGCACCTACTGCCGCCATGGACGATGATGGATCTGCTCTCCGTCCAGACAACCTCGATATCTCCTCTGCAAGAATCCATGGTAAAACCCACCCAACCGATGCCTCCTAGCTTTTCTACTATGAACCATGAAGCTATAGACTTCCGCTGCCATTATTTGGTCTAGATCAATGACGAGACTCCATTACAGACCTTAGACCCAATCTTGCTCCTTGCCAAGATCCCAAGAGGTCTGAGAATGGTGTGACATGCCTAGATCCCCTTTCAATAACTACTCAGACTGACACCTCAACCATCTCAGATCTTCGCTTCCTCCCTCCTATAAGCCATCGACATGAAACTAACACTCCTCCAGTCGCCTCTCCTTCGATCATGCTCGACCGTCAGGCCAATGCTAGGTCTCACCAGAAACCTTCACATATTGCCAGATGGTGGCGCCCCTCCATGTTGCTTTCCCTACCACCGATGAACTAGGTTCCACCTCCACCATCATGGGGTTGAAGGTACGTGATTTGCAGTGTATGTGAGCCTAACATCATGTTTGGCACAATCTAACCAAGACAACACAATGAGAAAAACAAAACCACCCTCTACACCTAGACTGATTTACATCATCATAGACTCACATCCTTAGTAGAGACATGCAATTAGATGTGAATATTTCAAAGATCTAATATGTTGTTGAAACCTGAACATCTACAACCACCAGCCATAGATCATGACCAACCTCATGTAATTGGTCATTGAATCCCCATATCCAAACTAGATGCTACGCTTAGAACAAATGATGGACTTGTAAACCCTTGGCTCCACTTAGTCACCTCCACTCCAGAGCCTGGATCTTTAAGAGTTTACCCTGGATGTTGTGAGGTACCACTCGTGGATATGGAGGATTACGTTGGGATGAATCCAATGTCTACCCACAAACCGATCATCATAGATCCATCTTCTTCTAGTTACCCAAGGTTTGCATTCTTTTCTACATACCAATCTTTAATTTATGATGAAAAAGTAAACCCAACCAACATAATAAGAATATATATCAAATTCACATTGGTAACTAAGGGCACGATAGTGAAATGTTAACATAAGATCCGTATAGTAGATATACAACTATTACTTTCAGAAAACTACTTAATGAAACTAAATTGTTATAACAGTTGCGCATCAAGGTGATTAGAACTTGTTAACTAAGGAGTTAGTTTGCAAAATATGTTCACACGATTATACCATACAGACTTACTTGTATACATCCTAATAGTTTATACATGTATCTGTGTAGCAGTACAACTCAAATGATGGATGTAAGATAGACATGTTGACTTATTGCAATCTTGAATGTCATGGATCGACTAATAATGGGAGATTATATATATAAGATGAGTTACATTTTAATACTACACGTAGATTATCAAGAATTTTGTTAACCATGTTTTCAACAAACCCCTAGATACACATCCACATGTTTATACAATTGATGGCAATTATAACTACAAAAATAATCATGGAATGCATCTAACTATGTTGACCGATTTATGAATTAAATGGTGAAAAAGAAAGTAACATGTATAAGAATGTACTTTTATGAACATATACCTAGATGACATGTTAGTTGGACTATATGTGAACCTAATGTATTTTCATATGGAATATACTTATACATTTAGATCTAAGCATGAGTTAGAACAATATATATAAAAATGTATATCACATTAAGCCCTAGATATTTTTGGTGAGAGTATATAGATAAGTAATAGCCAAACCCGTACCTAGCACTATATATGAGTACTTCTAAGAATTTAAAACCCTAAATATGTATTAGGTAACCAATACTAGGATTAGATATACTTCCAATTATGAATGAGTAATTGTGCATTGAATGTGTGTATATGAAACATTTTTAGGTTGAGAAGGATAAATGATAATTACACCCTTAGGGATAGTGTTTGCCTTGAAGACTAGGTATGTACTCCTCTCTATTATAAGCGTGCATTATATAACTAAATTCCCATAATGAGGAATCTTTTAAAATACTCTCTCTTGTTCTATTTTTTGAACAAATCATATACTCTCAGTTGGACTTATGGTTATTCTTTTGAATTATTATTATCATGTTGAATCGGGTCAATGAACCCACCTGCTGTTGTACCCAAATTATGCCATGTATGTTTGTAAAAAGTGAATCTTGTCACTCTATTTATGCATTTTATATAATTCATCTAGTTTAACTATCATAGATGCTTATGCGTAACCATTAGGGTGTGTCTATTTCCACCCGAGGTGCATCTTTCCACCTCTTTTTATACAGGGGCACGTCTACTTCTACCCAGGGTGGGTCTACTTCCACTCATTTTACTTAGGCCATTGACTTAGTGGTGTCGTGGTCCTACCATAGTTACTTTCGTCTAATATATCGACATGTAAATATTTATGTGATTGGATGGTTGATAATGGTAAGAGTTGTGATTTTAATTGTTTAATTACACTGCCTCATTCTTTTGGAAATTCCTCCTCTTGTTACTTCTCATTAAAACTTACCTAGCTTTAATGCCCCCCTTTTTTATGGGAACATCTCATTTTACTTTTGAAATAACTAATACCCCAGTTAATCTTCTAATGTATATACTCAACTTTTGCTTACTCATACTGTATTGCTTCCTATTTTTCTGGGTGTTCCCTCCACCCAGGTTTAGGTGCTTTATAGGGCAGAGACATAGGATGATCATGACCTCTTTGGTGAACATAAGGATAGTTTGAGACAACCTTGTTACCCTCTTCACATGGGCTTATGTGTATAAAGATGTAACCTTTTCATTTTATGTACCCCCTTAGGGTGAGAAAGTTATGTACATGCAAATATTTTGTAACTTTGTTATAGTTATATTTTTCGCCACTTAAACATTTCATGGCTCATGTTTATATCATTGAGTGGGCCCACTATCAGGTCCCACTCTTTACATTGATCCTTGGGTCATGACTTTTCATTTGGTTTTATTTGGGACATTACTTTTACTACTGGGCGCGATGCCAATTTTGGTCATAGTCTATGTTTTTCACAGGCACAGTGTCACTCCTTATCACGGGTGTGATGTTGTTGTGGACTTGGGGTTGAGACATGCCACCTTGTTTAGGTGTTGGTCGAGACAGTGGGTGTCGCGGTCGCGACATGGACCTTGGTTCTTTCTTTGGTCACAACATTGCTTTGTGCTCTATTTTTTATGCCCATTTCAGGCTGGATGAGACGTTGTGCTTTTGGGGTGTTGGGTCACGACATGTCGTTGATTTGAGGGGTTGAGAGCATGGTCCATGTTATAGTTGCTACCTGGTCTTGTCACGGTCGACACCATGCTTGCATGGTGGTCGAGACCCATGGTGTTGCGGTTGTGACCAGTGTAACACGTCTCGATCGAGACACACTAGTGTTGTGTGTGGTTGTGTGATACATATATGGGTGATGGTTGGTTGTAACACATGCATATCAATGAGATGTTATACATATACATGTACATAACTAGTGCCTTTCACCTAATGCCCCCTATCATGTTACTTAATGATGTGCTAATGACAACATGTTCCATGAAAGTGGGGGAAGGTGTACCTGGAGTTTGGTGTTTTCTTATAAACCCTAATCGGCTACATATGTAACCCGAACCCTAATTTTGGGAGATATGATGTGTTTGCTTGTATTACTTGGAGTTGTTACTATATTGTGATGTTTTCTCTCTCTCTTATTTATAAATCCCTAACCTTGAAGGTGATAGTTATGCCATGGATTGTGTATGTAGTGGTGATGATCATGTGATATAGAGTGGTGATTATGCACATTGTTGAGGCATAATGCAGTGAAGTATATGTAGGATTTATGTGATTGGGTCCTATGACCTGGTGATGGCTTAATGCCTATTGTGAGGTGATAACCTCCAATGATGTGATTGAGGGATTTATGTCCCATAGTGATGTGACATTGGTGATGGCCTTGTAAATGGAAGTTCTATAAGTATCATGTGGTGATAGTTTGACAAGTTCACACCGTATATGTTTTATATTTTCTGGAGTTGTACTATACCCTTAATCTTGTAGGGTTTGTTTTGGCTTTGTATGTTGTAACTTGATTGATGCTAAAAGACACCCAATTGGCTTAATTAATCAAGCGAAACCCTAATCATCTAGGTGCCTTGTGCCATAGATCCTTTCCAGTGTCACCTTTAAGGTTCTGGATTGGTGAAATGAGTATAACTTGGAGCGCATATTTTTGAATATGCGGGGGTGCAAGTTGAGTATCTCCTTGCATCCAAAATTATAGGTTGCCTGAGATGGCCATGCGTGAGCTGATCTCCTTGTGATATGTATGTCCATGCATGAGCCGCTCCTTCTTTTAAGAATGGACATGTGTGAGCCTGTTCTTCTAGCGTTGTTACTTGTACCAAGGTGGGATATATAGGTGTTTATATATGGATGACAATGCTTGAGCTGATCCTTCTGTTAACTATATGTCACATTTTGTAGTTGACTGATATGTCTCTATGGAGTTCTCTCTTATGCTGACCAAGAGGTGTGGAGAGGTCGTTGATTCCAACTCTTCCATCGACCTTGTATGGCACCGATTTCAAATTAGTAGTGGTCGGTTGGATTTGGGTGGTATGACTCAAATGTAGGGGCAATAATAAAAGACATAACACAGTCGTGTCACATATCTTGCTTAGGGTCATATATGAATAACATTGGTTGAGACCTTTGCCTTATCTTTTAACTAATTTCTTAAATTATAAGATGGTAAGAGAAGTGAACTGCTATACATGTTCTTCATATTCCTTCTTAAATTGTTAATTGTTCTACTGCTCAATGGTAACTCCCTAATCTTGCATAATTTGCTTTATCTATTGATTACATATCATTTAGTTGAATCTGCTCATCATGCTTCGTACATTATCTACCAGCTTAGTATAATCTGCTGCTTAGCTTATCTGTGCTTTTATTAGACGTTGGCAGAGAGTTATATCTCTTGTTGGGACGTTTGGTCTCACCCTATGGGTTTCCACATCTTTTAGGTGGTTGAGCACACACTACTACAAAAACAACGTTCAGTGTCGCTTTTCTGGGCGTCAATTATTTAGGAAAACCGACGCCTATAATATTAGACTTCGATTATTTATGCAAACCGACGTCTATATTCGAAGACCAGCCAGACACGGGTACCGCTTTGTATTCAACGTCGACTGGTTATAACAGACCGATGCCTAAAATCGCCTGCGAAATCCAATTTTCGTACGAAAACATTTTAGGTCACCTACAACGTCAGTTTTTTAACAATTCAGTGACGCCTATTTAAAATGAAAATTCGGGCGAAAAGTCCCACTTTCAGTGTCGGTTATCCTTCGATAACCGACGCTGATAATGGTTCCCGCCAAAAAATTTAGGGTAAAAGTTGTCTAGTTGGGCGTCGGTGTTTTACTATCAACCGACGCCGAAGACTTTAGGTGTCATTTGTATTTGATAACCGATGCCTTTACGAACTTAATAGACCCACGATCGATCGCACCGGTACCTGTTTCATTGTCTTCATCACCCGCTAGCTACTGCTCGATCACCCGCTAGCTGCCTGCTGGTTCTCGCCGTCGCCGACGCTGCATGTGCTTCCTCGCCTCGCCTCGCCGTTGCCGCTGACGGTGCTGCTGCTCTACGTCGCCGCCGCCGCCTGCCCGCCACCTGCTCTGCTGCTCCTGCATCACCGCCGCCCTAGCTTCGTCCTGCGTCGCCAGTGCCGCCCGCTCCTTCCTCCCTGCTCACGCCCGCCGCGCCGCCTAGCTTCGGTCTGCTCTCCAGGTATTAGCCGTAGCCTTTCTCCCTAGCTTTTTACCTACATGCAGCAAACACAGCTGTGGCTGTGTTGGCCTACCACGGCCGTGCTGGGTAGCACGGCCGTGGTAGGCCAACACAGCCACGGTCGTATTTGCTATTGGTAAGGATATGAACAAATCTATATGTAATGCTTTATATAAATTCTAGGATACGAATAAATCTTTTGCTTGCATATATTTGTGCTTCTAATCGTAATGCTTGACCTAATTCAGTAAATTTTAATGCATGTTGAAATAAGATTTAAACCTGTCCATTCTAGCATCCTAATTTGATTTGATTAAACCCTAACATTGATGAAACCCTAACATCAATTGTGATGAAACCCTAACATGTACATATCTATTATTGTGTTTGTTGGCCTAGAAACCCATCCAAGATTTACTCATTAGGAGTAAATCTTGGATAGTCCCCAGTTTGGGACTGTTCTTGAACACCTAATCTCACTTAGGATGTAAGTGTATAATGTGTATTGGGTTTTCGAGAAAATTTCGGTAGCATTTCCTCGTTTGTTCTCTAAGTACATATGTACTTAGAGAACAACGGGGAAATGCTGCTGAAATTTTCTTGAAAACCCAATACACATTATACACTTACTAGTGAGATTAGGTGTTCAAGGATGGGATAGGTGGTACACATTTATTATATATAAGAATGACATCACATGTGTTTGTTGGCCTAGAAAGTGAACAATCATTGTTCTTTATATTACTTGTACATTGGTATAAATTAGAATGAATAATCACTAAATTATATACTGTTTGTATGGAGTCTGACTTCATTGTAGATATCTATTATTGTGTTTCTTGGCCTAGAAACCCGTCCAAGATTTACTCATTAGGAGTAAATCTTGGATAGTCCCCGGTTTGGGACTGTTCTTGAACACCTAATCTCACTTAGGATGTAAGTGTATAATGTGTATTGGGTTTTCGAGAAAATTTTGGTAGCATTTCCCCGTTTGTTCTCTAAGTACATATGTACTTAGAGAACAGCGGGGAAATGCTGCCGAAATTTTCTCGAAAACCCAATACACATTATACACTTACTAGTGAGATTAGGTGTTCAAGGATGGGATAGGTGGTACCCATTTATTATATATAAGAATGACATCACATGTGTTTGTTGGAGTAAATCTTGGATAGGATGTAAGTGTATACCCTAATCCTAATATATACTTGTTTTCTCTTTGATCATAGAATGGATAGATCATGGATGTCCATTCACAATCGCTGCACCCCAGAGTTTATATCTGGTCTTGATCAGTTTGTTAGATTTGCCGAGGAACATAGGAAAAAACCTACAGATAGGTTCTACTGTCCATGTAGGCATTGTAGTAACAACTTGAAAGTCAACACTGGTGAGGAAATCAAAAGTCATGTCATGTGCAACGGGATTGTACAAGGCTATACAGAATGGCACTGGCATGGAGAGATTTCAAACTCAAAACTAGTAGATGTCGATAACAGTGCTTGGGTGGAAGAAGAAATTGCCTCCGATGACGTAGATGTGAACGAACCAGTTCCAGTAGACATCGTTGATGTGATGCTGGGTAGTTGTAGGGTAGAGCACACCGATCCACCTCCTATCTTTAGAAACATTGTGCATGATGCTGAGATACCGTTATACACATGTTGTGCTAAGTTTATGAAGCTTAGCGCTGTGTTGAGATTGTATAAGTTGAAAGCTAACAATAGATGGAGCGACAAAAGCTTCACTGAATTGTTGACTTTGTTGAAAGAAATGCTTCTTGAAGGAAACGAGCTGCCAAACTAAACATACCTGGTAAAGAAAATGTTATGCCCAATGGGAGTGGAGGCCAAGAAGATACACGCATGCCCGAATGATTGTGTATTATTTCAAAAGGACTATGTAGATTTGAAAGATTATCCAAAATGTGGTGCGTCACGGTATAAATTGACGACTTCGGGGGAGTCCAAAACTGGTTCTCCTACCAAGGTGTTGTGGTATCTACCTATAATATCACGGTTTCAATGCTTGTTTGCAAATCCGAAAGATGCAAAGAATTTGAGGTGGCATGCAGATGTTAAGAAAAATAATGATGTGATCCTACGACATGCTTCTGATTCCCCACAGTGGAAGAAGATTGATCTATTGTACCCCAAATTTGGTGAAGAAGATAGGAATCTAAGACTTTGGCTTTGTACAGATGGAATGAATCCATACGGGACATTGAGCAGCCAACATAGCACTTGGCCAGTCATGCTTGTTATATACAATCTTCCTCCCTGGCTGTGTATGAAAAATAAGTACGTTATGCTGTCGTTGTTGATATCGGGCCCTAAACAACCCGGAAATGATATCGATGTTTATCTTGAACCTCTGATTGATGACTTAAAGAAACTTTGGGCTGAAGGTGTGATGACCTATGATGCTTCAGGAAGAGAGACATTTCGTTTGCACGTTATGTTGTTTTGCACTATTAATGACTTTCCAGCATATGGGAATTTGTCTGGATATAGTGTCAAAGGAGCTAAATTGTGTCCTATATGTGAAGAAAACACTGATTCAATAAGACTAAAACATGACGACAAGACTGTATATCTTAGTCATCGAAGGTTTCTTTCAAAATTCCATCTGTATCGTAGGAAGCGCAAAGCATTCAATGGATGGAATGATGAACGGAGTGCACCTAAACCTATACCAGGGGATGTTGTTTATGAAAGAGTAAAAGACATTGTCAATGAATTTGGTAAGAAATCACAATGTAGTATGGCCACACAGAGTGACAATTCTTCATTTAAGAAGAAGTCAATATTTTGGGATCTTCCTTATTGGAGTTCTTTGACAGTCAGGCATTGTATCGATGTAATGCACGTTGAGAAAAATGTCTGTGATAGCATAATTGGTACTCTGTTAAATATACCAGGTAAGACTAAAGATGGGATAAAATCCAGACTGGACCTACGTGAAATGGGAATAAGGTCATAATTAACAGAATTACGTGAAATGGGTAATAAAAGAACATACTCACCTTCCACTTGTTACGCGTTGTCTAGAAAGGAGAAGAAAGCTTTTTGTGAATGCTTGGTAAATGTTAAGGTGCCACATGGTTACTCATCCAACATCTGTAGATTGGTATCAATGAAAGATCTGAAGTTGATAGGTCTTAAATCTCATGATTGTCACACTCTAATGCAACAAATATTGCCCGTGGCAATTCAATCTATATTGCCGAAGCATGTAAGGTTTGCAATCACCCGACTTTGTTTCTTTTTCAACAGTCTATGCAACAAAGTTATTGACCCTGATACTCTCGATAATTTGCAAAGAGAAGTGGTTGTTACCCTATGTCAGCTTGAGATGTATTTCCCTCCTTCGTTCTTTGATATCATGGTACATCTTGTTGTCCACTTAACTAGGGAAGTGAAAATGTTGGGACCAGTTTTCTTGCATTGGATGTATCCCTTTGAACGATACATGAGCATTTTTAAAGGTGATGTTCGAAACCGTTATTGGCCTGAAGGGAGTATTATTGAAGGTTATGTGGCGAGAAAGGTTATGGATTTTTGCAATGACTTTCTGAGTGGTAATAACACTCCTGTTAATGACAAGAATATTGAGGAGGGCAAAGGAATTTTGGGATCACGGGTGAAAGTAATCAGCCGTGAGCAGTTGGAACAAGCTCACTTGTATATTTTACACAACATGGACGAAGTGAGTGTTTATATCGAGGAACATACCAATTTCATCAAGAGACAACATCCTCGAGAAAGTTCAATGTGGCTTGCTAGAGAGCATAATAAGACTTTTACTAAGTGGTTTGAAGATAAAGTCTTACATCAACTATCTCAAACACCAAATGATATTATAGAAACTATCAAATGCCTCACCTTTAAATCAAAACCGAATGTTATGTCTTATGAAGGGTTTGACATTAATGGGTTCACATATTACACAAAGCACCAAGATGATAAGAGTGTCATCTAAAACAGTGGGGTCACTCTTCAAGCGTCGACTATGTATTTTGCAAGTGCAAAGGATAAGAGTCCACGTGAAGCTAAAATGTCATATTACGGTGTCATTGAAGACATATGGGAGTTTGACTGCATAGATTTCAGAATTCCACCCTTTAAATGTAATTGGGTTGATAACACCAAAGGAGTTATAGTGGATGAATTGGGTTTCACTTTGGTGAACTTTGAAAAGATTGGCGAGAAGGGTGAACCATTCATATTGGCATCACAGGCGAAACAAATATTCTATATCGATGATCCTGCAAATGATAAATGGTCGGTTGTTCTTCATGGTAAAAGACAGTTCATTGAAGATCCTATAGATGAAGAAGAGTACTATGATAAGTATGATGACTCCAGTCCATTCTCAGTTGGGTTGCCAACTCCACAAAATATTGAAGCTAATGATGACTTATATGTGTGCGGAGATCACAATGAAGGATTGTTAATTGATAAAAGATCACAATTTTAGAGACATGTATGTTTATATTTTTTTATTGAAGCTAAATGTTTGCTTTTTTAATATCAATATCATTTTCAGATTTGATTTTTCATTATCTTCTAGTTAATACAAATGCTAAATGTTTGCCTTTTTCTAGTTAATACAAATGCTAAATGTTTGCCTTTTTCTAGTTAATACAAATGCTAAATGTTTGCCTTTTTCTAGTTAATAAAAATGCTAAATGTTTGCCTTTTTAATGACATTTTCAGATGGCTGACCATGATGAGCATGAAGTCCATGATGAGCATGTTGTCCATGATGAGCATGGAGAGGATACCAATGTAAGTTCTAAAAACATATCCTATATTTCTATAAAATTCATTATCTTTTAGTTATGTCATATATCCTATATTTCTATATTGGGCTAATTCAGTGTGTTTATTTTTGTCAAATTTTAGGTTGATGATGCACATGTACCCACTGAAGCACTGGAGCAACTTGATGTGCAGCACCAAACACTTAACAAGAAAAGGGGCATCACTCTGTTGAAGAAGTTAATAGCACTGAGTGGTAGTGGATCCAAATTGGTTGTTGAGTTTGATAATGGAGGAAATGCAATTGGAGTGAACCGCAATAATTTTGTAAACTATCTTGGGTGTGTCACTCGAAGCCATTGTGGTGTTAAGTATGATAATTGGCATAAAGTCCCTCAGGGGAAGAAAGACTTGATATGGAAGGATTTATGCGTGATTTATTATTATTTGCAATTCTATTTTGTAGATTACAAATTATATTATTTGCAATTCTATTTTTGGATACTAGTTAATAAGAATTCTATTTTACAGAATCTGTTTGCATTGGATGAGAAGCTGCATCGTAAAAGCGTGATGCAACACGCTGGAAAGATGCTTAGGAACTATAGGACAAATCTGAACAGAGAATACATAAAAGATGGTGATAAGAAGAAGAAGTCAGCCCTTGAGCAGTGGAACTTCTTGGACAAAGAAGATTGGGACAATTTTGTTGCTTCAAGAAAATATGAAGAATTCAAGGTATTAGGCGTTACTCCCAATTTAATTAATATACGTTGTATTCACCTATTCAAGATTAACATTTAGTGCTACTAACCAAATCATTAATGTGCATACTAACTAGGCCCTTAGTGACGCGCAAAAAGCAAGGCGTGCACTGAATGTGCATGACCACACTATGGGTCTAAAGGGCTATGCAAGCGTTCGCCAAAGACTACAGGCGGAGTCTGCGGCTACTCAGGAGTCTGCTGCTACTCAGGAGTCTGCCAAACCCATGCCTCGCCATGATATCTGGATAGCTGGGAGGCAAAACAAGAAGGGTGAAATAAAGAAGCCTGTAACTACTGAGGCGGTTGCGAAAATGGTAAAATACAACTCTTAGAGCAATCATTTGAATATTGATTATTTGTGGTGTTAACTTACCAATCTATGTTGATGGTGATTAGCGGGAGCTGCACGAGCAGAGGAAACAAGGCACGTTCATCCCTCAGGGCACAAGGGATGAATTGACAGTTGCTCTGGGTAACCCAGAGCATCCTGAATGTGTTAGGGGTGCAGGCACTGGTGTGGGCATCAAAGCATTCTTTGGGCCATCCCAACACAAACCCAGAGCGGGACTTTCACAAGAAGAGGTAACCTATTCTTTTTTTATAATGTTACTGCATAAGGGAATTCAATAATAAGAAGCTAATGTTTCTTTTATCCATGTATAGGAGAATAAGAGAGTCGAGGATATAGTTGCTAAGAAGGTCAATGATATAGTTGCTGAGAAGGTCAATGATATAGTTGCTGAGAAGGTCAAGGAAGAAATAGTGCGGTGGCAGGCATCTCAGGCTTCCAATCAGCCTATGGCGACCCACTCTTCTCCTGATGCACAGACTGTGAGTAATCTTGGAGACCCATCACCTAGCACGTCTGCTGTAAGTATTGTTTATGACATTGTAGCTAGTCTTTTCAGGATGATATGTTTTCAAGATGATATGTATATATGTATACCATTCTTTACGTAAATTTGTAGGCATTGAAGCCATGCCGCTTAAGAATGCAAGACTATGTTGTTGCAGAGGCGCATGTTTACCAGTCCCTTCCTGGGGCAACGTTTCATGGGACTCCAATGCCGCAGGGCTACGTTCGTGTGAGCCCGATATGTGTATTACCCGATTGGAGGGAAGCTGCATTGCCATATGCCCACCCAGATATTGATACACTTGGTGAGGCAGAAGGCGGGGTGATATTGTGGCCCAAAGTAGATGTCGTCTACACTACTGAAATTATAAGATAAATTTACATTACTTTAGATTGTTAATGTGTATATATGAGGTCAACTGATCTAAAATTATATATACAGGTTAAAAAGAAGACACCCGGAGCACCTAGGCCTCCACCTCCACTTCGTGCATTACCAAGTTAGGTTCCAACTGACCTAAAATACCCGTTAGGTCCTACTTGTAGGGGAATGGCATGTTGGCTACGGGCACATAATATACATTGCCCTATAATTGTTTCTTTAGAAGCAGATTATGCAGGTCAATCATACGATAGCTCTTTATTTATACAAGATATTATTGAGCTATTTATGTATGATTGGCTGAATACATCAATGATAGAGACATGGATAAGGTGAGATATTGTTTATACATCCATATACCTTGTGTAAGATCTGGTGATCTGGTTTCTTATATATTAATGCATATGTAATACATGTTTTGCAACTACTTAGTCGAAGATCAATGCAAACAATTTGCATTTGATCATGTGAGATTTTTGATTCCATCATTGATTAGTATGGTAGCTAAAGACCCTGATAGTGTTCAACAATACTGTATAGATGCTTTTACAATTTTCGGTCAGCAAAAGAAGACGATAATAATAGCTCCATTCAATGTCAAGTAAGTTTGCTTTATTTATAATTTGGACTTAAGAAAATTCCATTTTTATTGTGCATTTTGAGTTATTAATTTTTAACTTTTTTACCTATAGCGCTAGACATTGGGAGTTACTAGTTATTGTCCTCGGGACGTTCACTGCTTATTATCTAGATCCTGTGGGAAGTACATTGAACACTAAAATTGGACACACATTGAGAATGCCATTATTCTGGTGAGAAATATTTCATTTTTATATCCGTTAACATCTGTTATTACATTACTATTTAATTATGCAATTTACTGTGTTACATTAACATGTAGGGGTTTAGATGCATTCAAAAATGCTGGAGGAAATGTCCCAAGGAGAAAGAACCAGCCAATAATTTGGGAGAACGTAAAAGTAAGTTCCCGACTCCAATGTATATATTATTTATGTGAACTGTGCTTAGTTGTATTTTTTAATATTTTGTATGTTTCAATTTATAGTGCGCTACACAAGACAACGACTGGTCATGCACATACTATGTGATGCGATTTATGCAGATGATTATCCGACATGCCGCATTGGATATTAATACCATACATGAGGTATTATATATAGTCTCATTAGTTAGTATGAAATATATCAATCTTATTTTTATATTATTACTTATATATATACATCATTCTCTTTGCAAGTGTTTAAAACTGACCACACTATAGGTAAACACTTATAAAATGTACATGCTCCATATACGATGGAAGCATTAAATGAAGTAAGAGAAGAATGGGCAAAAGCCATACAAGCAGTGGCGATTGTAAGATATAATTGAGATGCTGATAGCGATGCTGAATGATATTTTATAAATGAATATTTCTGAATGTTTATACATGTATGAATGTTTCTACATGTATTTGAATGTTTCTACATGTGTGAATGTGAGAATTGAATTGATATCTGAATGTATCTACTTGTGTGAAAAAATATTTGTTGATTTTGCAGGTTTGTGTCCTGTTTGTAGGCTGATATCAATGGATGTCATAAACCTGCAGTTCAGAAAATTGAACTACAGGTTCTCATCCTGCTGACCAGCCACAGCAGGCCTGCAAACTGATAAGAGAAAAAAATAAAGTATAGGCATCAGTTATTTATAGAACACTGTCATCAAAGGCCTACAACGTCGGTTATTGGATAAAAACCGATGCCTAATATGACAAACAACCCGACCGTGCAGGAAAGCACAGTCGTGGTGGAAAAGGCATCACTTATTCATATAAAACCGACGCCTATAGTACTAAACACGGCCGTGCAGCGAAGCACGACCGTGCTTCGCCGTGTCGTCTGGGAGTATGGCGTCGATTGTTCAGTTGTTAACCGACGCAGAAAGTGTCCTAGGTGGTGCTCTTTTTTGTGGCGCGAACCTTATAGACGTCGGCCAACTATATATAACCGACACCTATATATCATATACGCGTCGGTTAGAAAACTGACGTCGAAGAGTTCGACCTTTAGCGGCGCCCACATAGGCGTCGCTTGAAAACCGTCGCCAAAGGGGGTTAAACAACTGATGCCAAAGGCGTGTTCTGTAGTAGTGACGTGGAAGTAGAGATTGTGTTGTTGGTACTAAGCAATAAGAGGACCATTAGTTGTTGAAAGGTTACTTGTTCAAGAACACGAGGACATGTTACTTGTGTATAGAAGTAGAGTCCTATGTGTCGTCCATGTATACTCAGGTCCTTGGGGAGGTTTTGTTATATGTATCAACATGAGGTTTTGGATTTATGCCCGTTGTTGTATAGAGATGGCATATATATATATATATATATATATATATATATATATATATATATATATATATATATATATATATATATATGAACATGTTATCATGTGTCATAGGATGTGGCTTGAGAGCCAGTGAACAACTTACTGTATAATCTTTCGAGGAGGCAATATGAAATACAAGTGGCTTTTGTGGACTCAAATGCAATATGTTGCAACTCTTATGGTTATATGAAATCAATTTTAATATCCTATGTTTTATGGTAACCTGGATGTTTAGTTTTAATTCCATAGTTTGGTTTAAGTAATCTCATTTGTGGTGCGTTAGGACATCACAATTAAGGTTGGTATCAAAGCTTTAGGTTCATTGAGTCTATAAGGGCATAAGGCTAGGGTTGTGTCTATTCTAGTGTCCTCTAATTTATCTTATGCTTAGTTCTACTTATGCAGAAGAAGAAGAAGAAGAAGAGTCAAAAAGATGGCTGGAGAACTCAAAGAACACATTACTGAGAGGTGTTGTTGCACTAGGTGGAGGTACAATGAGGCAAGTTGTTGATGGGATGGTGCCTGAAGTGCCCCAGTTTGACCCAGGCATGATGGAAAATCTAGCTTTCCAATCCATCTTTGGATAATTCATGGTGATGATGATGCACATGGAGGACATGATGCCTATCCCCCAGTTTAGGGTAGTCATTCCCATGTAGAATTCTCAGTCACTGGGAAGACCTTCTAGAGGTTGAGGCATGTCAGAGCTATGGAGTATGTTGGTACGGTTAATTGAGTAGATGCAAATCTTTAGTTGATAGATCTGGAGATGGCCTTCAAGATCCTTAACATCCCCAAGGTTGACAAGGTGAAGCACATGGTGTACCTTCTGAAGGGAAGTATTGGCCATTGGTGGGCCATTGAGGAAGAGAACCAATCATGTGTTGATATCAGTTGGAAGGAGTTTAGACGAGAGTTGTCAACATAGACTTTTTGCATACCTATCTTGATGAGAAGATCTCCCAGTTCAAGAAGATCAAGCAAGGACCCATGATGATCAATGAGTATGAGGCAAGATTCATGGAGTTGTTGAGGTTCTGTCCTCACATGTCAGTGAAAAATGAGGAGAGGATCAGACGTTTCGAGAAGGGTCTGAACAGTGAGACGACGACAACTGTGGCAGTGCTTGAGAATCTTGAGAAGTTGAAACATTCTTGGAATCTATCAAGAGGATTGAATAGTCTATGGTCGAGAAGCGTGAGAAGAGTGCCAAGAAGACACCGACACAATATCAGGGACAATCTTCTGGAGGCTTTAAGAAACCTAGGTTCTCAGCACTGCCATCACAACAGAGGTCCAGTGCACAAACGTAGTGGTCACCCAATAAGGGCAAAGGCCATAGCTTTCCACCTGCGGGAGCCCACAATATGATTTCTATATCAGTGATAGGGCTATTGAGGCCATGGTATGATAGCAGAACATGCTACAAGTGTGGTTAGGTCAGGCATACCAAGTGGTTTTGTTCCATGAAGGATGACGAGGTTACCCAATTGTCGAGGCAGAGTTGGAAGGGCTCGTGGAGACAGTAGTACAACAGTGAAGGAGTATGAGGACGTGGACAACCATCATAGGATGGTTCATGTGGATAGGCCAGTAGAGGATAGGAGTGACAATAGAAAACAACTAGATTCTACATTGTGAGTCAGTCGGAAGGAGTGGTAAACCCGAGAGTAGTGATAGGTCAGATGGCGTTATTTCATTTAGATTTGTCTTATTCTTGCGTTATACCTATTTTGGTTGACCCAAGTGAGACACACTCTTTTGTCACTCGAGAAGTGATTGATAGTAGTTCTTTTCTTGTTATATGTAGATGTGATAGCCTTTGTTTAGAAACCATATTGGTTAGTTCCATAGAGTTGCAGGAGGTGTGTCATTTCTATGTCTTTTCTTTTTCAAGACATAACATTCAAGTAGATCTCATACCACTTAACATGCATAGATTCGATGTGATCCTTAGAATGGACACCTTGGAGAAGTATCATGTGGTCTTAGACATAGTGCCAAGGTGGCAATGTTTGTATATGGTGATGTGACGTGGATCTTCCAAGGAGATAGGAATATTCTTCATAAATGTATGGTGTCAACAATGGTGGTAGAGAAGTTGATGAGGCAGGTTTGCGAGGCATTTTTAGTACATGTGATGGATACTAAGGTGAGGAGTCCTAGTATTTAGGAGGTTCCAGTGGTCGGTGAGTTTGGGGACGTGTTCCCAGAGGAGTTTCTAGGTGTTCCCCCACCCAAGAGACTGATTTTGAGATCCATCTAGGTCCTGGGTACCCAATTGATAGCTCTGATACCATACATGATGGCACTTACTGAGATGGTAGAGTTGAAGAAACAACTTCAAGAGCTACTTGAAAATGATTTCATCAGACTGAGTACGTCACCATGGGGTCCTCCAGTGTTGTTTGTGAAGAAGAAAGATAGATCTGTTAGGCTGTGCATAAATTACCAATAGTTGAACAAAATGACGATCAAGAACAAGTATCCCTTGTCACAGATTGATGACATGTTTGACCAGTTGCAAGGAGCAATAGTGTTCTCCAAGATAGACCTGAGATCAGGATATCACCAATTGCAGATCAAGGTAGATGACATACCTAAGTCAGCGTTCAGGACTCAACATGGTCATTATGAGTTTGTGGTCATGCTGTTTGGGCTAACCAATGCACCACCAATGTTTATGGATGTAATGAACATGGTGTTTAGACCTTATATGGACCAGTTCGTGGTGGTGTTTATAGATGATATCTTGATATACTATAGGGATAGTGAACAAGATGAACAACATCTTCATCAGGCATTGATAGTGTTCAGATAACATCAACTATATGCCAAGTTCAATAAGTGTGAGTTTTGGATGAAGGAGGCGTCCTTTATAGGATGTGTTATATCTACTAAGGGTGTCTGTGTGAACCCCAAGAAGGTTACCTGTATGACAGAGTGGGAACATTTGAAGACACCGATAGAAGTATGCAGTTTTTAGGGTTTGGTAGGATACTATAAGAGGTTCATTAAGAAATTATGTTTAGTGGCTTTACCTCTAATGAAGCTAACAAATAAAGATGTGCCTTTCATGTGGGATGATAAGTGTTAGTGTGCCTTCCAATTGTTAAAGGAGAAGGTGACTAGTGCACCAATGTTAGTTCTTCCTGAGCAAGGGAAGGGATACATAGTCTTCTGTGATGCGTCAAGGAATGGTTTGGGGTGCTTGCTGATGCAGGACAAGAACATGATTTCTTTTTCTTCATGACAACTTAAGAAATACAAGGAGAACTAACAAACCCATGATCTAGAGCTAGCCAAATGGTCCATTCCTTGAAGATCTAGAGGCAATACCTTTATGACAAGAAGTGTTAGATCTTCACTGATCACAAGAACCTAAAGTACATATTTTCATAGCAAGAGTTGAACATGCGGCAGATATGTTGGATGGAATTAATAAAAGACTATGGCTGCACAATTAATTACCATCTAGGAAAGGCAAATGTTATGGAAGATGCATTGAGCATGAAGTCTTCTTTGTCATCTTCTATAGACAAAGCATAGTTGTACTCTTTGGTGTGCCACAAGAGAGACATGTCGGTCTATGTCAGATGAACATTCAACTAGAGGTGTCTATGTTGGCTGGCCTATTAGAACAATTATAGGCGAAGCCTATGTTAAGGCAGCATATCCATGACACACATCAAAGTGATATTGTGATACAACATATACGACTAGAATTAGGCAGTGAGAAGCCTGATGGCTTCCATGAGGCAGAAGATGGGATAGTTTGCAACCACAATAGAGTTGTGGTTCCTGATGCTGATAATCAGAGGAGGATGGTTTTAGAAGAGGCTCATTCTTCGATGTACGCTATGCAACTAGGTAGCACCAAGATGAACTACAACTTGAAGGATTTTTATTGGTGGCCTGGCTTGAAGCATGATGTGGCAGAGTTCGTTGCAAGGTGTCCCATTTGTTAGTAAGTGAAGGCAAAACATCAGAAGCCTATAGGGATGCTGCTACCGTTGCCTATACCATAGTGGAAATGGAATCATGAGACTATGGACTTTGTGTTTGGCCTCCCTAGGACAGCCAAAGGCCATGATTCCATTAGGGTGATCATTGACAAGCTGACAAAGTTAGTGCATTTCCTTCCTATAAGGGCAACATATACAACTGAGAGCTCACTCAAATCTATGTTGATGAGACTATATGCTTACATGGTGTCCCAACTACTATCATGTTAGATAGAGGTACTCAGTTTACAAGCCGCTTTTGGGAGTGCTTATACACAACTTTGGGTACGCAGTTGAAGTTCATACTGCCTTCCACCCATAGATGGATGGTCAGTCTAAGAGGACCATACAGACTTTGGAGGATCTGTTAAGAGCTTATGTCTTGTAGTTGTTGGGTAGTTGGGACATTTATCTCAGTTTGATAGAGTTTACTTATAATAACAGTTGTCAGTGGAGCATTGACATGACACCGTATGAGGCATTGTATGGGGGATATTACATATCACGTTCTGTTGATATGAGATATGTGAATATCAGCTTCTTGGTCCCGATCTTGTGCAATAGATGACAAAAAAGATCAAAGTGATTAAACAATAGTTGAAAGCAGCCCATGACAGACAATGCAGATAATCATCATAGACCCTTGGAGTTCTAGGTGGGAGACATAATATATCTCAAGGTCTCTCCTTGGAAGGGCGTTTTGATGTTTGGGAAGAAGGGTAGGTTGGCTCCCAAGTTTATGGGACCTTAACCATGTGGTGGCACGTGTTGAGAAGGTGGTGTATGAGCTGGAGTTGCCACCTGACTTGCACAGGTTGCATCCAGTGTTCCATGTATCCATGTTGAGGAAGTGCCACCCTGATACCAAGTTTGATTTGTAGCCAGTGGAGTTTGAGCTTATTGAGGATATGTTCTATGTGGAAGGACCTATGTTGATCCTGGATAGAAGGATCAAGAAGTTGAAGAAGAAGGACATAGTGTTGGTGAAGGTTCTGTGGCATCACTGTGGTGTTGAGTAAGCCATGTGGGAGCTTGAGGAAGAGATGCAGAGGAAGTACCCGTCTCTCTTCGCTTAGGATTTTGGGGGTAAAATACTTGTTAGGGGTTTATGGTTGTAAGGACCCTAACCTAGCTTAGTGCTTAGGTATGCTTGCTTTGCTTAATAAGGTGTTTAGAACCTTACTTTGATCCTTTAGATGTTTTGTTATCATGTGACATGCTTATGTTTAAAGTTTGGTTTGTTTAGATGTTGTTTGAGCTATGTTTGCTTGTTTTGGAACAAATTGTAACTTACCCAAGTTGAGGGGTTATCTTGCAATTTGTCACATGTAGAGTGTTACTTTGTGCTTTGGCATCTTAAGAGAGAGAAAAATGCATAGGGGCACCTTGGTTGAGTGGTGGCATCACTAGGGATGATTAGGGCTTCTAGGATCTTGATGTTACTTGACCATGTGTACCTTGTTGAAGGCGGTGACCCTTGTATTGACCATGAGGGGGTGTTGAGATTGAGAAACCTCCCTTTCATGGTTTTGTCTCGACCAATATGGTTTTAGATTGTCTTGGATCGAGACAGTTGTCTTCTATGGGCCGTTTGGATACTGCATTTCGGGATGGTATTGTAATTGATTTTGGTATTCTAAATACCATTGTCGGAAAGATGTTGTTTGGATGATCAAGCTGGTAATTGACAATTTCCGGTAGTTTTCTACTTGGTATTTCCCTACACATTGTACAAACATCTTAAAAACCACCAAATTTGGCAGCTTTCTGAATACCATAGGCGTCCGCTCAAAACCCGACGCCCCCAATACCCCTTTCTTTGCACTGCTCAACTATTTTCCAACATGATACCCCTTTCTCCATCTTTTCCCACTGCCGTGTCCATCTCTCTTCTTATTTCCTAGGATGGTAGGATTTTTTTCTCATTGCAGATCTGAGAACTTCCCCTATCAGGTCGGGCGCTGCTTCTAGATTTGGGCGCTGCTTCAGTGAAAGGATGGCGTAGGAAGGAGCAATGATTGGGGCGCTTGATCCGCCAAGTTGTCGATGTTGGAGAGGCCCTAGTCAGAGTCAATGGTGAGTAGTAAGTGGAGTTGAAGAAGGGGACAAAATGGATGATAGGGTTTTTCTTTTGGAAAGGTCGGCCATTGCTATTGTTCTCGATAGAAGAGTTGCAACAAAGAGAAGACTCCGACGGCTACTGTTCTGGCTGCTTAAGCACTGCCATCACAAATATCTACTGTGTCGGTGGTCCTGAGAACTTGAATGGTTGAAGTTCTGCTTATGGTCCCCTGCTATCTCCTCGGCCATGATGGTATAAAGTACTACTCCCACGACATGCTCCTCCATGCCCCTCTGGAAGAACACTGCATTAACACACAATAGGAACATGCCACATGGTTTGGTATTCAATTTTTATTATTGTATCAGCCAAACGTTTTATTTGAAGTCTAAGCAATTATTAATTGCTTCACTTCAACTCCCAGAACTTATGATTATAGCTACATTTTTGAAGCAGTCGTCCAAACGCCCCCCTAGTGAAGTGTCTCGAGCTAGTGTGTTGGTGTTCCTTTTTGTCTCGACCATGTTGTGTTTAGTGTTTTGTCTTGACCATGTGTTGGTCATGACCGCGACCATGTCCTGGGTGACCCAAGTGATCGAGACCCAACATAATTTTTATCACCATCTCATGGATGTGTGTTTTACATGGTTGTATGCTGGTTTCTTGGGTGGAAAAGTGTTCCTTTGGAGCCCTATCTTGTTTACAACTCATCCTCACCCTACTTCTCTCCTCCTTTGCTTTATAAACCTTCTTCTCTCCATGCAAGAAACTCTTTCTGACCAACTTCTTTCTCTTTCCTTTTTAGGTCATCCTTGGAGCCTTGAGGAGCTAGAAGGGGTGATCTTTGGAAGCTTTGGTGATCGGACCTCTTGCATGTGGTGATCCTTGCTCATCTTTAACCTTGATAAGCATATGCTTTTCAGTTGTAAACATTTTCCTTTGGAACCTCCATCTTCTTCTTCCTCTTCCCTTGGCTGTAGAATAGGGTTCTACCCTAGTGGTCACCTTGAGAGAAACTCCTCTTCACAAAGGCCTTAGACTATGGACTATCCATGGTGGTAACTAGTGGGGGGATGTTTTCTTCTCTTTTCTCCTTTCTTCTTTGGTTCAACTTAGGGTTTCCTTGCCCTTTTTCTTGAGATACCTTTGATCAAGGTGTTCTTCTTTTTGGAGGTGACCTTGTGGACAAAGTGGTGATCTTGTTGGAGCTTTTTTCCTTCTCTTTGGAGCTTGATTTCTCTTCAAATTAGGTGGGTGATATAACTCTTAACGATCTCTATTATTACACTTCTTTACTTGCATGTTGTTGATTCTCTCTCTAAAATGCAACCCTATCATACTAATAGTTAATACCACGTTCTTGATCTTGGATGATGGCAGTATCATGTTCAGTTTCTTAGAATCCAAAACCATAAATTCTATATGCATGTTTTCTAAGTAGTTTTGAGAAGACGATCTTTCATGCATCTTGAGTCTTGGTTTTGTCACCATGTTTTGAGTTTGGCCATCATGTTTTCCTTGGACTTTTAGATGTTCTCTTACATGTGTTGTGGTTTGGATTTTTCTCTCCTAAGTAGTTTTGTTTGTTGGTCTCCATGATGGTTGTTCTAGGGTTTGATGATCATGAACACTTGAGAGATGATCTTGGTGATGCCTGGTTTCACTGCCATTTTCTTTTCTTCTATTTCAGTCAAGACATTCTTTGCTTTGGGTCGACACACACCATATGATGTGGTCAAGACCCCTTGTGTTGTCTTGGGTTGAGACATGTCTCTTAGTGGTCCTTGGGTCATGACTTTTTGTTTGGTTTTGTTCAGGACATTGCTTTTACTGCTAGGCATGACACCTCATTTTAGTCGTGGTCTATGTTTGTCGTGGGCACAACGTTACTCCTTATCACAGGTGTGACATTACTGTGGGCTTGAGATTGAGACATGCCACCTTGTTTGGGTGTTGGTTGAGACAATGGGTGTCATGGTCACCATGTCGCCCTTAGTTCTTGCTTTGGTCGTGATGTTGCTTTGTGCTCCGTTTGTGACACATGTTTTAGACTGGATGATATGATGTGCTTTTGGGGTGTTGGGCCATGATAGGTTGTCGCCTTGAGGGGTCAAGACCATGGTCAGTGTTGTGGTTGCTACCTGGTCTTGTCACGGTCAACACCATGCTTGCATGGGGGTTGAGACCCATGGTGTTGCAATCGTGATCAGGATGGTGTGTTTCGATTGAGACACACCTATGTTGTGTTTGGTTGTGTGATGCATGTATGGGTGATGGTTGGTCATAGAACATGCATAGCAATGAGATGTTATACATATACATGTACATACTTAGTACCTTTAACCTAATGCCCCCTATTATGTTACTTAATGATGTGTTAATGACTACATGTTCCATGATAGTGGGGGAAGGTGTACTAGGGCTTGGTGTTTGCTTATAAAACCTAATCGACTACATATGTAACCCTAACCCTGATGTTGGGAGTTATGATGTGTTTGCTGGTCTTACTTTAAGTAGTTACTATATTGTGATGTTTTCTCTCTCTTGTATATAAATCCCTAACCTTGCGGGTGATAGTTAGGCCATGGATTGTGTATGATGTGGTTATGATCATGTGCTATAGAGTGGTGATTATGCACATTGTTGAGGCATATGTGGTGAAGTATAAGCATGATTTATGTGATTGGGTCTTATGACATGGTGATGGCTTAATGCCTATTGTGAGGTGATAACCTCTGGTGATGTGATTGAGGGATTTATGTCCTATAGTGACGTGACATTGGTGATGGCCATCTTAATGGTAGTTCTACAAGTATCATGTGGTGATAGTGTGACAAGTTCACACCTTATACATTTTATATTTTCTGGAGTTGTATTATACCCTTAATCTTATAGAGTTTGTTTTGGCTTTATACATTGTAACTTGATTGATGCTAAAAGATACCCAATTGGATTTATTAATCAAGTGAAACCCTAATCATGTAGGTTCCATGTGCCACATATCCTTTCTAGTGTCAACTTTAAATTCATAGATTGGTGAAATGAGTATAACTTGGAGCACTTATCTTTGAATATGCGAGGGTGCAAGTTGAGTATCTCCTTACATCCACAATTACCAATTGCGTGAGATGGACATGCATGACCTAATTTCCTTGTGATATGGATGGCCATGCATGATCCACTCCTTCTTTTAAGAACAACCATGCATGATCCTATTCTTCTAGTGTCGTTACCTATTCCAAGGTAGGCTAGTTGTTTATATATGGACGACCATGCGTGAGTCGATCCTTCTGTTGAATATACGTCACATTTTACAATTGACTGATGTGTCTCTGCGGTGTTTTCTCTTGAGCTAACCAAGAGGTGTGGAGAGGTCATGGATTTTGGCTCTTCCATTGACCTTATTTGGCACCAGTTTTGACTTATTGGTCGGTGGGATTTGGGTGGTATGACTCAAATTCTCAGGGAAATAATAAAAGATGTAATACATCCTTGTAGCATATATTGCTTAGGGTCCAATACAAATAACATTAGTTGAGCCCTTTTCCTTATCTTTTTATTGATTTATTAAATTATAAGATGTAAGAGAAGTCAACTGTTATATATGTTTTTCATATTCCTTCTTAAATTATTACTTATTCTACTTATCAGTTGTAACTCCCTAATCTTGCTTAATCTACTTTATTTATTGATAACATGTCATTTAACTGAATATTCTCAACCTACTTAGTACGTTATCTACCTACTTAGTATAATCTGCTTCTTAGCTTATTTGTGCTTTTATTAGACGTTGGTGGGGAGTTATATCTCTTGTCATGATGTTTGGTCTCACCCTGTGGGTTTCACATCTTTTAGGTGGTCGAGCATGAGGAGGTAGAGATTGTGTTGTTGGTGCTGAGCAGCAAGCAGACCAGTAGTTGTTGAAAGGTTGGACATGCTACTTGTGCATAGAAGTAGAGACCTATGTGTTGTCCCTGTACACTTAGGTCCTTGGGAAGGTATTTGTTGTATGTATCGACATGAGGTTTTGGCTTTATGCCTGTTGTTGTATAGAGATTGCATATATGTATATGAACATGTTATCATGTGTAACAGGATGTGGCTTGAGTGCCAGTGAACAACTTACTATATAATCTTTTAGCGAGGTGATATGAAATACATGTGGCTTTTATGGACTCATGTGCAATATGTTGCAACTCTTATGGTTATATGAAATCAATTTTAATTTCTTATGTTTCATGGTAACCTAGATGTTTAGTTTTAGTTTTGTAGTTTGGTTCGAGTAAATCTCATTTGTGGAACATTAGGGCGTCATAAAACCTACCTTTGATGACGAGTATCCAGTTCATGGGGATGTCTCATGTTGGGACCCTCATGATAACATCCAAGCAAGGTATTCACTAATAAATCATTCATGAGTTGAATATTCTCTCTGGTCAGCGGCCTTCCTATTGAAGATATTTGATGTGTTAATTGTAAAAACATGACTTCTAATCATGATATATATAGATCCATAATTTGCCAATTCATCATGTGATTATGTCATTCACATTGAAACAAAAACCTCATCAAAATTCTTGTGGTTGGTTGGATATGTCTAGTATTATGTTTGAACCATCTTTTCATATCCAGACATTTCTCATGATATTACTCATTGACCAAATATGTTTGCATCACTTATGCCACTCCATAGTTAACATTGGTGCCTTTCATTCAAATCAATAACTATGGTTATGCCAACAGTTCATTGTTAAAGTTGTTTGTATTTTAAATTTGCTAGAATATTTATTTTTAATTTATTAGTCATCTTGATTGACACGTAATTTTACTCACTTGACAACCAAATCATGTGGACTAAAAATGGAGTATCAATAAAGGCCAATAGTAAACTCTAGTAGACACCTGTAATCTGACCTATATATTGCACCACTTCATTGTGTAGATGGTGCAAATTTTGCATGTCGAACAAAGAGAAGGATACATGAACTCCATAACACTCCAAATAGCTATCATTGTCGTGTGAAATTGATCTACTTTTCACTATACTTGATATTCAATGATAAGCCCACAATGAAGTTGATAAACACGAGAAGACCTTTTCTCAACAAAATTGTGAAATATGTTTGTCCATACCTGAGAATAAAAAACCTCTCTATCCCAACAATTATTGAATTGATTTCACATATAAGATCTAACACGCCGATCATGAAGATTCCATTTTAGATATACTGGATTGGATTTCACCACTTGATGTTCCAATGTAGACTCCTCGCCTACTACATCAAGAAAAGATAATACAATCTTCACACGTGAGGCTTTGTGAGGATCTGTTTTCCCAGAAATATGTCTCTCTAGGTTGAGGCTATAGTGTGGTACCGATCGTTAATGACCATAAAGTCTGTTGGGAGGCCTCTTCAAGCAATACATCACATGGAGGAATAATATATCTCTCACGTTCCATCATAATCGTCATAAGATGAGTATTTTTGTGTGTAGACTCTTCAAGAGGAGGTGGAAAAAGATGATGACTTCTAGTAACGATTATCAATAGTGGAGAGAAAATTGACTACAATGAGTTTTCTAAAATGAGAATAATAAAAAAGGAAGAAAATAGAAATGGATGCATATGGATAAAGAAACATATGTTTTCCCCTATTTCCGCTCTGATACCATGAAACTTGGTACAAAATTATATTTGTTGTATATTGTTTTTGCAAGGAGTATGCCTATTTATAAAGGGAATAGATCCTCTATACAATGTGAAATGTGAGGGAGTTAAAGAAAGTCTATGGCACACAATGAAAATAGTATATACAATGTATTTGAGGTAAAAATGACAAACTATCAATATAAATGTAACTAATGTGAAAACTAATTTATGATCAATCAATTTATTAATTGAAAATAAAAAATAATTTTCATTCTACTAAAATGAAAACTAACACAACATTGGACTATTTCAGTTGTTTGTATATTTAGACCATCTAGTATGAACATAACATGTGATATAATAATTAGAATTGAAATATTGAATTGCTTCACTCATCTATCCTTCATCTCTCCTTCTCTTAGTTTCCTTTTTGCAGGCGTTGCTTCCACAACACTGAAGAAGAATGATAAAGGCCCACTAGGGCCTGTATGATTCATAGGTAGGAGAAGATGTGACATTTAGAGGACTCATCTCATTTTAGCCCCTATCATAAGCTTATGATGTTGTGTATGCTTGAGCCCATCTCACCACCATTAGGCACCATCAAAGTTCTCATATGAAGCTCATGGGTCAAGGTAGGTGTCATGATGTTGTTGTTTCTATTCACGACTCTAGATGATTTTCAAAATATCTCTGTTATTGTTTCTACTAATGTTTTTATTTCTTTTGTGTAGGATTTTTTAAGGTGAACCCACCCCCTTTACTTCTTAGTTGATGTTTTCTCATTGTCAACTACTTATCCTAGTCCACATTTTGATATGGGTTTATCTCTTTTACAGTCCGTGGATTGCTTTATTCCCTGGTTTATGTGTAGTTTACTTTTTTGTTCCCTTACCTTTAATTTATGTTGTAATTTTTGTTGTCTGTAATTACTGTCATTTTATCCTTAATATAATCTATACTTATCAAAACCCTTTTCTAACCTTTTCTATTTAGTCTTGTGAATTTCAAACTAATAGGTGGAGAATGAACTTCAGTCAATCACATATTGGGTAAACCGACCATAGTTTTTTTAGTGTGGTTTGTCTTCCAATCTCATGTTGCTTACTGCATTATTCTATGTGCTAAAGTTGCTCTTCATTTTTACAGATATGAATTTAGGGGATTCCATTTCAATCCAAACTCTTCAGCCCGCATCTTTCTTTTTTATATAAATAATTTTCTCATCCTATTCTGTTTAGCCTTTGTTGTTTTTACAGATAGAGTGGAAGGGGAGGCCGACTAGTTGAATTTTTGATTGACAATAGCCCATTCTAAAAGTGAGAAGCCAGGAAAGTGGTAATTGTACCATTAAGTTGAAGTTGGAGGAAATAGTTGTTAAAGGTATGTTTGTTGCACTGAAAACATATCACTAGAAAATAGTAGACGGGCAAATGTGATGATATTCAAAGGAGTGGCTAAAAACCTGATCGCACCGAAATGGTAAGAGAAGCAGTACACCGACCCTTATCTTAAGACACATGTAAAAGTGAAATATGAATTCAAGTTAAAGTTGCCTACACTAGAAGTCAGCTCAGCTTCGAATAGTTACAATCTCAGATTGTCTTAGGACTCCAGGATATGATTATTTGGAAATAGGAGTGGAGCCTAGGTTAATACATTATCATTAAATATATCAGACTTGTCTAGCCTAGATCACGTTGGAAAAAGAATGATTGGTTCACTAAGGAATCAAATATTTCAACTACAACTTGATCATTCTATTTTAGAAGAAAAATGTCATTTGAAGGAGGGAAGTGAGGTAGAGAATAAAGAATATTCTTTTATTTAGAATAATACAGAGATAGAAACCACTAAAATGCTAGAACAATATTAGATAGTGAAGAAATAAAAGGAGGTAATTAACCATACATTAGAAGAGAGTAATACGACATATGAGAAAAATCTGGTTGGGAAAGAGATCGAGAGAATCCCCCAACAACGAGTAGAAATCTGATGTTTTAGAAATCTAATCTTTTTTGAGTTGGCCCCGGGAGGACTGGTAGGAAGCATAACCAAAGGCAACCGAGTAAATCCATTTCAGAATCTTTTATTTCTTATTTTGAAATTCACACCCGCAATTCATTTACCCTCAACCAAGAACGTGTTATATCAACACTGCTAAAAAAAGGACTTGTGATTTTCAGACTTGATGGCACACCCTCTTATAGCCACGCCAATGATCCCCTTCTAGTCCAACTAACTCTTCTCCCAAGATACACCTTCTCTTTTTTTTATAATCATTCATAAGCTACGCCTTTTAATTTTCCCTTTGCGAATAACCTTGCAAGCCAATGATCAATCTTCGTAAGAAAAAGGAAGAAGAATAAGAGAATAGATTTAAACTCTTTCAAGATTAAGTTTCTCATATTCAATCCTCAACACTAGCTCCATAGCATAGAAATACCAACTATCATTAAACGACCATCCCACATTACTCACTCTCTTCCTAATGATTATCATCCCCTCCCTTATAAACTAACACATATGACAAAGATACATACAGAAGTCCAAAGTCGCCACTCATGGAAAGAACTAGCCAGTGACACAACATGCTTTGTCGAGGAGGAGGACCTCAACACATGCCTGTGTTGCGGTGGTGAGCCTGTTTAGAAGACGATGATAAAAAAATCATCAATTTTCCCACCATCAAACCTCTCCTTATTCAAGATCTTGCCACTAAAGACGTATGTTGTGGTTTTATGTGTATTTCAAATACAAAGGGATCATTTTATCCCACATTGGTTGTTTCACAACTACTCTTCTCCTTATAAATGAGTTCTTACCTATGGGTTAATTGAGGACCATAATGGGACATGGGCTTCACACATTCATGGTGGCATAACCTAATTGGATTTGGGTTGGTTTGTTCTAAAAACTATTTAATCGGGCACATCAATGCACATCGCATCCTACACACAGTGGGGGTGCAAAACCTACCTCAATGACTTGGTAACAACTCTTATGCTTCAATTTTCTTATGATTTGTATCTAGATTAAACAACAATCTTAAGAGTAATTCTGTTCAATGGGTATGAACAAAATGGCCAGTTCCAAAAACCATTTAATCGGGTGTGTCAGTGCATATCACATCCCCTGGGTAGAGGGGTGCAAAACCCGCCTCAACGACTTGGTAACGATTCTTTTTGTTTCATTTTTCTTATGGTTTGTATCCAGATTGAACAACAATGTTTAGAGTAATTATGTTCTATGGGTACAACCAAAATCCTTTGTCCGACCTAACAAAAATTGAACATTTTGATGGGTCTCATTGCCTTCTATGATAGGAAAAAGTTTATACTACTTTAGAAGTGTCTAACATAGCATTTGTTCTGTCTGGTCCAAAATTAGAAATTGAATCTGTCAATTGGGAAAGGGTTAATTGAATTTGACGTCATGTCATTTTAAGTAATATTTCTAATCAATTATTTAGTGTGTACTTTCCTTTTAAAATTTCATCCAAAATTTAGAAACATATTAATAAAGAGTATGTTCTTGAAGAAGCTCTACGCAAAATTTACTGTTACAAATTTTTTAAATTTTCATGTGACTGAAGATAAACTGATCAAAACTCAAATTCATGATTTTCAAATATGGCTTGATGATATAAAGAATGAGGAAATTGATCTACCAGAATCTTTCATTTTTAGTTTCTTAATTAAAAAATAGCCTACAAGAACAATTTAAATCATAAAAGAAAGACAATTCACTTGATGATGTGATTATACACATTCGGGTTGAAGATCAAAACCAATCTAGAAAGAGATCTGATTTACAAAAGAGTTTTCTAGTGCAAAATTGATGAGAATGAAACTAAGCAAAAAAAATCCTTCTGATCAATCTAAAGATCATTGGAAGAATAAGAAAGGCAACAATAAAACAAAGGCAAAAAAGACATTAAGTAAACAAATTTTTGTGTTATGTTTGTGGTAAACCAGGTCACACCTCTCCTAAATGCGGGCATAGGAAGAAGAAAGTGGTACATGATTCTAAGTAACCAACAACCAACCTTGTGATGGAGAACATGTTTGTGGCATTCATCACCCTTGTCAGCATGGGATCATTTTAGCACCATGATTGGATCATTGAATTTTGGGCTAGTCAACACATTAGAGGCAATAGAGATGCCTTTGTGACCTAATAAAAAGTAGGAGAGGATGGACATCAGGTTGTCATGGGAAACTCAAGTGCTTCTCCTCTGATCATAAAGGGCAACATCATGATCAAGATGACATCAAAAAAATCACGATGATCAAAGATGTGTTGTATGTTCTAGACATTCGGGTTAATATGATATTTGTGTCTGAACTTGTTACGTTTCAAGGTGTCTTTTCAATCAAACAAGTTCATTCTTTCTAAGTCAGGGGACTACCTGGGTATGGGGTATTGTTCAAATGGTCTTTTTCTTCTGAATGTACCAAACTCTTATGCTAATGAAACTTCCTCTTCTGCTTCTATCGAGTCTGTTGATATGTGGCACTAAAGACTTGGACATGCTAATTTTTAATATGTATAACACATGTAGCCTTTAGGTTTGCTAAAAGATATACATGGTGTTGTTTATTAAACAACAAATGTCAAGTATGTGCTAAAACTAAATCTATAAATAAACTATGTCCTCAAATCTTACATAGAGATTGTGACTTACTAGATTTAGTTCATAGGGATCATGGAGATTTAAAAGGAAATTTGTCTAGAGGTAGGAAAATGTTCTATATCATATACTTAGATGATTTCTCACGCTATACAAAATTATACATATTACATTTATGAAGCTTCTGAGATGTTTGCTAAATATGAAACATTTGCAAAAAATCAAATTAATAAGAAAATAAAACATCTTCTGTAAAGAAGTGAAATAAATCAACCTCTCTACTAATAACAATGGTAACAAAATCCAATTGGGATAGCAGTGGAAGATAAAATTTTCTTTTCTGACTATATTCAATTTAAATAAAGTGTACATAAAAATTTCCCCAATATGGGTGTACATGCTTTATACAAAAAGAGGATCTAAGTAGAGGGAACTAGACTACAACAACCTTGTCTCCCAAAGCATAACTCCATCAGCTAAGTCCAAGCTAAAGCCAAGATCTTCAAGCCTTATCCATCACCTTGCTCCACATCTGGGTGGTTGGGAAAGCACCCAGCAAAGGGGAAGGAAAATAAAAGTATGTGTTACAAGATTATTCTAAGATGGCAAGATAAGAAAAGCTTGTGAACGTAGGCTAGGGTTCATCATAAGATGAGACATCAAAATAATGAGGCCATTTATATAAAAGAATATTTCAATATATGCTTGCCATAAACATAGTAAAACAACAACATTGCATGTATGATTAATATTGACTATATTAACTATGTAGGGTTGATGCACCTACCGGACCTTCAACCAAAAGGGTGAGGGGAGAGTATCACATTCCCATTCACCTACACACATTTTGTGTGCGGGGGAGAGTATCACATTCCCCAGGGGAGAAATAACACATTCCCCAACTATGGGTGGTTGTACATACAAGTGCCACTACACTAGTTAATTAGTCTAATAAAATCAACATGCTAAAAAAAGATTTATGGCAAGATTAATAAAAAGATTTATTAACATGGCAATGGGGTATAAAAACCCATTCAAGATAATACTACAACTGATTTTGAGGCATGGATAAATTAGGTTTCAAAAATAATGGATTAAGTCAGATTAAGCCTCATTAGAGAATATGGGTATTGGTATAAATTTTTCCCAACCGAAGGGTAGATGCACATACCTTATTCTTTAGAATCCTAGAATCACTTTTCATAACTTTTACATGAGATCAGTTCCACTTTCCCTAATTCATCATTAAATCTATGAATTAGAATTAAATATACTCATTAAAGGTTGAAAACCCTAATATTACTAAATTTTTGCACAAACTATCGAATTAGACTCCGAAAACATCACCATCATCTTAGTTAGGGTTTTCTGATCAAAATGACATATAATATTGTATATTTTGAAGATATGGACTTTTTAGGGTTATTTTTGGTGATTTTTAGTTAATTAAATCATCCTCAAAAATGTTTTTGTCGAAAAACTCAAAACCAGACATCCAAATTATTTTTAATAGATATATCATACTTTTATGAGTCTGGAACATATTTTACTTTTAATTTTGACCCAAGGGTTTATTAGTTATGAATTACACAAATTATTAACTTTTAATTCAATCTATTAAAATTACTCATCATAAAATATTAGACTCAGGTGATAAAACCCATACCAAAAGAAATATTACATTTTTATAAATCCAATGAGTATTTATTTGTATTTTTCTAATTATTAAATAATTAGTTATCAATTTTTTGAAAATCGGCCAATATGAAAAATCCAAAAATCATTTCAAACAGAGAGAGAGAGAGAGCGAGAGTGGGGCCGCACGGTCTAATTTGGCCCAACTAGAGTTTGCCAACTCATCTGGCCCCATAGCCAGCTGGACGAATTGCCCCAAAATAGAGGGAAAATAGAAAAGTCATGAAATGACCTTTTTACCCCTGGTTCGAAGAACCAAAATCTTAAGAAGACGGAGGGCAAACCGGGTAAGAAGCCAAGGACATTGTTCAGTCCCTGATCGATGAAAAACACAATGACCTCAGTTTCAATTTCAGGATTTTCTTTCTTTTTCATATTCTAAAAAGCACTAGAAAGTTCTAGGATGAATTTATTTATTCTTTTTATCACTTAAGTGGATATTTTGCATATTTGACCCATACTAAGCTTCCACTGAGGTATTTGTGATAAACCCAAATATTGAGAGAAAAGGTGAACAAATGTTCATTAGGCCATCATATTGTCCACAAATTAAATAGAAATGCCAAAGAGGATAGAAATGAAAGGAAAAGATGGAAAAGAGGACCAAAAAGGCAAAAAGTCCAAAATTCAGTATGTTACAACACTCCACCCCTTAAAGAGGATTTCGTCCCCGAAATCACTAGCAATTAGGGAAGGGTGAGTGTGCAACCTCACATCACAAAACTTTAGGTTGTTCCTCCAACCATAAAACTTCCACCATAGCTTATACTTCAACGACGCCTAAGGGTTCAGAACTTCACATACAGCTCATGGTAGGTTGGGTTCTCAAGGATCACTTAGGGTTCCACTATTAAGATATTATTTTTTAGAGATTTAACTTTATTTACATTTTTGACTCATTAACATTATATTCATTATGATAACATATTATCATCATTATATTAATTATGTCATGCCATATACACTTTATTGCCAAAAGGGGTTATATTTCATTATTACGCACAATTAGAGGTTACTCAATTATCTCCACATTCATTATTATATTTGATCATTGTACTTAATAATTTGGATTTATACTTCCTTATCCTCATATTATCACTTTATTAATTATAACAAATTATTTTACATGAATATAAGACATTCTATCCAATTTGTCGTTAAGCATATAATTATTCCAATTAATGTCACATTAGTTTCTTATATTCAAAATATGTTCACATTGTCACATTATCTTTATTGATCACATTAATGTCATCATTAATAATTATTCATATTTATTCATTTAGATTATTGATTTTGCACATTTATGTGAATTTCAATAATCTCATATTCATATTGAATCCATTATATGTATTTTAATGATCAAGGTGGAACATATGTCATATTAATGATTTGATTCACATTAAGTGACTAATAACATGTATATTAGTTAACAAGGTAACATGCATTTTATATTAATGACTTGATTAATAAGTGGTTAGATGATTATATATATCATTTATGTGTATCAAGGTATGTGAACTGATTATGGCACTTAACATCATTAATGTTTCATTAAAGGCATTAAGGATGTATTGTTTAGGGTTAGATTATTACAACTTAGGGTTTAGGTCAACATGACCAATTTATTTCACTTATTCATCCTTAGCATGCATTAATTACGAATTATAACCTTACTCATCATATCATTAGGGTTTATTGGTTCATGACATTATTAACATCTTACTTATTGACAATTAGCATTGATATTCATATTATGTGCATTGGATATTTATTAGGGTTCAAGCATATGATTTATTCCTTAGATGATAATTATGTGTTCATTAATATATAAACAAGCACATTAGGGTTACAACTATTAACTTGTTTGGTCAAAACGAAGGATCTGAGCATACTAACCTCCTATCTATGGAGTTAGGGTTTCTAATGATAGATCAAGATGTTATAGGGTTCCATCCCCCTAAATAGGATTTCATCCTCAAAATCTAACCACTCAAACATCATCAACTAACCATACTCCACCCCTTAAAGGGTTTGACCTACTACACTAGGGTTAAAGGATAAGTCTAACTAAACCATTATCAAGATCCATCATGCTTCCACTACGCACTCTGATATCTTCCAAAACACCCAAACTCTAAGGTCTAGGTTCTAAGGATAAACTTATCCAAGCTTGTGGTTTGAGGAACATAAAGAAACTATATTGGTATTCATCCTCAACCAAGTCAACTTAGGGTTCTCAAAGATATCCAACATATATGTCTAAGGTTACTATTGCCTAAAAGCAAACTATTTCGGGCAATTCGTATCAGCGCAGGCCAAGCCGATATCATATGGGCACGGGAGTCCTCGTATACCAAGCTAGTGGTGCGGAGGAAAATTTTTCCAGCCCCCGAAACCCTGATCCTTTCTAGACACCCTTGCTTCAACTACATGCCCTAATAGTTTCCTAAAGGCAAACCTAAACAACATCAAGTTGTGCATATTTTAATTATAAGTATTTTAGGATTTTATTCCTCAAGGTTCTAATGTGGAACTATTGATTCCAAAGTCAACCTATCATCAAGGTAGATCAAATCTAGGGTAACCATGCCACCTAAAGGAACTATGCAAATCTAGGGTTCTAACTAGGGAGACAAACTGAAATAGTCAAAGATCTGACTACCATTGGCTCTGATACCATGTTGTAAATAAGTGAAATCAATCCACCTCTCTACTAATAACAATGGTAAACAAAATCCAATTGGGATAGCAACGGAAGATAAAATTTTCTTTTATGACTATATTCAATTTAAATAAAGTGTACATAAAAATTTCCCCAATATGGGTGTACATGCTTTATACAAAAAGAGGATCTAAGTAGAGGGAGCTAGACTATGACAACCTTGTCTCCCAAAGCATAACTCCATCACCTAAGTCCAAGCTAAAGCCAAGATCTTCAAGCCTTATCCATCACCTTGCTCCACATCTGGGTGGTTGGGAAAGCACCCAACAAAAGGGAAGGAAAATAAAAGTATGTGTTACAAGATTATTCTAAGATGGCAAGATAAGAAAAGCATGTGAAAGTAGGCTAGGGTTCATCATAAGACGAGACATCAAAAGAATGAGGCCATTTATATAAAAGAATATTTCAATATATGCTTGCCATAAACATAGCAAAACAACAACGTTGCATGTATGATTAATATTGACTATCTTAACTATGTAGGGTTGATGCACCTACTGGACCTTCAACCAAAAGGGTGTGGGGAGAGTATCACATTCCCAGTCACCTACACACATTTTGTGTGCAGGGGAGAGTATCACATTCCCCAGGGGAGAAATAACACATTCCCCAACTATGGGTGGTTGTACATACAAGTACCACTACACTAGTTAATTAGTCTAATAAAATCAACATGCTAGAAAAAGAGTTATGGCAAGATTAATAAAAATATTTATTAACATGGCAGTGGGGTATAAAAACCCATTCAAGATAATACTACAACTGATTTTGAGGCATGAATAAATTAGGTTTCAAGAATAATGGATTAAGTCAGATTAAGCCTCATTAGAGAATATGGGTATTGGTATAAAATTTTCCCAACTGAAGGGTAGATGCACATACCTTATTCTTTCGAATCCTAGAATCACTTTTCATCACTTTTACACGAGATCAGTTCCACTTTCCCTAATTCATCATTAGATCTATGAATTAGAATTAAATATACTCATTAAAGGTTGAAAACCCTAATATTACTAATTTTTTTCACAAACCATCGAATTAGACTCCGAAAACATCACCATCATCTTAGTTAGGGTTTTCTGATCAAAATGCCATATAATATTGTATATTTTAAAGATATGGACTTTTTAGGGTTATTTTTGGTGATTTTTAGTTAATTAAATCATCCTAAAAAATGTTTTTTCAAAAATCTCAAAACCAGACATCCAAATTATTTTTAATAGATATATCATACTTTTCTGAGTCTAGAACATATTTTACTTTTAATTTTGACCCAAGGGTTTATTAGTTATGAATTACACAAATTATTAACTTTTTAATTCGATCTATTAAAATTACTCATCATAAAATATTAGATTCAGGTGATAAAACCCATACCAAAAGAAATATTTCATTTTTATAAATCCAACAAGTATTTATTTGTATTTTTCTAATTATTAAATAATTAGTTATCAATTTTTTTGAAAATCGGCCAATATGAAAAATCCAAAAATCATTTGAAACAGAGAGAGAGCGAGAGTGGGGCCGCGCGGTATGATTTGGACCAACCAGAGTTTGCCAACTCATCTGGCCCCATAGACAGCTGGACGAGTTGCCCCAAAACAGAGGGAAAATAGAAAAGTCGTGAAATGACCTTTTTACCCCTGGTTCGAAGAACCAAAATCGGAAGAAGACGGAGGGCAAACCAGGGAAGAAGCCAAGGTCATTGTTCAGTCCCTGATTGACGAAAAACACACTGACCTCGGTTTCAATTTCAGGATTTTGTTTCTTTTTCATATTCTAAAAAGCACTAAAAAGTTCTAGGACGAATTTATTTATTCTTTTTATCACTTAAGTGGATATTTTGCATATTTGACCCATTACTAAGCTTCCAATGAGGTATTTGTTCATAAACCCAAATATTGAGAGAAAAGGTGAACAAATGTTCATTAGGCCATCATATTGTCCACAAATTAAATAGAAAGGCCAAAGAGGATAGAAATGAAAGGAAAAGATGGAAAAGAGGACCAAAAAGGCAAAAAGTCCAAAATTAAGTATGTTACATCTTCTCTCTGATAGGGGTGGTGAATATGATTGTTATTCATTTAATGATTTTTGTGTAACCCACCATTTTATACATGAATTCACCCCTCCATATTCACCTCAATAATATGGGATTGTTGACCATAAGAATAAATCTCTAAAAGAGGTGATGAAATATATTTTAATCATTTCGAGTGAACCCAAAAACTTGTGGGGGAAGCGATATTATCATCTTGTTTTCTTCACACATTCCTAGCAGAAAGCTCCATATGAATTCTGGAAGGGATATCCTCCTAATTTGAAATATCTCAAAGTGTGGGGGTGTTTAGATAAAGTCTTATTAACTGAAACTAAGAAATGGAAATTAGGATCTAGAATTCTAGATGGTATTTTTATAGGTTATGCTCAAAATAATGCAGAACTAACAACAATGTTGTCAAACCTAATACTATTGTTGAATCTAAAAATGTTGAATTTTTTGAGCATATCTTTCCTATGGAAATAGCTATGGAAAAAGTATTTAATCCTTCAAATGAAATTGTAGAGAACAAATTAAGTACATCTAATACTAATGATGTTTTAGAACATGATGATGTAGAACCCAGAAGATCCTCTAGGATGAGGAAGGAAAAGAATATTGGTGACGACTTCTATTCCTTCATTGTAGATAATGACCCTCAATATCACAATGATGCTATTAATTCATATGATTCCTCCTTATGGAAGGAAGTAATTAATAGTGAAATTGAATATATATTATCTAATAACACATGGGAGTTGGTGGATCTTCCACCATGTATCAAATCCATAGGATGTAACTGGATATTCAATTTTAAATTAAAAGTTGATGGGACTATAGATAATTACAAATCTTGATTAGTTGTCAAGGGATATAAACAACATGATAATATTGACTATTTTGATACTTTTTCTCTTGTAAATAGAACTTCTTCAATCAGAATTTAATTGCTTTGGCATATATTAAGAAATTAATTAGACATCAAATGAATGTTAAAACTGCTTTCTTGAATGGAGATTTAGATGAATAAATTTATATGGATCAACCATAAGGTTATGTTCTCATGGGAAAAGAACACATGGTATGCAAACTGATCAAATCTCTCTATGGATTGAAACAAGTGCCTAAACAATGGTATGAGAAATTTGATAAAGTCATTGTCTTCATATGGGTTCCATATATAATTGAAGGGGAAAATGTATATATTTTAAATTCAATAAAGTTGTGTTATTATATGTCTTTATGTGAATGACATGATTATTTTTGGAACTAATGTTGACATTATAAATAGTAAAAATGTTTCTTGATTTATAATTTTTACATTAAATATCTGGGAGAAGAAAATGTAATTTTGGGAAATAAACTCCTTAAAAGTGATGATTGCATCATGCTCTCTCACAAGAATTATGCCGAGAAAATCTTAAAAAGATTTTCACAGTTTGACTGTAAGTCAGTAAGCACACTTTTTAATTCTAAATGCAACCAATTAGAAGCTCGATGTACTTAATAAGTTGTACTCATCCATATCTACCATATGCAGTGGGGAGATTAAGTAGATATACTCAAATCCTAACAAGAATCATTGGGATGATATATATAGTGTTCTAAGATACCTAAAAGGCACAATTAATCATGGATTGGTTTTTGTGGATCTCCAATTGTGCTAGAAGGATATTTTGATGCCAATTGGATTTCTGATCCAGATGAATTGAAATATACAAGTGTCTCATATTTACCATGGGTGGAGGTTCTATGTCTTAGAAATCCACCAAGAAAACATGTATAGATCGTTCCTCTATGGAATCTGAGTTTATTGCATTACAAAAGGTTCAAACTAAAGCCAAATGGCTAAGACATGTTCTAATGGATCTTCTTATTTGGAATAGACCTTCTCCATAAGTGTTTATACACTATGATGATCAATTTGCCATCACAAGAGCTAAAACAAGATTATAGTGGGAAGAGTATACATATTCGTCTATGTTACAATATTGTGAGGCAACTTATATGTGATAGCATAATCTTCATGGATTATGTAAAGTTGGAACTAAACTTGGCCAATCCTCTGATGAAGTCATTAAGTCAAAAACTATTGAGAAGAACATTGAGGGGAATGTGATTATGCCCATAACAGAAGTCAAAGTGATGGATACCCAGCCTTCACGATCAATGATCCCGATTGTAATATTTTGTATCTCACCCGTATGATGTAAACAATTTATAGTGATTAAGTTGAATATATTTTTCTTAATGGATTTCATAGCCATTGATTGCGGTGTATATAAATACAATACATACTTGATTAAAATCCAACTATATGAGTGTGGATTGGGGCCACTACTGTTGAGATTTGGAAAATCTCTAGAACGCTCATGGATATTCTCAGTAGGCGCATGGCCTTAATGTGCCAAATTGTAAGAATAATAATTGATTTTATAAATGTCATGTGAGTAACAAGCCTCTAATTAGGTAAAATGGGAATTGGCTCAAGAACATATCTCTACCAATCTTCTACAGTTTAAACACATCTATTCTATACTTTGGTTCAAAGAACATATTTCTGCTAACATTTATGCATGACATTTGTTTAAGTTCTTCCAGTGAGCTCTTAATTGATATTTTAATGTTTTGTTTTTGAAATAGTGGGAGATGGTTATGGTTTTTTGTATATTTCAAATACATATTGAATACACTAAAAGTGAACAGTCTTATGAATACACTGAAAATGAATAGGAACATAAACATACTGAACACAATGAAACTGAACAGTCTTATGAACACATTGAAAGTGCATAGGAATATAAACATACCAAACACACTGAATGTGAATAGTATAATAAACACACTGAACGTGAAGATGAACATAAAAATACCAAACACACTAAACGTGAATAGGAATATAAGCATATTGAACACACTAAAAGTGAAAAGGGCTAGGTTGAACCCAATAAAATGAAGGGGTTCGTGAGGCACCAACCTTCCATAAAACGTTCATGAGTAGGGCCTAATTATTTGTTCTTAATCTGATATGATCTTATCTTACTTAGGGTTTTCACCCATAATTGCATTACTAATGTTATACACGCAGAGGTATATTCTTTTAAATAAATTGATCTTAACACGAATCTTAATGCAATGTATCTTTATAAGATATGCATATGATAATAACTCTTAAAACATTAAGGTGCTCACATGGTAACTGAACGACCTAAATCATACGCCCAAAATGGAGCAAATCTAGTGTAGTCAAACTCTTGAATTTATAACCCGACACTCAGACCCCCACAACTATTATAAGGGGTCTGATGTAGTATATCGGGGTTGAACCACATGGACAAGGTTGGTAAGTGCCAAAACCATGAAGCCTTAGACTCAGATATAAGAAACAAAAGGTAGATAAAGATGGTGTTCTCTAGGGAATGATGATACTCTAAACAAAGTAATGAAAAAAATAGAAGAAAGAAAAAAAAAGATTAAAGTGTCGAACAAGAAATTTATAATTAAAGTATGGGAGGGAACTTGGATCGGGTTTCACCTACTAAGATATCTCACCAACATGAAATACTTACACCCCTTTTGTATACCCTTAGTAAGATTACAAGAAATTATCATATATGTCTATTCCCTCCTTTCTTGAGCTTAGGATAGATCTAGATTATAATGTTGTCTCCCTCTCGAGATGACAGACAAACAACCACAAAACAAACCATACGATCATTAGCTTTAGTACTCCAAAACTTTTATGCATTTGTACTACTCCATAACACTTAGATAAGGTTAGTGCTACTCTTTTAAGGAACCAACAATCATACATCACAAGATCGTAGCTAAGAATGCAAGTGAAGCTTTAAGAATAAGAGTATGGAGATAATCGTGTTAAGAACATGTATATATTCAAAGGGGTGCAAGTATATACAGAGAGCCTTAGTGGCTACTCCCAACCCAATTTAGATGTTTGGACACACATGTTAATGGGCAGCATAAAGGCATTACAAATGCAGGGATACATCAAGAATAATGAAGTGGGGGGATACAATGTGGGGAAGATAATAGATCTGGACAGAGATGGAGGTGATACACCAATGATACTCCTTCAGATCTAGATCTAGTATGGGCACGAAAGATAGCAAATCCTTCCTTAGAAGAATAGGATGGTAGACCTTCTATCTCCTCTAACTTTCATCTTTAGAGATCCAAGGCCTCGGGAGATGGGAAAATATAACTCTAGATGTTGGCACCACTTCGTGGCTCATGATGATCCTCCAATGTGTGGAGTCAGGGACCTATTTATAGGCTCTGCCCACTGACTTAGCTTGTAGTCACAATCGTGACATGTCAGCTGGTCATGACCATAGTTGCGGTCATGATGGTGAGGTGTTGCACAACCACAACTCCTTGGGAGGTTGTCATGTATCTGTGGTCACGATTATTCCTTCCTTTTGGCCACGACATATATGGCGGTCGTGACACATCGTTTCGGTCGCAATAGGTATCGCGGTTGGAATATGATGCCTCCAGTCACTACTCGTTCATGGCCGTGATGCTCGCTGGTTGTGCAATCGCGATCATGATGTGATATGAGCCTTTTCTCTTACTAGATTGGTATGAGTCTACGTTGGATGAAAAAGGTATGGAATTCAAAGTTTTGTCCTAAAATTCTCATATGAGTAGAGAAAATCCTTGAACAATATGTTAGAATAGGAATAAAACATATGCTAAAAGTTCACAAAATGAGATGTTATCAACTCCCCCAAACTTAGAACTTAGCCTATCCTCAGGCTAATGGGTAGGATCGAAATCATTGAAAGATGAGATATGGATAACAAAAATTTTAGAAAGCCCACCATTATAGAGTTATCTCATTCTTATAGAAAAACTCTCATGACATGCTTGGCTTGAATCCTAAACTTTGATTTCCTTCCTTTTGTATTTAGAGTTGCATGGCTTGTAGCCATTGCCAATGCCTTTTGTAGTAAATGTCTCTCCCTCTTAATGACCCCTCCTAGCGCTAGGTTGCTGGCTATACTTGTACATCGTCCCTATGAGGGGTAGCTTTCACACCCTCCCTTTATTTTAGTTGAGCATATGCTAGTGTGCTTAGGTAGGTTTTAGGATTTTGGTGTTTATCCTACACTCCTCAATTTCCCTCACCCATAGGTTGTCATAAAGACAGTGTTGCCCTTAGGGCCCTGATGTTAAGCCAGGTGGTTGCATAAGGGTTGCTGGGAAATGGAGGTGGGTATACTTGGCTTCAGGATTCCACTTACGGGCATGACATATCTGCATTCATGAGTGTAGCAATACACCATCCGTGTGGGATCCTTCGGCATATTTTAGGCACAACTCTCATAATTTTTTTTCTTTTTGTCTTTTCATGTCTGTGCTCAGGCTTGGGGGAAGGGTTTTGAAGGATTTTCTGGGCGACCAAGACTCTTTTCATCCCAAAGTAGGGATAACTAAAACTAGAAGGAGCACCTGTTTCCTACTCGTGGGAGGTGAAGACTTTCTATCTAGAACCACCAGGTTGGGGTGATTGGTCAGGAGCATGGCTGGTCAAATCCTCTAGTTTCTAGGGATTTCATAAATTTAGGATTGGTCCACACACGATGTTTTGCCTCAAGAATGAGATAAAATCGTATTGTTGGGCCTCTTGCTTTTACTTTTATGTGTATTGGCAGCTCATTTGAGCCTCTCTAGAAATGATTAAACTACAACATATAGCAGGAGGACTAACAAATCTAAGTAAAGGGAAAGGTGGATGATAAAGGGCAAAGTAAAAACTGCAAACTATAGCAGAAAAAACTTTCAAAATTGTTTCAAAATCTCCTATACTTACTTACAGTAAGAGTAAGAATATGTACAAGTGGGAATTAAATTTTAATGAAAAAATTGTATCCCTCACACCCGTTTATAACTCCTCCCCCAAACTTATCATGCACTCCAACTCAAATTGTCAAAAATGGAGTTGTAGGTATAAATAAGCTTTCTTTATTGTTTCTAGCTTTCTGTTGTCGCCCAATTTGATTCCAAGATCATGCTGGCATATATTTCATGTAGTGTGTGGTATTGTTCATGCTACATGCCCTCTACCTTCATATTCACATGGGGAGGAATGTCATGCAGGATAGATAATAGAATCTGCAGTCATTGGATAGTGGTACTTGTTGTGGACTTCTATGGTAGAACTACATATTTCTAAAATCTTTGCCTTCTTTTTGCTTGTACCCTTACCCTTGATCTCTGATCACATCAAAGATTGCTTCAGCACACATGACTTCCTTCTCTTCTGTAGGTGTTTTTGCGGTAGTCATATTAGTGCGTTTGTTCAGTGCAAAGGCTACATCGGAGCTGTTATATAAAACAACAGTCCTTGCTATAATGTTGACTACCATAAGAGTCCAATGGTTATCATGCAGTATGGGTAGGAATATATAGTTAGGGAGAGAGTTTGTTAGATGTTGATGTAAGAATTCTTTTTTGCCAGGCCCTTTGTCTTTTAGGATATCATAGAATAGCAAAAAATAAGCCATGTGCACATTTGTCATGTTATCACCCAATAGTGATTGGTAGGCTGACATATTGCTTATTGAAAGATACCCTCCTATTTTCAAAGTATCTCTGAGGTTGTCTTTTAGTACACAGATGTCGTCCCTTTCAATGATTAATTTGGCCATAGCATCACCTTCCTTTAGGCATTTCATTATCAACTATAGAGACTCTAACAATAATCTTTCACAAACCCATCTATCAAAATCTCTAGAAGCTGGGCACTATCTCCTCTGCTGGCCCATCAGGCTTTGGCATATCATCTTCATTTATCTCCCCCTCTTCAGGCTCATTTACATGAGGTTGTATTTTCTCTTTTTATGCTGTGGGGATGGTTTCTTGCTTGCTCTTCGATTGATGTTGTTCTTTATCTTGAGTGTCTGCCGCCCATTCTTCTTTCCAATCGGCCACCCTAGCTGGTTCATCAGGATCGACCCATAAGGATTTTAGATGTTCCCTCCATATCTTCTTTTCAGGTAGATGGATTTTAAAGTGAAGCCTACATGGTATCACTTCAGAGGGCATCACTGGGTCATTGAAGAAACGATGGTTGTATATTACTTCCATAGTGTAGACCCCTCGTAGGCCATGTAGATCTTCACTACAAAGGTCTTCTAGTAAAATTCCTTTGTTGATGGCTTCCATAATTCTTAGGACTATGAAAGCACAATCTCCTGTTCCTGCTTCTTCCTGAGGTACCTTCTTATAGATAAAAAATTGTTTCAAGATGCCTTTGTGTCGATCCCCTACTTTTTGAATTACACGTTGTAACCGTAGTGGTACCTTCAAGATGTCCCTTGCTTCTTTGTTTTTATATATCAAGGACGTGCTATCTAGTTCAACAACACAACAATTATATATCGTAGTGTGCCATTCATATATATTTACCATAATTAATGCCCAGTGTTTGACGGTTCTTATAGGGAAAGTCACAAATATGGTGTCTACCCTGGCCATGGCTCATTGCAGCCCTTTAACATAATTAGAATCATCCTTTTGGTTGAATAGTTTCTCTTCCAGGTGGGTGGTATCATTGAACATTGGTTTTATCTTGTCAGCATGGAGGAAATCTTTGAGAAGAGTGGCACATAACACTTTAAATAGTTTCTTATGAACCCAAGCTCTTTTCAAGAAAATTCCCCTAAAGTGATCCCTAGTCAGAGACCATCCTTAATTATGATAAAGAACATCTATACTTGGGAGGTTTTCATCTAGCACATATGCCAAGACATGGTTATCCATGCATGTTATTCTAGATAGTGCAACTATGTCTGTGCCTTCCATTTTGTGTGGGAGAGGTGGAGGGATACCCAATTCTGTCTGTTCAGGAGTTCCCCTTCGCTATCTAGCTAGTTCATTTACAAAAAATGAAGCGAGACCGCCTTCATCATCATCTGACATTCCTTCTCCCATCACCTTGGCAGGAATAAGAGGTACAACACGGATCTGGGTTGGCTTGTAAGGAATTTTGTGCATCAGTTTCCTTGTTTGCATCTTGTTGGTGGCGGTAATTTCCTTGATTGATTCTTTAAGGAGAATGTCTGCTTTTGATGGTGACTCGAGGACTACTTCATTCACTGCAGCTAGAGTGGCAGCCATTTTGCCATCATACATGGTGTCAGTGTGCTCGTTTTGTGGTGGATCCTCAAGGAAGGTGTCACAAATTTCCATGGCGATGTTCATTTCATCAAGAATTCTATTTATATCATTTATCTCACCAACTGTCAACTTCTCAAATGTGTTAGCCTCCATCCCACTGACATGTTTGTTCGAAGTGTCTTCAACGAAACCCTCGTCTTCTGTTGGGTAGGACTTTAGATCAAACTCTAAAATAGACACGTTCTTTTTCACCTCATCAACACCTTTTTGTTCTTTGGCTTCAAACGGTGCCTCTTTTACAGACTGCCCCTTCCTCTAGGTGGACCATGTATTCACGTTATTATCTTTAAATGATGGCGCTGCATCAACTCCACCTACGTTATCATCTTCATCTTCAGGATTTGGGGGGTTTGCAGAGGCTTGAGATGGTGAGGGGTATGTTGAACACCTCACCCTCTTATGATTTTTCCAGCCTTCTAACTCATGGTGCTCAACTTCTATCTCTCTGTGCTCGTTCTCCAGGCGTATGCATTCTTGTTTTAAATCTTGCATTGCCTCTTCATAGCCTTTGCGTAACAAATATTTTTCGGCTTGTATTATTTCCCTATCCTTCCGTAGATCAGTCATCTCGCCAGTCATAGCCTTGGTAGTCACCATCATCGTTGCTTGATTGTTGAGGACTTCTTTCATGAAGTTTGGAAGGGATTCTGTTCTTGCGTCCAATTGTTGTACCTACGTAGTTAACGCATTTATGTAGGTACTTATATTAGAATTTGTTATAGAACATTCTTGGACTTGAGCCCACATAGAATCAAATCGATGCCCTTACACATCGTCGAATGATTGTGGTTGTTGTTGTTGTTTATCTGCAAGGGTAGATGAGGTGGTTTCTGTTGCTTTGTCTGCTAGTTGTAGAGGCCGACTGTATTCCTATCTGCTTTTCTTTGCCACTTCAGTGGCAGGTTGTGCTTCTTCTTCATCCCCTTGAGTGTTCCTAGATGCAGGCATCTCTGATTGTATGTTGGGTGTAATTTCCTTCGCTGGAGATGTTGGGGTGGGCACCTTAGACTCCTTCAGGATACAATTTGCTTCTTTTTTTGCTTCAGGTGTTTTACCCTGTGCCTTTGAAAAGTGCTCTGCCTAATGGTCTCTTTGCATGGAAAAGTTGTCTTCAGCGGCGGTGAGGGAGGATAGAAGGGTTCTTCACCATTGTGATTTGTATGTTCTTCTATAGATTCCTACTTTTTTGCTTCTTTTCTACCCAAAGGAACACCCCCCGCTTTGTCCTTGTGCTTCCTAATTGTCAATTTCTTTCTTTCTACCGATTTTAGTTGTTCTACTTCTGGCATGGTATGTGTTATATTTTTATGCTTGTCTGGTGATTGGGGATCTTTCGTTCTATAGATCTCACTCAAATGCATCTTGTTCACCTCTTCTTCAGTGGACCGCAACTTATGGGTGTCATAATACACCATTTTAGGTAGAGGCATCATTATCTTGGAGGAGCTTTGTTTATAGAAGAGTTTGTTTCCCCTTTGTGCCAGGATTCCTGTGTTTATTAGGGGCTTGATTTCTATCTTAGTATGTCCTTTGGTGTGCTTATATTTCCTCATTTTCTTGGCATTCATGAAGTAATAGGCTGTGTGAGTGATTTGGCTCCCCATGCAGAACTCCTTAGTCCACTTTGCTTCAGACCCTACAACATCTGACAATCTCTCTATCAACAGTCTTTCGATGTTTACTGGTTTTTGGTTTAGCATAGACCATGTTAAGAATAGGTCTCCTTTAGAAACCCCCCAGTTTCCAACCTTATGAAGACTATGTTAGCTGTTATCTTCTGCATGACTCTCATAAAACAGTACATGATGAGCGTTGCCTTGGAGTTATTTGGACTGTGCTCAGGTTCCCCTATGAGTTATTTCTAAATCCTATGGTTGTCAAAGCCCAAAGTCTCTTTGTCACCATGTGCAGCTGAGAAGGCCTGTGCTTCTTCTGTCGTCCTTGTAAAAATAGTGTTTAGTATGACCTCAGTGATCATGTGATCTTTGCCACCTATCCTTATTTTGAGCTTAAATTCTCTACCACCTTTCTTGCGTTTGACGTCGCTAACGGGGAATTTTTCCAGTGATGACATGAACTTCACTGTGAGCTGTGTAAGACAAGGGGATTCAGAGGTACATAGAGTGCGAAGGTTGGCCCCTTCCAAGAACTTCATTACTCTGTCATATATCCCCATCTTCTTAAAGTCATCGATGTCCAGGTATCTTGTCAGCTTGAAGCTCTTGGTCTTCATTACCAAGTCAAAGTGAGATTGGTGTACTTGGTCCCTTGGTATGAATGTTTCTGATTACTTGGTTGTGCTATCTTATGCTTCTTTCTTAACCACCTTACAATCTTCTTCTTGTTATGAAATCTCTGATTTTCCTACAGTTGCCAGCATTCTCTTCTTGGTATCATTGTCATCCTTGGCTTTCAATTCATGTTTCCCAATCCCTTTAGTTCTTCCTCAGATGGCTGATATTCAGAAGCTTCTGTTTGCATAGTTCCCTACGACTCTTCAGATTCCTCTGGCATCTTGTGGGCCAATATGTACTTGTACTTCTTCTTCGTCAGTTGCAGACTGAGATTCTTCATAGGAGAAAGATCTGGGTGGTCTTTTAATGCCTTGGTGATCCTCTCCAAGTTTTTCTCGACACGTTTCAGAGAATTTGCCTTTTTGATTAGGGTATCTTCTATATAGGTAGTCATTCTGAAATTTAAGTGACTAAGTTTGTCAGCTATGTTGTAGATAACATTATTTATTGCATTATTGTCACTTTCCTTTATTCTTATGTTTTTTATAGAGTTTATCGAATAGTAACTAACATATGTAACGTCGCGACCGTGACATAAGAGCGTGCCAATGTCGTGGCCGCAACACATTATTAAAATCAAAGGGTAGGATGTTGCGACCACAACAAGTATTTCGGGCACGCCGGGTCAGGGAAGTGAAGTGAAAGATGTCGTGACCGTGACATCTGGGGCAACGACTGCGATTGCAGTATACAAGCAACCAAGATACTGAAAGAGAAATCAAGGTGAAAGATCAATGAACAATGGATAGGGTGGCATCAAAATGAGAGTAATTACGACTAGAAACAAGGACTAATTACGTCAACGAGGCGTTCCAACTTGTCATGGCCAAGAAGGTTGTCACAGTCAAAAATGAAAATCCACAATCATGATTGAAATAGACACCACATAAATCGGTCGAGACACATATCTCGATCAAAGCCTCGTCATGACTGCGATTTTGACACAGAGATGGATGAGAGGGAAATCAAAGAGGTCGATGGAAAGAGGGAAAAAGATGACGGGTGACGTAGCTACAATCATGACTACAAAAATTTTGTGAGCCAATCGAAGCGTTGACTATGCTCTAGTCACCACACGACGATTTGGGGCCAGAGTCTAACTAAAATAGTTAGGTTTCTAGGGTTCCAGAGAAAGCGAGTCAGAGATGATGGAGTGCCGGTGAGGGAGAAACACAAAAAAACAAAGCAAGGAGAAAGAAACATATTTAGATAAGAGAAAAGAGGTCCTATACCTTCCTGACATTGGGAGAGGATGAGAGACAGGAAGGGTAAGGGAGATGGCAATGACGGTGATGTAGATGTAGCGACGGAACCATGACGACTTTGCTTTGGTCCTCCACGACCATCCTCTAGTGTCCTCTTTCATTGTGATTCCTCAATTAGGGTTCTTCAGAGCCAAAGTGATGCGAGCGAGATTGAGAAAAGAAAATGGAACTGTTACTTAAGCCTTTCTCTTTTATACTCGGAACCAGTCACATACGTGACAATCATCGTGACCACGATAAAATTTGAAGTGGAGAAATCTATCGTGACTGCGGTTATAGTCACGATGGAGAAAGCTATCATGACCGAGTCAACAAAGCATGCTTATCAGCTGTCGCAACCACGACAAGTGTCGCGATCGTGGCACATTGAAAAGGTCCTATGATAGATTCAAATATTTTTAAGTCCTAACCTAAAACACTCCTATTGCATTTCATCAAAAACCATGTGAAAACTTAACATCCAACAAACTACACTTACTTTTGGGGAAAACATAACAAGATATCTAGAGAAATTATGTACATGGTTTTAGACTAAAAATAGAGGATAAAGGAAATCTTAAACTATGAAAGAAAGTAGGAAATAGGAAATGCTTGGGTTTCCTCCCAAGAAGCGCTAGTTTAAAGTCTTTAGCTTGACTTCTATCTTCATTCCCCTTCAACATGTCATTGCAACGGCTCACACTGGGTTCCTCCAAACCTAGTTATGACATTCTTAAAGAGGCATCATCTTCATAATATCTTTTTACCCTATGTCCATTCACCTTGAAAGTTCCAATCTTATCGTTTGTGATTTCCATCATTCCTGAAGGATAAATCTTTACCACAGAGAAAGGACTAGACCATCTAGTTCCCAGCTTTCTAGGAAATAACTTGATGTTGGAGTTAAACAAAAGAACTGTGTCGCCCTCATGAACGTCCTTGTTCTTCAAGTGGGCATCATTCCATACCTTAGTTCTTTGCTTATAGATCCTTGCATTCTTGTAAGCATGTAGCCTCAGCTCCTCAAGTTCTTGAAATTGGAAAAATATTTTCTTGCCTGCTTTGTTTAGATCCATATTCAAGAATTTGATAGTCCAAAGGGCTTTGTGCTCTAATAATTGGCATGAGATGGCAGGAATTCTCATAAATAAGTCTGTAGGGCATTGTACCTATTGGTGTTTTGTACGCAATGCGGTAGGCCCATAACACATCATTGAGTTTCAAATACCAATCCTTCCTTGTATGACTTATTGTCTTATCTAAAATTTGCTTAATTTGCATGTTAGATACTTCTACTTGTCCTGATGTTTGTGTATGGTAGGGTGTCACCACTTTGTGCTTGACTCCATACTTTTTCAATAGAGCTTTGAACTACTTCTCCCTGAAGTGGGATCCTCCATCACTGATGACGATGTGTGGGACCCCAAATCATGGAAATATAATTTTTTTCAAATATCCTTATGAGTCACATGTTTGAGAAGCAATGACCTCTACCCACTTTGAAACATAATCCACAACGACAAGAATATTTGGTTTTCTCTTGATGATGGGAATGGTCCCATATAGTCAATCCCCCAAATGTCAAAAAATTCTACTTCTACCCAATCTGCCATGATCATCTCATTCCTTCTACTGATGTTTCCTATAAGTTAGCACTCTTTATAGGTATTTAAAAATGACATAGCATCCTTGAAGAGTGTCAGCCAATAAAAGCCTGACTGCAGAACCTTAGCAACAATCTTTTCTCTAATGTGTTGACCACCATAAGTCGAGGAATTTCATTCCTTGAGGATTTAAGGTGCTTATTCTTCTGGTACACAACAACAATATAAATTGTCAGAACATCTTTTGAACAAAAGAGGATCATCCTAGTAGTAATTTTTTAGATCGGAGAACAACTTATTCTTTTGATTATAAGTGGTTGCGGGTGGTAGCTAACCGTAGGATAGATACTTACAAATGTCAGCAAGCTAGGGTAGGGTTGGTTCAACTTACTGAGCCATCAATAGAGCTTCATTAGTGTAGTTGTATTTAAATGAAATTGATTTTCTTCATCAAAAACTACCCTGGACAGGTGGTCCGCAACCACATTCTCCTTTCCTTTATTATCAACAATCTCATGGTCGAATTCTTATAGTAGTAAGGCCCATCACACCAACTATAATGCCCGGGACCACTGCCCAAGGCTCTAGTAGAGTTTTAGGAATGACGACTGGCCCCACAGACCACCACTAGCCTTAACTGCGCACTTTGTCCACACTGACGCACAAGCCAGGATCAACTTCCCGACTAGTCACCCATCCTAGTACTACTCCAAGCTGAGCACGCTTAACTATGGAGTTCTTTAGAGATGGGCTCCCTGAAAAGGAGGTGCACCTTGGTGATATGGGTAGTCCAATCATTCCTTTTAAGATCATGTTATCCGAGGCCTCAAATCCTGGGATGTTACAATCTCCCCCACTTAGACTCTTGACGTCCTCGTCAAGGCTCAACTATATGGCCTCATAATCTGACCCCATTTCAGTGCAGACCCACAATGGCCCATGGACACCCAACTCCCGTCCACAACTACCAGCGCAAGGGTGGCTCCATCTCATCTCTATGGATAGCCCTTTCCAACTTGTCTGGACCGCACGGCTCAAGACTGGCATGCCACATGCCCATGTGGGCCCCACCTACTGGAGGGGTTATGGCTCTGATACCATTTGTAATGCCCGGGCCCACTGCCCAAGGCTCTAGTAGAGTTTCAGGAATGACGACTGGCCCCACAGACCACCACTAGCCTTAACTGCACACTTTGTCTACACTGACGCGCAAGCCAGGATCAACTTCCCGACTAGTCACCCATCCTAGTACTACTCCAAGCTGAGCACGCTTAACTATGGAGTTCTTTAGAGATGGGCTCCCTGAAAAGGAGGTGCACCTTGGTGATATGGGTAGTCCAATCATTCCTTTTAAGATCATGTTATCCGAGGCCTCAAATCCTGGGATGTTACACCAACCTCGTCTTCATATCCTTTTTCTGCATAAGGTATTTTATAGCTCTGTGATCAGTGTATACTTTTACTTTCGATCCCACTAAGTATGATCTAAACTTATCAAAGGCAAATATGATGGCCATAATTTCCTATTCCATGGTGGTATAATTCACTTGGGCTTCATCCAACATTCGACTTGCGTAACAAATCACATGGTGCCTTTTGTCCTTCTTTTGTCCTAGAACAACTCCGATGGCAAAATCACTTGCATCACACATAATTTTGAAAGGTAATTCCCAATTTGGTGCTTGCAGAATTGGAGATGTTGTCAAGGCCTCCTTAAGGGTATTGAAGGTGTCTAAGCATTCATTAGTGAATTAAAATTCAGCATCCTTAATCAGGAGGTTTGAAAAGGGCTTAGCGATCTTCAAAAAGTCTTTTATGAATCACCTATAGTATCCTGCATGCCCTAAGAAACTCCTTACTCCCGTGATAGACTTAGGTGGTGGAATCTTGGATATAGCCTCGATCTTACTTAGGTCAACCTCTATCCATTTCTTAGAAACCTTATGTCCTAAGATGATGCTGTCTCGGACCATATAATGACATTTTCCCAATTTAGAACCAGGTGCTTTTCTCCGCAGTGTTGCAAGACTAGAGATAGAATTTTCAGACATTCCTCAAAATATGTCCCATAAACAAAGAAGTAGTCCATGAAGACCTCCACCATATCTTCTATAAAGTCTGAAAACATAGAGATCATGCAGTTTTGGAAGGTTGCAGGTGCATTACACAACCCAAATGGCATTCTTCTAAAATCATACGTGCCATAGATACAAGTAAAGGTTGTCTTTTCCTGATCACCGGGATGAATTAGTACTTGACAGAATCCTAAATACCCATCTAGGAAATAGAAGAAATCATGATGCGCTAATCATTCTAGGACTTGATCAATAAATGACATAGCAAAATGAATTTTCTTGTAGCAACATTCTATTTTTGATAGTCGATGCACATACGCCAACCTGTTACGATTCACTTTGCTACCTCATCTCCATCCTCACCTCTTACCACTATCATTCCACCTTTCTTGGGCACCACATGTATAGGGCTTACTGGTGTCTTCGAGTCAGAGGTGCACACACTAGCCAACAAGAGGTGACTACATGCACTCCATAGAACTTGGGAATACATGATCTCTCAAAATTTATAATAACCCTAAAAAGATTCGATCACAACCCTAAATAGGTCACCCACCAGCGCACATGGTACTATTGCAGTATAGGTGATAAGAAAGAGTAGGGGTCGATCCTCAGGGACAGAGGGGGGACTAGAGCTAGGTTAGAGTTGGCTACATTCCTAATGTGGAGACTAGGGTTGAAGGGTTAAAAAGGAGTTGTTTGATTGTTGAACTAGGTGAACAAGCAAGTAAGGCAATTATGAAATCTAAGTTATCGCAAACCCTAAATTATCCTAAGCAGGCAAGTATAAGGAACTAGATTAAGCAATTAGCTAAATAGGAACATATGTTAAATACACTACACTAGTAGAGCAATTAACAACTAAGGACTAAATTAACCACTAGAGAGAGAAAGAACCTAAGTTAACCCTAAAGAGCAAGACTAAACAATTAACTAGATTGACCAAAAGAAACTAAATTATATTAGCATGAACAAGATAAGAAGGCAAGATGGGTTTTATGCAATGAGATTAGGTAGGTGGGACATTTGGGAATGTGATTTGATATTAGTTGGGGGGGTCAACATAGCAAGAAATTATCTCAATTCAATCTAGATTACCAAACCAAACAACAAGGCATGTGCTATTAGAATCTACCCTATACAACTAGTTGGAGAACTAGGGTTAGGTGTAACTAGTATGACTTATCAAGTCTAGGTTTATAGGGTAAGTGGTATTAGGGTAATTGATAGCCAAGGGTAGAAATGGGAGTAGAGATGAGGGTTTTTCACCTCATGCCACTAGCCATCTAGCCTTTAGAAAGCTCTATGAAATTGTACTAATCACACTTACACTAGCCACTTAGATCTCACACTCACCCATAGGGAGGGATATGTATATAGGAACAAAGGGGGATAGCTAGGGATCCACTAATTGGACCTAGGAGCCATTCCTAAGATTGCTACATACACTCCAATTCCTCGTAGAAGCACTAGTACAGAAATGGGTTATAACGTCACTACATGTAGGGTCAGTTTTTCCAAAAACCCGACCTTATATGTCTAAAAAAATGTGGGCACCACTTAAGACCTCTTGGGTTGGTTTTCTTTAAAAAACCGACCTTGTAGTGTAACTCTATAGGGTCAGTTTTCCGAATAACCGACCTTATATGTCCATAAAAAACACGGGCACCACTTAAGACAACTTGGGTCACTTTTCTTAAAATAACCGACCTTGTAGTGTATCTCTATAGGGTCTATTTTCATAAAATAAGCGACCTTATAGACAATTGGATTAGAAAGCCAATTACAGTTTCTCGCGGCAAAAATTTGTTTGATTTTGGCTTCACGCCTCGATCTATAGGGTCGATTTTTCCAAACAAACGACCTTATATGTCTACAAAAAACGCGGGAATCCAGTTTGCCTTCACGCATGTATAAGCACCTCTAGGGTCGGTTTTTTCCTTATAACCGACCCTAGAGGGCTCTTCGGTCGACAATATTGTCGACCGAGATGAATTTTGGATCCAATTTAGTTCATACATGTATAAGCACCTCTAGAGTCAGTTTTTTAACTTTTAACCGACCCTAGAGCTCCCCTCGGTCGACGAGTTTGTCGACCAATAACCTCTCAGTCGACAAATTCGTCGACCGAGAAGGACATCCATATTTCTTTTGTGCATGTATAAGCACCTCTAGGGTCAGTTTTTTCCTTATAACCGACCCTAAAGGGCTCTTCGGTCGACAATATTGTCGATCGAGATGAATTTTGGATCCAGTTTAGTTCACGCATGTATAAGCACCTCTAGCGTCATTTTTTTTACTTTTAACTGACCCTAGAGATCCCCTCAGTTGATGAATTTGTCGATCGATAATCTCTCGGTCGACAAATTCGTCGAATGAGAAGGAGTTTAGTTCACGCGTGTATAAGCACCTCTAGGGTCAGTTTTTTCCTTATAACCGACCCTAAGGGCTCCTCAGTTGACAATATTGTCGACCGATAATCTCTCGGTCGACAAATTCGTCGACCGAGAAGGAGCTTAGTTCACGCGTTTAAGCACCTCTAGGGTCAGTTTTTTTCCTTATAACCGACCCTAGAGGGCTCTTCGGTCAAAAATATGGTCGACCGAGATGAATTTTGGATCCAGTTTAGTTCACGCATGTATAAGCACCTCTAGTGTCGATTTTTTTACTTTTAACCGACCCTAGAGATCCCCTCGGTTGACGAATTTGTCGATCGATAACCTCTCAGTCAACAAATTTGTCGATCGAGAAGGAGAACCAGATTTCTTTCGTGTGTGTATAAGCACCTCTAGGGTCGGTTTTTTCCTTATAACCGACCCTAGATGGCTCTTCGGTCGACAATATTGTCGACCAAGATGAATTTTGGATCCAGTTTAGTTCACGCATGTATAAGCAACTCTAGCGTCAGTTTTTTTTACTTTTCACTGACCCTAGAGCTCCCTTCGGTCGACGAATTTGTCGACTGATAACCTCTCAATCGACAAATTCGTCGACTGAAAATGAGTTTGAGTGTTTTTAAATAACCCGACACGGGCACCGCTTATCTCCAGCATCAATTTGTTTGTTTTAACCAATACTACATGACATGTCTCTCCATGAAATGGCCGAAACCTAGTCTTTCTCTCCCGCGAAACAAAAATTTCATTCTCTTTTTCTCTCCCGCGGTGCCGATACCTTTTCTTCTTTATATCCTTGTGTCATTCCGTCGCCGATACCTTCTCTTCCTTCTCTCCCGCGTCATCACTTTTCATTGTTGCCGCGCTGCCAAAGCCTTTGCCAAGAAGCTCGTCGTCGTGTTCGAAGAGGATCGTGGTGTCCGTGAAGCCCTTGCCACCTCTCCGCGCTGCCAAACCCCTTGCCTCCTCTCCGCGAAGAGAGTTCGTCGTAGCCGCCTCTCCACACTTCCACGAAGGTCGCCGCCTCTCCGTGAAGGTCGTCTCATCCTCCACGAAGGTCGCCGCCGTTTCCAAGTAAGGTCGCCGCTTCCCTCGTTCCCGAGTTCAATGCCGCAGCCACGGTAGCGTCTAGGTCCACTCTCGGTCGAGAATTCGTCGACCGAGAGTGGACCTGGACGCCGCACGCAGGTGGGCTCTTAGTCGACTAATTGTCGACTGAGAGTGGACCTGCGCTCCTTTAACTACACAGTTATATTGTTTTTCCATTTTATATGATTTGATAACCCAACCAATAATAAAAACATGTATTTTTTCATATGTAATCATTATATAAATTCTAGAAATTAATACGATATTAGACAGGTGTACTCCGAGATTGACACTTTAGGGTTGATGCATGATGTTTAACTTAATATATAAATATGAAAATAATGCATTTATATATTAACTTAGAAATATGTTCAAAATTTACTCATTAGGAGTAAACATTAGATAGTCCCCGGTTTGGGACTGTTTTTGGATATTTAATCTCACTTAGGATGTAACTGTATAATGTATGTTTAGTTTTGTAGAAAATTTCAGTAGGATTTCCTCATTTGTTCTCTGGGTACATATGTGAGTGGTTATTTGCCATTTACATCGGTGTACTTGGAGAACTTAGGGGAAATGCTGCTGAAATTTTCTTCAAAACTAAACATACATTATACAGTTACTAGTGAGATTAAATATTCAAAAATGGGATAGGTGGTACACTTTAGTATATAAGTAATTAACTTCCTATCAATAAAAACTTACAGATTATAGTATCAATATTAAATGGTTAGTTTTATAATTAATTTTAATGTGATATAGAAAATGGATCGAAGTTGGATGTCTATCAAGAACCGTTGCAGTCCAGAGTTTGCCAAAGGTCTTGATGAATTTATCAGATTTGCTGAGGAACATAGGAAACTACCTACAAATAGGCTACATTGTCCATGTAGAAATTGTTGCAACAATTTGAAAGTTGATACTGGTGAGGAAATTAGGAATCATGTCATATGCAATGGGATCATACAAGGTTATAATGAATGGTATTGGCATGGAGAGAAATTTAATTATGGATCAGAAAATGTCGATACTAATAGTTGTGGCATAGAAGAGATAGATAATGATGATAATGTTAATGATGAACCGATTCAAGATGACCGGATTCAAGGTATAAGATCACAAATTCAGCTAAGGCTAAAAATGGCTCTCTTGCCAAGGTGATGTGGTATCTACCAATAATACCATGATTTTAACGCTTATTTGCTAATACAGAAGATGCGCAAAATTTGTCTTGGCATGGGGAGTTAAAGGCCAATGATGATGGCATCCTACGACATGCATCTGATTCACCACAATGGGAGAAAATTGATTTTTTATACCCTCAATTTGGTAAAGAACCAAGAAACTTAAGACTTGGACTCTATACAGATGGAATGAATCCCTATGGTACATTAAGAAGCCATCATAGCATGTGGCCTGTTATGATTGTTATATACAATCTTCCTCCTTGGTTGTGTATGAAAAATAAGTATGTGATGTTGTCAATATTGATATCAGGGCCCAAGCAACCTAGAAATGATATTGATGTTTACCTTCAACCTCTAATTGATGACCTAATGAAACTATGGGAAGAAGGTATTATGACATATGATACTTCACGTAAAGAGATCTTCAGTTTGTGTGCTATGTTATTTTGCACGATTAATGACTTTCCATCTTATGGAAATTTGTCTGGATATAGCATAAAAGGATAAAAAGTATGTCCTGTTTGTGAGGAAAATATTGATTCAATCAGACTGAAACATGGTGGTAAAATCATATATCTTGGTCATCAGAGATTTCTCCCACCACTGTATCCTTATAGAAGGCAACACAAAACCTTTAATGGGTCAACTGAGGAATGAAGTGCTCCTAAACCTATACCAGGAAATGTTGTATATGATAGGGTGAAACATATTGTTAATGAATTTGGAAAGAGTTCAAGTAGTCGTCCACTCACATGTGACAAATCTCTATACAAGAAGAGGTCAATATTCTGGGATCTTCCTTATTGGAGATCTTTGACAATTAGACATTGCATTGACATCATGCATGTTGAAAAAAATATTTGTGATAGCATCATTGGTACGCTATTGAACATACCAAGAAAGACTAAAGATGGCATCAAATCTAGAAAAGATTTAGAATTAATGGGTATAAGAAAAGAATTATCAATGGAGATCAGGGGTTGCCGCACATATTTACCACCAGCTTGTTACACTTTGTCAAAGAAGGAGAAAAAGACTTTCTGTGAGTGCTTGTATAATATTAAGGTTCCACAAAGATACTCTTCTAATATTTGTAGATTGGTATCAATGAAGGATTTGAAGTTGATAGGTCTCAAATCTCACGATTGTCACACCTTAATGCAACAAATTTTACCTGTGGCTATTCGATCTATATTGCCGAAGCATGTAAGGTTTGTAATCACAAGACTCTATTTCTTCTTCAATGAAATATGCAACAAAGTGATACATCCTGATACTCTCGATAAATTACAGAAAGATGTAATTGTTACCATGTGTCAACTTGAAATGTACTTTCCTCCTTCATTTTTTGATATCATGGTTCATCTTGTAGTACATATTACAAGGGAGGTGAAGATGTTGGGTCCAATTTTCTTACATTGGATGTATCCATTTGAACGCTACATGAGTGTTTTTAAAGGTGATGTTCGGAATCATTATCGTCCTGAAGGGAGTATTGTTGAGGGTTATGTGGCTAGGGAGGTGATGGACTTTTGTAATGATTTTTTGAATTGCAATGAAACTTCTAGCGATCTAAAAAATTCCCATCACACTGGATCTTATTGTGGCAAAGGAACTCTGGGAGGACGAGTGAAAGGAATCAGTCGTGAGTTGTGGGAACAAGCGCATTTGTATATTTTACACAACATCGATGAAGTTAGTAGATACATCACAGAACACAATGATCTTATCAAGAGAAATCATCCACGATCCAGTTCAATGTGGCTTGCAAGAGAGCATAATCGAACATTTATTAGGTGGTTTGAAGAGAAAGTATTTAATCAACTATCTGAATCACCGAATAATGTTGCTGAGAACATATGGATGTCATGTCATATGAAGGTTATGACATAAATGGATTTTCATACTACACAAAGTGTCAAGATGAAAGTAGTGTGGTCCAAAATAGTGGGGTCACTGTTCAAGCTTGTTCGTTGTATTTTGCTAATGCCAAAGATGAAAGACCACGCGAAGATGAGATGTCATATTACAGCGTCATTGAGGACATATGGGAATTGGACTATACAAATTTTAGAGTTCCTATCTTTAGGTGTAATTGGGTTGACAACAACAAAGGAGTTTTAGTGGATGAGTTGGGTTTCAAATTGGTGAATTTTGAAAAAATTGGTGAGAAAGATGAGCCATTCATCATGGCAGACCAAGCAAAACAAGTATTCTATATTGATGACCCTGCAAAGAAAAATTGGTCTGTCGTTCTTCATGGAAAAAGATAGTTTACTGTAGATCCTATAAATGAAGAAGAATACTACGAAAAGTATGATGATTTTAGTCCATTCTCAGTTGGTTTGCCAAGTGTAAATGTTGAAGATAACATCGATGAATATTATAAACGTCACGACCATGCTGAAAGAATTTTACTTGACTAACAACTCAACCAATACTAAAGGCATGTATTCTTTGAATTATTTATTTTATTATCATTCAAGCAAGTTATATTTTAAATATACATCATATATCATGTATACCTTATCACTTGTGCTTTTATTATCACTTATTTTTTTTATCATGTATACTTGCATGTTCTAAAATGGCGAGTGAAGATGAAAATTCTAAGCATGAGCATGAGCACCATGAGGATGGTAGTGGTGATGCTAAGAAAAGTAGAGGTCCCACACTGATGCATAGGCTGCAGGAGCTCAGGGCTAAAGGGGACAAATTTCCAGTCCAGTTTGATATCACAGGAGCACCTGTTGGGGAACATGCTAGTGCTTTCAAGCATTACGTAGGGGCGACCGCGTGCAGTAAGGTGCCAATAGATATAGAAAATTGGCATGATGTTCCTAATGCCCAAAAAGACATCATATGGAAAGATATATGTGTGAGTGGAAGTGATATTATTTTAATATATTTTTTATCTATTGATTCTAATTTAGTTTTCTTGGAATTTATTCCTTTTGAAAACAACATTATTAATTGCTTCTTTTGTATGTATAGGGTGTTTTTCACCTAAATGAAAAAGATCACAAGAAAATAGTGCTACAACGTTGTGGTGTACAATGGAGGGGTTTTAAGATATATCTCTCAAGGGAATTTATAAATAATCCTAAACAAAAGAAGAAAGCAACAAATGTATATATTTTTATAGATCCTGAGGTGTGGGGAAGATTTGTTGCAGCTAGGAGATCGGAAGAGTTTCAGGTAATAAAGATTGTGATGTATTGTATGAATCTTTAATTTTATACAATTAAGGAGGTGGATCTTTTTATACAAGTTTTCCAAGTCTAAATTGCAATACCTCATTTTAAATGATCAGGCTATTCACTAGGCTCAAAAGGAAAGACGGGCTAAAAATGTGCATGACCATCGCTTGGGGCCCGGTGGTTATGCCTTCCGCCGCCAACTACAAGGGAAGCAATCCTCTTCTAGAGAAGAATCTAGTACAACTCAAGTTGAGCGTCCAGCCCGACACTTGACATGGATTGATGCTAGAAAGAATTGAGCAGGTGAAATTGTCAACCCTGCAACTAAGGAGGTGGCACAAAAGATGGTAGGTTTATCCCAACTAAGTAAAGAGTAACTCCCACAAACTTAGATTTATTTATATCTAATTGATATTTTGATTTAATATTTTTATTAACTATGAATAGATTGATCTCCACGAGAAAAGAAAGGAAGGAAAGTTCATCCCAACTGGACACATGGATGAACTATCAGTTGCTCTTGGTACAAAGGAGCATCCTGGCCTTGTTAGGGGATTAGGAGCTGGCATGGGATTCAAGTCTTATTTTGGCCCTTCACAATCTAAAAGAGGTCGTGCAGGAGGTCTTACACAAGAGGAGGTTGAAGCATTAGTAGCATAGAAAGTAAAAGAAATAATGTCTTCATTTCAGCCTACTCAACCTTCTCAACCTATTCATAGTGTGCGTCTCTCAAGTGATGAGGTACAAGCCCATGCTCCAGTTGTAGAAGGTCATGGGAGCACTCCCAATGACCCACCACAACAATCTGCAGTAAGTTTTTGTTCTATATGTTGTGTTATTAGTATGATATATATATATATATATATATGATAATATATATAGTTGTAACATGTATCTGTTCTACTGCTTGTTATATAACTTATATTATTTCAATCTAGGTTGGTATGAACTGTAAACTTACAGTGGAGGTTCCAGAATATAATGTTGTGGCAGCGGGCAAGGTGTACAACCTTGGTGGTACATTGCATTGCCAACAAATTACTGATGTCATTTGTCGTGTGTCCATCCATCTTGTGTATGATGGAATGGGGGACAAACCACTACCCATACCTAATCCTGAATATAGTACAGTTGAAGAAGCTGAGGGTGATATGGTGGGTTGGCCTAGACACTTGGTTATCAATGACAAGGTATACCTTATTTCTACCATATTTTTCATATTTGACTGCATATATGAACTCGTGTAATATAAGTATGTAATTTAATTAATAGATTTGTAAACCAAAAAGTAAAAATTCTACTAGTCGTCCTCCTATGCCCAAGCCATCTTTCATTCCTGAAGCTACATTCGATGAATTGGGAAGCAAATGTAAATGTTTGTGTCGATACTTAGCCAACCAAAGCTCAGGATCACATATGTTGGTCAATTTAATAGAAGATGCTGCTGGGAGGGACTTTGAGAATTTTATTTTTCTTGATGATATTATAGAGTTGTTCCGGTATGATTGGCTGAATACTTTGATAATAGAAGTATGGATAAGGTAAGGATCTATCAATATATATATATATATATATATATATATAAATATAAAATTCCAATACACATTTTTAGCTTAGTTCTATTTATGGAAATAATTACAAATGTTTTACAACCATTTATATACTGAGATCACAAACCTTTATATAAGGAATGTTGGATTCTTAGTTCCTTCAATCACTAGTCAAGTGGAGACAAATTTTGAGGATGTGAATGAGTACTTCTCTACTGCATTCAAATATTTTGCTAGTGAGGGGAAGGAAATTATCCTAATCCCTTTTAATGTCCAGTAAGTATTATTATTCAATATAATTTTAATAATGAATAAAATTATTTATTTTAATGTTTGTTTTATTCTTACTCAGAGCTAGACATTGGGAATTAGTGGTGATTGCCCCAAAATTGATGACTCTTTATTATCTTGACCCAATGGGTAAAATAACAAGGAGTCACAAACTGAAATTGTCAGCTATGGAGTAAGCATAAATTTAGTCAATGCTTCAACATGATATTTCTATTTAGAATTTCTATTTTACCAACTATCATTTAATTGATAGGGGTATAAAGGCTTTTCGTGATACTGGAGGACAAATACCCACAAAATTAAAGACATTGACTTTGAAAAATGTCAAGGTAGCTACTTTGACAACTGCTTAGTCTTATATGTATTAATTTTCAACTCTAATATGTCAACTCTTATAGTCTTATCTCAACTGCTATTTATAGTAGTTTACTAACATTAAGTATAATTCGTTATTTGTAGTGTCCTATGCAAAATAATGACTGGGCTTGTGGCTACTATGTAATGAAATATATGCAAGCTATTGTCAAACAAGCATCACATGACATTCAGACTATAAGTCAGGTAATAAAGAATAACATCATAAATTTACAAGTGATTGTAGTCATTTTATAAAATATTAGCATGTGCATTTTCTGTTACAAATCTTTACAACTCAACCTTACACACTTGTGGACTTGAATGAATTCTGAGAAGAGTGGTCAGATTATTTTCTAAATGAAGTCAATATAGCATTGGATTAAATATGTCAGCTCCATTTATGTATGTGGTTTGAGTACTCTTTCATATTTACTTTTGTATCTGATTAATATCATCTCAGACTTGCAATCTATCATTTTGTAAATTATGAATCATTTTTGTCATGAATGTGTGGTTTTGAATGGTGACGGTTGAGCATCAATGCTCCCCTCTCCCAGAATATATGAATCTTCTTGTTCTTCTATTCTATTTCAGTTTCTGTAGAAATTTAAAAAAATCGTAACTTCTAGCGTCGGTTTTTTAAATAACCGACCCTAAAGATTGAATAACCACTTTAGTGTACACTCCTCTGTTGAGAAATTTTTTGACTGAAATATAACTTCTAGCGTCAGTTTTTTAAAAAAAATGACCCTAAAGGTCCTCTAAAGATAGAATAAACATTTCAGTGTACCCCTCGGTCGACAATATTTTCGATCGAAATATTTTCGGTCGACAATTTTCTCGACCGAGAGAGTTTACAAGGTCGGTTTTTTTTGGAATAACTGACCCTAAAGATTGAATAAACATTTTAGTGTACCCCTCGGTCAACAATTTTGTCGACCGAAATATTTTCAATCGACAATTTTCTCGACTGAGGGGTACATTGAAATGTTTATTCAATTTTTAGGGTCGGTTATTCCAAAAAAACCGACCTTGAAAATTCTCTCGGTCGAGAAAATTGTTGACCGAAAATATTTTCGGTCGACAATTTTCTCGACCGAGAGAGTTTATAGGTTTTTTTTTTGGAATAACCGACCTTACATGCTCCTTTTTTCTCACCTGGGTCAGATTTTTTACAACCTTTTGCGTCAGTGTTTACTCTGTAAGGTCGGTTTTGTTTGGTCAAATAAAATGATGCTATACAGCAGATTCTATAGAGACGACCACTTAGGAGTCAGTTATAAAGTGATGCTACAGGCTTAAAAAAATCGATGCTACAGATCATTCATGTACTAGTGAAGCTAAGTGTCATCAAATATCTCAAAGCAAGCAATCCATGTTAAAAGCATAAATCACATGCAATAAAATAGGAAATGAGACAAAAGCAAGAGGCAATCATCATATATAGAAATCATGTTCATTACAAGTTATTTCCCCCCAACATGGTATCAAAGTCACATTTAACCCCAAAATCTCACCACAAGGGGCTTAGCTAGATGTGATCAAAGAAATAGCAAAAGAAAGGAGAAGAAGGGGATAGAACTCCATGAAGCTTGAAGTAGATCTTCCTTCTTCACCTCCTAGAAGCTTGGGGACGAACTCTCTCCTCTAATGGTTATGATGAGCATGAGAATGTAGGGGTTTATGGAGGAAAACCTAGAAATCTAGGTTTCCAAGGAGGAAATGGTGGGTGGAGAGCATAAATGCAAGTAGGATGCAATGAATGCTCTAGAGTGGGTGGAGAGGAGTAATGGCAGCTAACCTAGTGTTGTGTCCTCCATGTATATATAGGTGGTGATGGAAGCATTAGGGTAAGTAGGGGCATTGTTGGAAATACAGTGCAGAAAATGGTAGGGTTTAGGTGGTAGAACGGCCGTGCTGGGCAGCACGACCGTGGTGGGTATAGGTGGGAACGGCCATGGTGGTGGTGAACGGTTGTTCTAAGAAAGTGGCAAAATCACTGGTTGAAGTGGTGTAATGGAGGTTGGTAGCACACTCGTGCTGGGCAGCATGACCATGTTAAGGGCTAGGTAGAACGGTCATGCTAAGTAGCATGGTCGTGGTGATGGAGTTTGAGAGGAGGTCGTTCCCTCTAGAACTCCCATTCTATCATTAGCTAGCACGACCAAACTGGGTAGCACAACCATTTTGAGGGCTTCATGACACGGCCGTGCTGGGTAGCACGACTGTGGTGGCTAATTTGCTGTAGCTTGTAAATCTTGAGAATTTCCCTGTAACTTGTGCATTAGCCAGCACGGTCGTTCCTTGGCACCAAGGCTGTGCTGGGGCCTTCAGTGGCAAAATGGACTTCAATCTTCATCATCAATGGACTTCTTTTCTTGATGTAAAATCTTGGCCATTAGGGGTAGGTTGAGGGAGCTTTGGGGCCTTCTTTGGACCCCTCCATGAGTGGAGGAACCCTAGACCTCCTTCCTTCTCTCTCATCCATCCAAAGCATGGTCCAAGTATTTGAAAATAATGCAAAGAACGTCTATAAGTGCATTTGACAATAATACTCAATTGGAGAATTTAACTTGCATTCTACTATGTTTAGATGTGAATAAAGTACAAATTCTTACAAGATGGAGCCCTAAAATAGGGCTACATCACCACCCCAAACTTAAAACATACTTTTCCTCTAGTATGCTCCAACTTAATCTCTCTATTCAGTTCTCTTTCGATAAGTAAGAATGACAAATGCATAACAACATATGATTATTGACTAAATGGTCTTGGAAGTGACTAAGTGCATGTGTTCCATCTCTCTCCTCTCCTCTTTTACAAACTAATCATGAAATGAGCACTGAGCATACAAACTTCAAATATAAAGCATAGAATACACAAGCTTTCCATACGTCCTTCATATCATTCTGGGTAAACCGTTTCATGCTGGCATTAATCAAAGATGACTAGGAGTGTTGTTTCACTTTCATGCATTCAATCTTATGCCTCAAACCACACCAAATGACCCACATGGCTGTAGAAAAGGGTAAAGTGAGCTAGATTTGATGTTTTCTAGCTCAATGGGTATTAAAATAGAAGAAATTGTGGAAATATTTTTGGAGTGCTATTACATAGAGCACTCATCTTTTCTTTAGTTGAATGCTCTAAAATAGGAGCATCCTTTTATTTTATTTTTGCTTTTCTTTTCTTTTCTTTTCCCTTGGTGTAGATAGGGCATATGGTGGATAGAGTGAAGTGGGGAGATATAAGTATGGCCACCCCAAACTTTTAGAGTTGCCCAAGGATGATTATGTGCATTAGGGCATCCTTTCATGAGGCGGAGAGGTATGAAGATGGTGAAAGAAGAGTCTGGTCAAAGAGGGGTCATTAATGTAGTCTTCAACATAAGATTTCCTGCATGAAAACTAATCCAACATTTCATCAAATAATATCACACCACATCATTGAGCAACATGGGATTCACATTTATATCAAGTGATTCCATAGGCTCTAAGCATTTGTAGCTTGCTCAATTCACAATTCAACTGAAAAATTCACAAACTTGAGAGAAGTGGCGCACATGTAAAAAGTCAACAATCAAGACCATATAACAATAAACTCTAAGAAACGATATGCATTTGTCAAAAGACTAAAAATTTCATTTCAAACAATGAAGATTAAGTCAAAAAATGCTTTGAGGCAAGAACATTCAAGTTTGGGAAAAATTGGCCAAAATGGTGCCAATTTGCATTCAATCACATCTAAGCCTAACTTTTAGGGAATTTAAATCATAAATCAGCAAATCCTAGTTAAAACACACAAAATTACAAAAATATACATGGAAAAGAAATGCATGACATGGAGTAACAAAAAGAGCAATTTTTTTTGAAAAATTACACAAAAATGCATGGAAGTAAACTACATGTATGCATGAATGCAAGCAAAAGAAAATCTACACTAGATGGATTAAGATCAAACAAACAACGATCAAGTGGAACATGAAATCAAATAGAATAAGTTGAGACTGAGGGCTTACCGCCCTACCACCCCAAACTTTTGAAACATGCTATCCTTAGCATGAAACTAAAGCTTAGGGATGATAGGGTAGAAGTCATGGCTATGGTGGTGTGGGATCCTATGGTGGGCCAGCCTATGGAGGTGGGTACTGGTAATAGTGGCCCCAGTAGTCCACCCGTGGAGGTGGATATGACTCCTGATAACTAGAAAGGGCTCCCAAGAAATCCTCCCCCATTGGGGGTTTCTCTACACCTGCGCATGCTGGAACTGGTACATGTGGTTGATCTGTTGATGCATCTATTGCTGATCTAACCACATATCCTGATGCATCTTCTGAATTGCCTCCAACTGTGCATGGATGGATGATATATCATATGCATTTGTTGGAGGTGGCTGCGCATCAAAGTCCTCCTCTCTCAGTCGTGTGCGGCGTGCCTGCTCTGATATACGCTGCTTCTCTAGCACATTTGTTTCACATCCACCATCTGGTAAGTCCACTGTCACTTCTTAGTAATCCTCTCTAGGGAATGCATGTTCAAATCCAGAAATCCATGTAGGAAAATTTTCCAATGGTCGGATACCCTCAAGAAGAGTTGTGAAATGATAAGGTAGCTCCAGAGTGAGGCCAAAGTATCTGGGTTTGATGTGGTAAATGATCTTCTTGTCTCTTATGGAAATCATATGAGACCTCACAAGATAGTTCAAATCAATCAACTTGGCCCCTTCTACCCTTGTGAAGTTCTCAAGATCACAATCAAGTGCCTTCGCTATTGTAGTCACAATCCCTCCCATGAGGAAGGGAAGCCTGGTCTCTGAAGGAATTGTCTTTAAGTGATCTATCATCATCATCCCTAGATTCACATAACCACGACTCACCATCACTGACATCACAAGCAAGTCTTTTTAAGAATAGCAGCTTTGATTTTTGTATCACCTAAACACAGAATTGGTGAGGACTTTCTAAATATATCTCATAGTAGGATTGAAAATCTTTCTTATATCTAACTTTCCCTCTATAAAGGATTTTTCACCAGTGAATATTTTCCACATCTTGGTATAGTTGCATTACTCATTTTTGTCATACCTCCCCCCATCAAACTTTTGGGCAATCTCAGGTGCTGGTACAAAGATCTTGTTGAGGTTGGAAGCCTTTAGCACATGATTGGAGTTATTGAGCCTAAACCTGATTGCATCCTCCCCATGATACTGCAGTTTCTCTAGAGACCCAAAAAACTCATGAGTTGTCTCTAAGTATGTTTTTTCCATAGTAGTCAACAATTTGTACAATCCACATGGCTCCAAGAGATCTTTAACCACAACATGCATTCCTAGGGATTGCATGGTGTTTGGGCAGGCATATCTAGTGGGCATCACTCTCCTAGTTGTGCACTTGGGGTGAAGTGGATGTGTGAACACTCACCTTGATGTGCCTCTCCCGTATGCAACTTCCTCGGGCTACTTCCTAACCCACTTCATCCTATCCTCCTCCAATTTGGACGAAAAGTCCACCGGTTCATCTTCCATTTCTTCACTTTCAGTGTCGTCTAGCTCTTCCTCCTCGTATGTGTGTGACCCCAAACTTGTGTCCAAGTTCAAGGGAACCATCTGGATGGGTGCATCTACAGCCTCTTCCTCAATCACCAACTGGCACCTAATGGGCTGTTGTACAGTGCGTGGTTGTGCTGATGAGGTGGAGTATCTTGCCGATGTCAGTCGGGGTGGTAGGCATTAGGAGGATGCCTCAGCTATCTTCTTAGCCCTTCTTTCGCGTGTCGGTGCATCAACTTCCACTGAATCCACGACGTTCTCTAGTTATTATTATTCTTCTTCCTCCTCCCCCTCCTCCTCCTCAAGGTTGTGGTAGCTTGGATCTGTGGTGTGGCTGCTGGGGGAGGATCGGTGTCAGGAGTTGCTCATCTATGCCGACCATCTGAAGGATTGGGGGATGGAATTTGACAGTGACTACACACTTCTGAACTACTGTGAATGGGAGGTCTGCTTAGAGAGTCTTTTGCCTCCAGTGAGGAGGTCCATTGTCTTCTCTACTCCCTTTCTGATTACCTTGCCCATCCTCTTCATATTTATAAAGATATTTGGTGAAAATCAACTATCTGACTGTAGGGGCGGAATTTTATTGGAAGTGGAGAAATCAGTGGTGATGGAGGGTGGAAAATGAAGCTTGAGGTTAGGGAAGATGATTGGGGACCAATGGGAACTCAAATTCGGAGTTTGGGAGCAAGAGGAGTTGATTTGGGGGTGAGATCTTGCCCTAATCACCCCTTTATGTGGAATAGTCATTTTGGCTCACGGAAATGAGGTTTGGGTCATGCTAGCTCGGGAAAAATCGAGCAACTTAAGTGCTAGGCCCGGGCCAACACGACCGTTCTGGCCAGCACAATTGTGCTTCTCGTGCCCAAAACTCAAATTTTCCCTATTGAATCCAACTTGTCCAGCATATCCGTTCCATGCCATCACGACCATTTTAGCTGGATGCCAGCACGACTATTCTGGACAACACGACTGTGCTACTCGTGGCCAAAACTTGAATTTCTCCTATTGCTATCCATTTTTCCATCATGGCTGTTCCACTCCAGCACAACCGTGTTCGTTCTTGTCAGTTCAAAATCCTTTAGAATTCATTAAATCTTTCCAATACTCATAATCCAATCATCTTAAACGACCTCCTTTGGTGTTGTATCAATCATTTTTATTGAATGCACCTCATATATAAACTTGCACCTGTTTCACATGTCATTTCATCAAAACAAAAACAAAAACTATCAAGCACTAGTGTGTGTGTGTTTTGTGTGGAAAAGAAAGTAAAAGTATCAAAAAGAGAAGGTTGGGTGAAAAATCTCCCAAATCTAGGTGGGTTGCCTCCCACTAGTGCTAAATTTTACATCTTCAATCAAGCTTATTGATTCTTTGCTTCCTTCATTTCTGTGGGACTCCCAAAGCATCTTTAAAGTAAATATCTCTCTCATGTGCATTCAAGCACATCTCCTCATCAACTTGATGTTCTTCCACTAGCATCACTATATCAAAACTTTGGTTTGCTTTGTTCGGACCTACTTCCACAACTGATTTCAATCTTTGACCAATTACGGTGAATTCTCTAGGTCCTTCTTTCTCACAAATGACCACAACTCCAGACGGATACACCTTCTTGATGAGAAAAGTCCCTTCCCATCTAGATCAGAGTTTTTTAGGAAAGAACTTCATCCTTGAGTTATACTGCCATACCCACTTTCTGGGCTCAAAGTCCTTCTTCTTGATCATCTTATCATGTAGAAACTTTATCCTCTCTTTCTAGATCTTGGACATTTCATACGCTTCATGGCACATCTCCTCTAACTCATTAAGCTAAAACTTTCTTTTCATTCTGACATTCTCTCCATCAAAGTCCATGGCCTTCAAAGCCCATAGTGCCTTGTGTTGCATCTCAACCAACAAATGGAAACTTTTTCCATAGACAAGCTTGAATGGTGTGGTGCCAATCGGGGCTTTGTATGCAGTCCTATATGCCCATAAAGCTTCATTGAGATACAGTGACTAATCCTTGCAGTCCTGTCTCACCATCTTCTCTAGAATGAGCTTTATCTCCCGATCGACCAAATCAAATTGACCACTTGTTTGGGGGTGGTAAGGAGTAGCCACATGATGGTTCACTCCATGTTTCTTAAGCAAGCCTTTGAAGGTGCATTGGATGAAGTGACTTCCCCCATCACTAATCATATATCTTGGAATACCAAAATGGCTAAAGATGTTGGATTTCACAAAGTCATACACCACCTTGTGATCATTTGTCCTTGTTGAACAACCTCAATCCACTTTGATACGTAATCAATGACAACCAAAATATAGACATATCCAAAAGAGGGGGGAAAGGGCCCATAAAGTCAATCCCACAAACATCAAATACCTCCACCACAAGAATGGGTGATATAGGCATCATGTCCCTCTTAGAGATAGTGCCCACTTTTTGGCACTTCAAACAACACTTACAAAATTCATGAGAGTCTTTGAATAAGGAGGGACAATAGAATGCTCTTTGAAGAACCTTGATAGTAGTACATTTTCCACCAAAGTGACCTCCACAAACTCGAGAATGGCACATAGAAAGAATTTCTTGCTGCTTCATCTCCAGAACACATCTTTGCATAAGTTGAGAGGGGCAATACTTGAATAGGTGATGATCATCCCAAACATAATTCTTAGCCATAGCAAATAACCTTCTGCTTTCCTCCCTCATCCAAGTGCTTGGTATCCTCCCACTAGCTAAGAAGTTAGCTATGTGTTGATACCACGGGATTTGAGCGGTTGAGAGTAGGAACAACTTCTCATGTGGTAGTGTCTCTTTGATTCTACTTGTGTCATCAAAAGACACTTCAATTTGGGAGAGATGATCAGCGGAAAAATTCTCTACTCCCTTCTTTTCTAAAATCTCAATATCGAACTCTTGAAGCAACAATATCCATCAAATCAACCTCGATTTGGAGTCTTTCTTTGCCATTAGATATTTCAAAGTAGCATGGTCTGTATAGACAATCACCTTATTTTGTAGAAGATATGAACTAAACTTGTTAAGAGTGAAGATAATTATAAGCAAATCTTTCTCGGCGGCTGTGTAGTTTCTTTGGGCTTCATCTAGAGTCTTGCTTGCATAGTAGATAGCATGTGGAATTCGGCCAACTATTTGGCCCAGCGCAGCCCCCACTGCTATGTCGAATGCATCAGTCATAATCTCAAAAGGCAAAGAGAAGTCTGGGGGCTGCATTATAGGAGTAGAAACTAGCCTTTCCATTGAGTGGTTAAAGGCTTCAATGCACTTGTCATCAAAATGAAACTCAACATCCTTCTCCAGCAAGTGACAAAGAGGTCTTGAGATCTTACAAAAGTCTTTGATGAAGTGGCGGTAGAAACATGCATGTCCCAAGAAAGACTGGACATGTCTTACGGTGAAAGGAATGGTAAGAGTAGAAATGAGGCCCACCTTGGCCCTATCAACTTCAATCCTGCCCTTTGAAACCCGGTGGCCTAGAACAATACCTTCAGGTACCGTGAAATGGCTCTTCTCCCAAGATAGCACTAGGAGAACCTTTACACATCTCAAGAATAGCAGCCAAATGAAGTAAGCATTCATCAAAGGTTTTGCCAAAAACTGAGAAATCATCCATGAACACTTCCAGTGATGAATCAAGCATATCGGCAAAGATTGAGGTCACACATCTCTGAAATATAGAAGGGGCATTACACAACCCAAATGGCATTCTCCGGTTGGAAAATGTACCACTTGGGCAAGTATATGCCGTCTTTTCCTGGTTTACATGATGCACAAAAATTTGGAAGTATCCAAAGTATCCATTAAGGAAACAATAGAAGCTTTGCCCCACTAGCCTCTCTAGAATCTGGTCAAGAAATGGGAGAAGGTAGTGGTCCTTCTTGGTTTTTTAATTGAGCTTCCTATAATCAACATACATTATCCACTTTGATTGTTCTCTGATCGGCATAAGTTCACCATCCAAATTTTTTGCCATAGTGATCCCACCCTTTTTAGGTACAACCTGGATGGGGCTCACCCATGTACTATCAGAAATAGGATAGATAATCCCAACATCTATCAACTTCACAACCTCTTGAGTTGCAACTTCCTTCAACTTTGGATTCAGACGCCTTTGCATTTGGCATGTTGGTCTTGCGTCATCCTCCAAATAGATCATGTGCACACAAATGGAGGGGTCAATACCCCTCAAATCAGCAATAGACCATTGATGGAGCTTCCACTTACGTGGAGTTGCGTGCACCACTAAAAATCCTAGAGATAGTAAATCTCTAAGTTTAGCCTTGTGTGTTCTATAATAAGATCTCCACCTACGTACACTAAGGTACGTGGAAGTCTTATCGTAGTACAGTTGAGGGTCGAATCCACGAGACAACGATCTTGTTAAGGATGAACAAGATAGAAAACGTTATAATTCTACTTATCCACTTAAGAGTTGATGTTTAAATTGAAGAGTTGATTTGATGATTAAACTAAAGTACAAAGTAAACTAAATAACAAGAAAGTAGACTTAAGGTTGTAAACTATATTTTGGAAACCATAGGATGTGATCGAGTTTCAACACCACTACGCATGGATCAAAACATACATCATAATAACATGGCTTGCAATAAGAGTCTAAACAGTTAGTATCTTTGTAGATTTAGCTTCCTTTTAGATAACTAACTACGAGAAATGTGGGAGTATTGCAACGCTAGCCATCCCCGAATGAATGGTCACTTACTTTGCATCACTCCCTTCACAAAGTGTGTTCCTCGACCTATCAATGTTGTACTTTCATACATCAACTGATTCCATTTCATAGTATCAAAGTACAACGATGGAGGTGAGTTTAATCCACTCATTGAAAAACATTCCTAGATACCGAAACAGATATATGGTGACTACATACATCAAGAACCAACATGCAATCGATACTCGAATTTAAAAGCACAAACATAGACAATTCACACTAGTAGATGATAGGTAACACAAGTTGGTGATCAAGCAACTAGCATTCATTAAATGATTGATGTTGAACTGAAAAGATAGTATTTCTCTATTGCAAACTCATGAATTACAATGCATGAAATGAAAACATGGGTAGCGGGGCTACTCCCCACACCCTAGTGTATGGAACTACTCACTCATGGCAAGAACAAAGGAGGAGGTGGGAAGAGAGAAGGAAAACATCATCTCCACATAGGAGGGAGGAAGGTCGACCTCTTGGAGTAGAGAACAACTATATTCACACTATGTGGTTGCCTTGGTGATGAATCCTTCACTTCCCACCTTCTATGTTGATGAGATAGGAAGTAGCTTGAGGATGGAGTGTGGATCTTAGACTAGAATCCCTGGGGAAAAGGATGAAGGATGAACAACTCTAGAACAATTGGGGCAGCCTTTGGGCGCCCAAGAATTCGATGCCAAATGGGGACCCATTTGGTCCTATTTATAGGCTTGCAAGGAATCTTGAACGGTCTTGGGACTATTTGGATCTTTAACAATTTGGATACCATTTGGATCCTCTCGATCTTGGGACTGTTTGGATCCTCACGGTCTTGGGACTGACAAATCTCTCACGTTCTTGGGATCAACTGGTATCTTCACGGTCTTGGGACCATTTGGGTTCTTCATGGTTTGTAAACCACTAGGGTTCTTCATGGTCTTAGGACCGCTAGGGTTATTCACAGTCTTGGGACCGGTTGAATTCTTCATGGTCTTGGGACCAGTTGAGTTCTTCACGGTCTTAGGACCACTGGATTTCTTCACGGTCTTGGGACCGCTAGAGTTCTTCACGCTCTTAGGACCGATAGAGTCTTCATGGTCTTGGGAACGCTAGGGCCTTCACGGTCTTGGGACCGCTAGGGTCTTCACGGTCTTGGGACCGCTAGGGCCTTCACAATCTTGGGACCGGTTTGGAACTTTTGTAATTTTTTGGGTTTTTCTATAAGAAGAAAAAGGGAAAATATCAGTTTATTGGTATATTCATAATAGAGAGGAAAGTTAAGTATTCTATCAAATTTATCTAAGAAAAAGCATGGAAAACTAAGAAAAACTAGTAAGATAACATCACAAAATGGGAGGTTATCACCCCCCTAACTTAAAGTCTAGCTTGTCCTCAAGCTGGATAGAGCTAAGGCACGTAGTGGCGAGGCGATTTTATTTAGTGAAGATTTCCATACTCTTACTTCAGTTCTAAACCAGAGATCTCCCAGAGTCTTTTCGGGGCTTCTACTTGCACTAACTCTTTCAGGTATCGGGAGTTGTGTGGACCTCAGGTTTCTTTCGTGTCGCGTAACTCACATTGGGACCACCTTTTCCTTAATCGCATTCTATGCATGTCTTTGATTCTAAGCAATTTTATACTTCTTTGATATTCCTATCGAAAGCTAGTATAGGTATGAGGGTTGGATGAAGGCTACTGTGTAACTCCCCCTTTGAAGGGGGGAGGGTTTGTCTAAGATTTTTAGGATCTCACTACCGGGTGTGACACATCTGCCTTCGTGAGGGCAGCTGAATGTACCGGCCGGGCAAGACCTTTGTCAGCTTTTCATATATTTGAAAACCTTAAGATCTTACTACTGGACGTGACACATCTGCCTTTGTGAGGGCAGCTGAATGTACTGGCCGGGAAAGACCTTTATTGGCACCTTATATAGGTCCTTATGCATGGCACAACTCTCATGTTTTTATTCAACGCTCAGGCTTTTATTCATATGCTCACCGACTTAGGAGTTGGGTGTTTTAGGGATTTTATTTGGGCTGCCAAGCCTCTTTTTGAAAAGAAGAAAACTATTCCTTAGAGTTTCCTGACATGCACTTGTTTCGGTTTCGTACTTGGTGGTCCACTTGCTAGGTTCCTTGATTTGGATTTCACCTGGTTCCCTTCCATCCTTGAGAGTGTTTGCTTGTTTCGGCTGCAGTTTTGACCTATGGAGAGTCTGATGTAGAATTGAAGCAAAAGCATGAATATCGAGTGTGGAAGTGATTTATTAATTCACCATTACATGCCTAAATTCTACTTATGTAAGTTCTTCTGAGGACTACTTTGTCTCTAACTTAGCTAGGGGTGTCCCCTTTCCAAAACGAATGTTGTCTTATGTACAACAACTATTCTATCAAAGAAATTACCAGAAAATCTGAATGTCAAAAAAGAATAATTTGTGCAAAAGAACAAAGGTAAATGAAAGAGTAGAGAGAAGAAAGTTTGCATATAATACCTCAACCCGTGCCCAGTGTACTCCCCCCAACTTATCACTCACTCTATCCTCAGAGTGTCAAGGTGATAGGTTGAGAAGTACATGGGCAAGGGTTCAAGGTTCTGTTAAACCCTTGTTGGCTCCACAGGAACAGAGTAGATTTGCTACAAACTTTCCACATAAAGCGTGATAATCCATGTCCTTCACGTCCTCCACACATTTACCGAGAACTATGAGAGTATAAATCATGTAAAGGATGCGGAAACCACAATCGTTTGATTCTCTGCTCTGCTGGGGACATCTGTGGCTAAAGGCTGGGCGGTGAAAATGTTCTTTGTTGTACGCCTTTGTGTGTTTGTCGAGAAGATTGTGTAGTCATTCGACACAATCCTTCGCCACTTCCTCCGTTGGAGTCTTTGCTGTAACATCATACTCTTTTTGGTTTGGATCGAATTGGCTATCAGAACTATTATAGATGATTATAGTTCCATTATGCAAGTTTGTTGCCAACAACATCTAATGCTCAGAGTGAAGGAATAGAAATAGGATGAACTTTGGAGTCGTGTGTTGAATATATGAAATAAGGGCTTCAGTGGTTCCAAAGTTCTTTGATCTGAGTAAATCATCCTTCATGTATGCTAATGCCATGTAAACCATAGGTAGGTCCCGTGCTAGTAGAAATTGGTAGGCAACCATCACACTCACAGATAATGAACCCTTTACTTGTACGATTTCACGGATTGCATCTGCCATTCCTAGAATATTCCCTTCAAGGAAAACAAGCTCATCGTTCTATGCATATAGTCGAGACATGATGAGTCTGTGTTCATTATCGGAGAAACTCTTGCATGCCGTAAGGTTAATGTTTGGGAACGTTGGTTGTATAGCAGATAGAGGCACAATATCTTTGGATGATCTATTAAGGGTAGCTTTTGTTAACAGATTGATGTCCCCCTTAGCTTCCGCCATATTGAAAGTGTAAGGGTCCCATTGGCGTTGTTCTGGGACCTTGGCATTCTATTGTTGTTGCTCCAAATCCTTTAGAATTTTTCTGAATGATTGCTTTTGTGGATGTTGGATAGCAGAGAATAAGTAGCGAGGTACATCGTCATGTGCCATGGTCGGGTCCTTGAAGAACCGTATGTCGCAGATGAGCTCCATGGCATAACGTCCTTCTAAGGAATGTATATCTTCTATGGCTAGCTCGGTAAAGGGGATTTGTCTGTTGAGCGCTTCAATGAATCGTATTGTGCAGAAGGCATTGTCCCCTGAACCTTCTAGCGATTGGACTACTGGGTTAATGATTTGGAACCAAGACTGGTTCCAACCATGGGCAAGAGATGGGAAGGCATCCCATATTACTTTGAGAAGCTGGAAGGGAATGCATCACACTTCTTCGACTTCTAAACCAACAAAGTTTATTTGTCCTGCCTTGAACTCTTTGGCACAGAAATTGTACACCGTGGCATCACAGGTCTCGGTGTCAACGAGCATTAGTAGCCAGTGGTCAGAAACTTTAAAAGGCACTGTGATGTAGCGTGCCTTTATTGCGAGACCCATTTGCAGTCGCTCGATGGACTTTTCTTGTAAGTCCTTGTGTAGTAAGCATAAAGCTAGAGCGAGTGAAGTGTTGAAAACTGGCTGCAATTTCTTCAGGATATGGAATTCCTCTATTGAGTTAGCGAGCAGGACATGAAAAATTGACATCTTCACTGCCGACTGAGGTCATAGAAGAATACGAAAATCTTTACGTGTCAACTTGCACTTTGTCTTTGTGTTATTGTAGAGGATGCCCCCCCATCCTTGGCATCATCTACAATAATGTTCAGGATGAAGATGTCCTGAACATCTAAGGTAGAGATGGCCTCCATGTCCAAGTCATGCATCTTGTGAGGTAGCGGTGGTGGCGGGGGAAGGTCTTTTGGAGGAGGAAGTGAAGTCTGTTTTTTGTCGTCAAAGTATTGTGGTAGATCTTCATCCTTGTCAGAGTCAGAGTCGAGTCTATCATCGGTGTCTAGACTCAATTTCTCCTCAGAATCCTCCTACTCTGGGGGGGGGGGGAGTGCAGATTGCTCCGGGGCAGAGTGTTGAAGAGTGATGGTTGCTGTGAGTGGGGTAATGCTGGTTTCCATGATGTACTATTGAAACTCAATAAAAGGTGCATCTTTGGCAGCGTCCCCCCCAGAGAGCCCATGGTTGAAAAATTGAAGAATTGATCCCCATATGACATGGTGATGTTATCATTATTATCAGGGGCATGGTGGTCTTTACTTCCACCCTCTTTGTGGTCTCTACCATCTCCCCTCTTTGTATTATCTGCCCCTCAACTGGTGCCCTCCCCAAAATTATCTGGGTCGTCTGGTTGGTCATATGAGGAGGATCTATCTGCGTTGGAGTCAGCTGAGGAGTCAGAATCCTCATCATCGTCTTCAGTGTCATCATCATCGTCATCCGCCACCTTGTTGTTTTTCTGCTTAGTTACTACTTTTTTACACTACCGATGGGTGGCTTGTAATTCCTCAAGGGCCACTTGCACATGCTCGTGGGTTTCGAGCAGTGCGTCATGGATTTTTTTGAGATCTGTATATCTTACTTCGGCAGAGAGGAGTCGTGCCACTAGATCTGTCACTTGTGCTCATAGTTGATTGAGTTCATCGTTTGAGTGTTCCTCTTGGCGGCGGAGTGAGTTGTGTGAGCTTGCTATCAATGCCATCCAAGCATGTGCTTAGTGAAGTTTATTGTTGTTGAAGCTCAAAAAGGGTCTCAGGAAAAGGTTGAGTTTGCTTGGAGACCCTTTCGACTTGTCGGGCCAACGCTTCTTGCTAGACTTTTATCCAAAGTATCAACTCTGATAGGTTTTGTAAGCGGTCGTCAATGCGGTTGACTTGCTGGGCCGCCATTTCGTGCCACTGTTGAATGTTGGTTAGGAGGCCTGGGAAGGCGTGAGTCCGCTCGTCGAGCTTGGAAACCTATGCAACAAGTCCCTACACATAGGAGAAAATGGATTATAAGATGTTAGAAGGGTCGGTGAGGAGGGTTCTTATAACGTCAAATTGGCGTCTGGATTCCTCACTGACTTTTGAAAAGGGGACCCCAATGGTGAAAGGGTGGAGCGGCTGGGGTCCGGGTGGAAGGGTGGTGGTGCCGTGTGAGAGAGACACCATTGACGTACCTGCAAATTGCATGGTGACTATAGAAGGAGTCACCGGTGGTGTCGGGGTGGTGGCAGATGAGTATGGTGGTGACATCTCGGATATGGAAGGTGGGATCGAGAATGTCAGGGGGAATGTAGTGGAGGTGAAGGTGAGATCGGGTGTTGAGGTGAAAATTGGGTCGCCTGTGGGGAAAGGGAGTGAGGTAGGAGATGTGGGTGAAGTTTTGGTTGTGGGGAAAGGGATTGTGGTGGGTAAGATTGTGGAAAATGGTGGAAGAGTGGTGTGGAGTGTATAGGTGGTGGACGTCAAAAGAGTGGAAGATGGGAGTGTGGTGGAGGAATGAGGTCTTGATCCCTCTATCCCAAGGGTGGTGGGGGTGGTAGTAGAGGGGATCCCAACATCCAGATCCATGATGAAGGGGTCTGGTGTTGGATTGACAATGTTTCTTCATTGCGGGGGTGTTCTGCCTCTGGGTTAATCTTGAAAGTAGGCATCCTAGACTGTTGTTGCTTTTGTGCTCGCAGCTTGGACGACCGTGTTATTGGTATTTTCTTTGGCCTTGTCGCTGGGGTAGTGATGCTATGCTTTGTCTGTCCTGCTTTTGCTTGTTTCTCCTTTTCTTTTACTGAGGCTAGAAGGTTAGCAAGCTCTTCTTCAGTGAAGAGAAGCTTGTCTTTATCATAATCAGCCAGCTCACGAAGTGATAGCTACATCCTGGATGCTTTGACGATTGGGCAGAAGACATAATGGAGTTTGGCATCCTTCTCCTTTATAATATAGGTGTTCTGTAGAATCTACTCATTTGTTAGGATGTCACCCTTTATCAAAGTACATCTTGGAAGTGGTCCGTCCATTTTGAGATACTTCAGAATTGTTGTTACGTGACCACCCATGTAGATTTCCTTTGTGGGGGCATAGGATGTGTGTCTGTGTATCAAACATCGTCTGATGTTGACCGGCTGCCCCTTTAGGATGGACCACAGTATGAAGAGGTCCGAAATGAGCACATTCCTTCTCTCTATTCTTGGGAATAGTGCTTTTGCTATTATTCTGTGAAGAGTGCGCACCAAGCCGGAGTGAATGTTGGATTCTTTATAGATTTTGGAATCATAATTGGGGATTTCGGTCAATGATTTCCAAAAGAGTGCCTGTTGAACTGTGAGTGGTCCAGGTCTGTTCCCATAGATTTTTTAAGCTGGTCTGGGTTGTCGATGAAGATTTTGTTCAACAAGTTTTCAGTTAGAGTAACCTTATTTCCAAAAAGTGAGGTTACCAACTTTCAATCACCTTCGTCCTTTGGTTTGTCTTTTGCATCCACGGGTTCTTTGGTGAGGTAGGTGGAGAACTCCAGTGTGTGCTCAACATAGGAGTTCTCAGTGACAAAGCAGAGTTTGGAAAGATTCGCCTCATCGAGAAGGGCGAGAACTCTATCATAGATCCCCATTTTTTCAGTACATTGGAGCAGATGTACTTGGTTGGTCGTAGGATTTTGTCGCCAGCTTGTAGTTGTTGGATATACAGATTAGCTAGTGCTACTGCTTTGGTGGTGGCAACAGGTAGAGTAGCGTATCCTACCAAGATTTGTTCTCTTGCTATTGCGGGTCGGACTTGCTTCTGTGCCCGTCTTTTGGTAGGTCGTTCCTGAATAACTCCCTGGGCCTTCCTTTTGCCCTTAGACATGGTGGATGGGGATTCCTCCTCAGAATTTGGTGCGTATTCTGAGCCTTCTTCGGTTGAAGAGATATCTTCGATTTCTTCGACTGGATCTTCTGCTAAGCACTTGTTGACGCGTTCAAGGTCATGGATGACCTTGGGCGGGTCAACTGGAGCTTTTCCTATTTTTTCGCACATGTCAAGGATGCACTGGAGCTTTTAGCGGTGCTCCAACAGTTGATCCCTGGTCCAGAATGGGGTTTTAACAACTTCTATGACATGAGGCCATTCTGTAATTTTAACAATAGATCATATATTAGAAAAATTGAAAATTAGTGCTAATGGATATATTGTATGAATTTTGAAAAGATTGCAAAATTGTGTAATCTTCATGGTCTTAAAATCGTGAAGAGGTCACATAGTTTCAAAACTGTGAAGGATGAAAGCATTGTAAAGACTGGGAAAAGTGAAACCGTGAGGGTAAAAAAGTTAAGAACAAAACCACATAGAGATCAAATGGTTTTCAAGACCGCAAGAGTCCATGCGGTTTTTGAGACCGTTAAGAATCAAACCGCGAAGATCAAGATCATGAAGAATCAAATTGTGAAGATCAAAATTGTCAAAATGAAACTGTGAAGATCAAAACCACGAAGATCAAAGCTGTTAAAATGAAACCATGAAGATAAAAACCGTTAAGAATCAAACCGCGAAGATCAAAACCGTTAAGAATCAAACCGCAAAGATCAAGACCGTTAAGATTGAAACCGTTAAGATCCAAACCAATAAGGATGATGAGGTTTTCAAGACCGTTTGGGTCAAATTGGTTTGGAGGACTGCAAGGGTCCATGCGGTTCTCAAGAATGTTAAGAATCAAATCGCAAAGATCAAGATCGTGAAGATTGAAACCGGTAAGATCCAAACTGTTAAGGATGATGTAGTTTTCAAAACCGTTTGGGTCAAAATGGTTTGGAGGACTGTGAGGGTCCATGTGGGTTTCAAGACTGTGTGGGTCGAAACCGCTAGGAGCAGGCGAGTGCCAAAGTTGTGAGGAATGCAAAGCAGCAATGTTGTCGATCGCAAAAAGGTGATTAAGGCTAACCAACATCAATGACAAGGGTTTAGACAGTGGCGATGGTGGTGACAGTAATGGTGAAAGCGGTGAGGATGAAGAGAGCCGAGCACACACCATGTTTGATAGTGATGTGGTGAGCGTCATCTACCTTGATGATGGGGGTGATGGCATCTATGAAGTGAGCGAAGGAGGAGAAGACGAAGTAGCTTCCGGGAGCGTGAATCAGAGATGACAAAAGCGGGTCTGGAAGTGAGAGAGAGTGAATGAAGAAAGATGACAGGGCTTGGGTCGCGCGGGAGTAGAGAAATCATAATGAATGGAACAGGAAGATTCGGGAATCGAATAAATGAAAAAGGAGGGGGTCGAGTAGTGTTTATAGAAAAAGGAGGGGCGACTGTAAAAATTCTCTTTAGGTCAAATGGTTTCGAGACCGTTTGAGTCCAAACAGTTTCGAAACCATTAGGATAAGACTATTTTGGTTATTGCTTTTTATATTTTTATATTTTTGAGGGTGATTATGTTAATTTGTAGATTTTCTGAATAAGACTTATGAAGGAAAAATGAATAAGTAATGAAAAAGCTATCTATGTAAGAAAATAATGAGTCTAAAGAAAGAAATTAGTCAAAACTAGAAAATTATTTGAACGAGATAGAAAGGTGATACTCAGGTCTTGGGTTACCTCCTAAGAAGCGCTTTGGTTTTACATCACTGGCTTGATGAAATTCTGGCTTGGTCAGGTTGATGTAGTGGGGTCATGAATATCAATGGTCTGTCTTGGAGTTCTATTGGTTGGAGTATAATATTTCTTTAGTCTATGGCCATTAACAGTCCTTTCTCCTCCATTGTCATCAAGGATGATGACAACTCCAATTGGGTATATGTTCTTGATGGTGAATGGCCCGAACCATTTTGTGCAAAGTTTTCCTGGAAACATTTTGAGTCTGGAGTTGAAAAGAAGGACCTTGTCTCCTATAGTGATAACTTTTCTTTTGAGGTGGCCATCATGCCACATCTTAATTTGTTCTTTGCAGATCCTGGCACTCTAGTACATAGACATTCTTAGTTTCCTCAAGTTCTTGTAATTGAAGTTGTCTGTATTCACCAACGCTCTTGAAATCAAAATTTAACTATTTAATAGCCCACCAAGCCTTATGTTCCAGTTCAACTGGAAGATGGCATGACTTCCCATATACTAAATGGAACGGATTCATTCCTATCGGTGTTTTATAAGGACTGTGGTATGACCAAAGAGCATCAGGAAGCTTGGTGGACCAGTCTGTGCGGTGTCTGTTGACAATTTTCTCTAAAATAGCCTTCATCTATTTGTTGGAGACTTCGACTTGACCGCTTGTTTGCGGATGATAAGGCGTGGCAACCTTGTGTTTTACTCAATACTTTCTTAGGAGGGTTTTGAAGCTTCGTTCCAAGAAATGTGACCCTCCATCAGATATGACTGTTTTGAGGGACTCCGAATCTAGGAAAAATAATATCCTTGAACAACTTAATAATCGGTTTAGAGTTGCAAGATATAGTGGGTAAAACTTCTACCCATTTGGATACGTAATCCACAATGACCAATATATAGGAGAATCCATATGATGAGGGAAATGGACCCATATAGTCCACTCCCCATACATCAAAAAGTTCAATCTCCTGCCACAGAGTTAGTGGCATTTCATTTCATTTGGATATACCGCCAGAGAGCTGACATTTACTACAAGATCGTACAAATTCATGAGCATCCTTTGCTATTGTCGGCCTGAAGAAACCTGTCTGTAGGACTTTAAGAGCGGTCTTCTTTGAACTCATGTGCCCCCCAGTGGGGCCAGAATGACAGTGTTCCAAGATTGGGATAATTTCTTCTTTAGGAAGGCAACAATGGAATAATCCATCTACACATATGCAAAAAAGGTATGGTTCATCCCAGAAGTACTGCTTGACGTCATGGAAAAAATTCTTCCTCTCGTATTAGGAAGCAAAAGGATGAACAATCCCTGTAGCCAGATAGTTTACTATGTCAGCATGCTAGGGAAAGCCAGTGGTTACCTTCATGATTTGGTCATCAGGTAAAGAGTCGCAGATAGGTATATTATCATTATCCTGAGGCTCAATGCGAATTAAGTGATCAGCGACAAAATTTTCTACCCCACTTTTATCTTTTATTTCCAAGTCAAATTCTTGAAGCATCAACACCCAGTGAATAAGTCTAGGTTTTGCATCTTGTTTCTGAATCAGATATTTTATTGTGGAATGGTTTGTGTATACTATGACTCTTGATCTGATCAGGTAAGAATGAAATTTCTCAAAAGCATAGATGACTGCCAAGAACTCTTATTCTATAGTTGTATAGTTCTTTTGGGCCTCATCAAGCATTTTTTATGCATAGTATATCACATAGGGCTTCTTATCTATTCTCTACCCTAGCACTTCTCCTATAGCGTAGTCACTGGTGTCACGCATTATCTCAAAGGTTTGTGACCAATCAGGTGCTCTTAGTATAGGTGCAGAGACTAAAGTATTCTTCAGGGTCATGAAGCTGTGTAAGCATTCTTGATCAAAATTGAAATATTCATCTTTAGTCAATAATTGAGTCATGGGCTTTGCTATTTTTGAGAAGTCTTTAATAAATCTTCGACAAAATCTGACATGGCCTAGGAATCTCGTACTCCCCCGATGTCTTTTGGTGGTGTCAATTGTCAAATGACCTCAATTTTTTCTTTGTCCACTTCAATCCCTCGTTCACTCACTCGATGCCCGAGGATAACACCTTCTGTCACCATAAAGTGACATTTTTCCCAATTTAGGATCAGATTTGTTTCCTCGCATCTTTGTAATACTCTACCGAGGTTAAGTAGACAGTTATCAAAAGAATCTATGTAGACTGAAAAGTCATCCATAAATACTTCCATGATGGACTCAGTTAATCCTGCAAATATGGTGGACATACACCTTTGGAATGTTGTGGGCGCATTACACAACCCAAAAGGCATCCTTCTGAAGGCGTAAGTTCCAAAAGGACAAGTAAAGGTCATCTTTTCTTGATCTTCGGGGTGTATCGGAATTTGATAAAACCCTAAATAACCATCAAGATAGCAAAAGAATTTTTGGTGGGCCAGACATTCCAGGACTTCATCAAGGAAAGGTAGAGGGAAGTGATCTTTTCTTATTGCCTTGTTCAATTTCCTATAATCGATACACATCCTCCATCCAGTAACAGTCCTTGTGGGTACTAGTTCATTTTTTTCATTCAAAACGACAGCGGTTCCCCCCTTTTTAGGGACCACTTGGACCTGACTAACCCATTGAGAATCGAAAATCAGATAGATGATACCAACTTTTAGGAGTTTAAGGACCTCGAGGAGAACCACCTCTTTGAGGTTTGGGTTTAGTTTCCTCTGGTGTTCCCGTGATGGTTTAAACTCTTCTATCATAGGTAATCTGTGCATGCACAGAGCTGGATTTATTCCTGTTAGGTCGGTCCTTTTATACCCAATAGCTTTCTTGTGATTTCTTAACTCACCACAAAGTCTTTTTTACTGATCATTTATCAAAGTGGAATTGATAATGACCGGACATAGTTTTTCTTCGTCTAAAAAGGCGTGTTTGAGTCCAGCTGGTAGAACTTTCATTTCAGGTGCCTCGAGTACTTCAGTAGCCTCCAGATTGATGACAAATTTTAGCTCCTCAAAGGTAGATTTTGGAACTTCTTCGGCTTGTTCTAGATATTGCAGACATTCCTGAACTAGTTCGTCAGTTGAAAATTCAACTTCTAGATTCATTAAAGTGTTTTCCAGGGCATCAGATGGTTTGGGAGTTTCTTGCTTCAGCTAAGACATTTTATCAATTACTTCAAGAAGAAAGACTTCTTCGTGGATGCTGGGACTTTTTAGGCTATCAAAGACTCTGAATTGAATAGTTTCCTTCCCCAGCCTTAAGGTAATTGTGCCAGCTTCGACATCAATTAGTGCTCTAGCTGTAGTAAGGAAAGGTCTACCAAATATTATCAGATATCTCAGATCTTCTTTTATATCCGTAATAACAAAATCACAAGGGACATAAGAGTCCCTTCCTGCTCTTACTGGGATATCTTCAATGATTCCCAAAGGTGCGATAATGGTAGAATCAGCCAGTTGGATGGTCATTGTTGTGGGTAGCAAATCGGTAAACCCCAATCTTTTACACATAGAAAATGGCATAATAGATATGCTGGCCCCCAAATCAGCCAATCCTTTTTTGCAAGAGGTGTTTCTAATAGAACATTGGATGCCGAAAGAGCCAATGTCCTTCTATTTTTTTGGCATTTTGTTGAGAATGATATCAGAAGTAGTCTGGGCTAATTTGACGGTCTCGTGTTCTTCGGTCATATATTTCTTTGATAATAAAGTCTTCAGATATTTGGACCAAGCTGGGATTTCAGAGAGAGTGTCAAGGAACAAAATATCAACATGTAGTTTCTTCATTGCTTCCTTGAATTTCTGGAATCTAGAATCCAATCTGGTCTCCTTCAATCTGCCTGGATAGGGTATCCTGGGCTTGTATGGTGGAACCTATGGTTCCTTGGGAACTTGTTCTTTTTCTTTCTCCTTTTCAGCCTCTTGATTTGTGCTTTCAATTGGGATGATTTCAGCTACATCTTTGTCTTCTTCAAGAACTTTGGTAGCTTCAGTAAGAACACGACCAAACCTTGTGGTGACTGCATTCAATTGTTCTGGTCTACGTTGATCATGTCTCGGATTTATTTTCAACTGACCAGTGAAAGTGCCTACCGAAGGTTTTAACTGAGCTGCGATTTGTGCCAAATGGGTTTCTACAACTTTTTGTTGGGCTTGCTGGTTGGCAAGCATGGTTTGTTGCGATTGTAGCATTTGCCTTATCAGGGACAATCCTTTTTGAGAAAATACATTAAATTACCTTTCTTGATAATAACTAAAAATATTGGACGTATGTTATTATTTCAATTCCCCAAGTGGTATGAGGATTTGAGGGATTGGAATAAAGAAATGCATATTAAATGTACTTTTAACGGTGTTCCATTATCAGAAAATGAATTTCCAATGCATTTCCTCAGAAGTTCCTTAAATCTTTCCCATGATTATGCTAGTGACTCTCCAGGTAGTTGAAGGAACTAGTTGATTTGTCCTCTAATCTGGTAAGTCAATGAGGGAGGAAAGAACTTCTCCAAAATTTTTTCTTCCAAGGGAACCTAGGTGGTGATTGGTTCTCCATCTAAAGAGTTGTATCAGCTTAATGCTTTTCCAAACAGAGTGAAGTTGAAAAGTTGGAGCACGATTGCATCGATAGTGGCTCCAGCTTATGGTACCAATCGGCAAAGTGCCTTGAATCACTTCAAATGGATCATGCAATCATCTCCAGTGCTTCCAGAGAATGAGACGCCTTACATGATTTGGATCCATTGGTTCAAATCTCAAAGTTAGGAGCGTTAATGAGCGGTGGCTGAACTGGGTGATTGTGCTCAGAATTCTTAGGAACATCGTAATCTCAAAGCTTCTTGTTCCTTACCAATAGCTGAGCAGCTGCTGTGGCCGCTTCATTTTCAGCTCGGATGCGGGCCTGCTCTTCATCTCAAACTTCAGCTTGAACTTGAGCACGTGTATCAACAATGAGTTGTGCTCTCTGAGCTGCTATAGATGTGTTGACTCTTTCCATTACTAGGGCGGCTTGGCCTTGTTCTTCAGCCATCCGTCTGGCTCGTTGGCGGTTGAGTCTGATGCGTCGGTGGAAGCTTCGTTCTACCTCAGAGTCATACTCAGGTTCAGGGGAGAATCCGAGGTTATGCGATGGTTGCATACACATTTTATACCTGAGTAGAAGAAGAAACACACTTTAGATGATGTGGAGAAATGATGAAATCAAGAAGATATGAAGTATTGTCAAAGTAAAGTGTAAAATCCTAATCAACTAGCAAGTTGATAAATGAAATTAAAACATTCCGTTGTCCCCAACAACGATGCCAATTTTTGATGGAGCTTCCACTTGTGTGGAGTTGCATGCACCATTAAAAATCCTAGAGATAGTAAATCTCTAAGTTTAGCCTTGCATGTGCTATAATAAGATCTCCACCCACGTATGCTAAGGTACATGGAAGTCTTATCGTAGTACAGTTGAGGGTTGAATCCATGAGACAACGGTCTTGTTAAGGATTAAAAAGATGAAAAATGTTATAATTCTACTTATCCACTTAAGAGTTGATGTTTAAATCAAAGAGTTGATTTGATGATTAAACTCAATTACAAAGTAAACTGAATAACAAGAAAGTGGACTTAAGGTTGTAAACAATATTTTGGAAACCACTAGGATGTGACTGAGTTTCACCACCACTACACATGGATCAAAACATACATCATAATAACATGGCTTGCAATAAGAGGCTAAACAGTTAGTATCTTTGTAGATTTAGCTTCTTTTCAGATAACTAACTATGATAAATGTGGGAGTATTGCAACGCCATCCATCCTCGAACGAATGGTCACTTACTTTGCATCACTCCCTTCACAAATTGTGTTCCTCGACCTATCAAAGTTGTACTTTCATACGTCAACTAATTCCATTTCATAGTATGAAAGTACAACAATGGAGGTGAGTTTACTCCACTCCTTGAAAAACGTTCCTAGATACCGAAATAGATATATGGTGACTACATGCATCAAGAACCAACATGTAATCGATATTCGAATCTAAAAGCACAAACGTAGACAATTCACACTAGTAGATAATAGGTAACACAAGTTGGTGATCAAGCAACTAGCATTCATTAAACGATTGATGTTGAACTGAAAAGATAGTATTTCTCTATTGCAAACTCATGAATTACAATGCATGAAATGAAAACATGGGTAGCGGGGCTACTCCCCACACCCTAGTGTATGGAACTACTCGCTCATGGAAAGAACAAAAAGTATGTGGGAAGAGAGAAGGAAAATATCATCTCCATGAAGGTCTACCCCTTGGAGTAGAGAACAACTATCTTCACACTACGTGGTTTCCTTGGTGATGAATCCTTCACTTCCCACCTTCTATGTTGATGAGAGAGGAAGTAGATTGAGGATGGAGTGTGGATCTTGGACCGGTAGCCTTGGGGCAAAGGATGAAGGATGAACAACTCTGGAACAATTGGGGCAACCTTTGGGCATCCAAGAATTTGATGCCAAATGGGGACCCCTTTGGTCCTATTTATAGACTTGCATGGAATCTTGAATGGTCTTGGGACCGTTTGGATCTTTAACTGTTTGGAGACCATTTGGATCCTCTCGGTCTTGGGACTGACAACTCTCTCACATTCTTGGGATCAACTGGTATCTTCACTGTCTTGAGACCGTTCAGGTTCTTCACGGTTTGGAAATCGTTTGAGTTCTTCACGGTCTTGGGACCAGTTGAGTTCTTCACGATCTTGGGACCACTAGAGTTCTTCACGGTCTTGGGACCGCTAGAGTTATTCATGGTATTGGGACCGCTAGGGACTTCACGGTCTTGGGACCGCTAGGGCCTTCACAGTCTTGGGACTGCTAGGGACTTCACGGTCTTAAGACCGCTAGGGTCTTCATGGTCTTGGGACTGCTAGGGTCTTCACGGTCTTGGGACCGCTAGGGCCTTCACAGTCTTGGGACTGCTAGGGTCTTCACGGTATTAAGACCACTAGGGTCTTCACAGTTTTGGGACTGCTAGGTCTTCACGGCCTTGGGACCCCTAAGGCTTTCATGGTCTTGGGACCGGTTTGGAACTTTTGTAATTTTTTTGGGTTTTTCTGTAGGAAGAAAAAGGGAAAATATCAGTTTATTGGTATATTCATAATAGAGAGGAAATATAAGTATTCTATCTAATTTATCTAAGAAAAAGCATGGAAAAATAAGAAAAACTAGTAAGATAACATCACAAAATGGGAGGTTATCAACCATCCAATGGCCTAGATGTTCTTCTTCAAGACTTTCATCAAAGACTCCTCTTGTTTTGGTGAGAGAATGGAAGAAATGATCACTGGGAGGATGTCATTTGAACCTAGAAAAGCATACTTCAATCCTTCTATGAGTGAATTTCACTTAAGATTTGGAGGTTCTTCAAGAGATTTCTTTAATGGTTCAGAAATAGATGGGATGTCTTCACTTATAGCCACCAAGGATAGCTCATTCTCTTCATCCTGTTCATCATCATCATCTGGAAACTCAACTATTGTCTCTAAACCTCTACCTTAAGTGACATTCTAAATCCATGTAGGTAGGCATTCCTCCACAATCTCATCAAGGCACTCAATGAGATATCAATCTTCTTTAGTGACCCCTATCACCTCGACTGTGGCTGAAGATTTAAAGATGTTCAATCGGATCTTCATGTGCATGAATGTCACATACATAGTCCTGATCCTCACATGAATCACTGCATCAGCTGTGGCTAGGAAAGGTCTCCCCAAGATGATTGGTACCCTTCTTATATCTTTTTCCATGTCTAAAACAATAAAATCAGTGGGGAAGAAAGTAGAAGTCTCATCATCAAGCTCACAAGCACATCATCAATACGCCCTCTAGGCGTCTTTACTGATCGGTCAGCCAACTACAAAGTACAATGAGCTGGAATCAATTGTCCCATGTGGAGCTCGGCAAGCACATCATACGACATTAGGTTAACGCTAGAACCCAAGTCTAGAAGGGCTTGGTCTATGCGATGTGCCCCAATGTAGCATGAAATGATGGGGGCATCATGATCTTTCCTCTTTCTTAGCCTGGTGTGCTACAGAATTGAGCTCACTTTCTCAGTGAGCTTGACTTTCTTTGGGGTTCTCCCCATTGTCTTTCTCTTAAAGGTGCACAAATCTTTCAGGAACTTAGCATAAGAAGGAATTTGCTTGACCGCATCCAACAAAGGAATGTTGAATTTCACTTGTTTGAAAGTCTCAAGGATGTCTTCAGTATATTTCTTTCTTCTCCTCTCAATAAAAGGCTCCTTAAGAGCATCCGAAAATGGGGGGGAGGAGTTGAGCTCCCAAACAGCCCAGATCAATAGTATCGTCAGCTGGAATACAAGAATCACGGTATCACTGCTCAGTGTCAAAGTAACATTGCCCGGTGTCACAATATCATTTCTAGCTCTCATCACAGTGTCATCAAGATGTATCTCAGTATCAACCTATTCAATCATAATATCACCTCTGTCCTCACTGGCTGTTCTATCAACAATAATAATATCCCGGGGCTGCTCCAAAGTCTGACCACTCTTCAAAACTATTACCGCCTTCACTTACTCATGGGTAGTAGAATAAGAGGCTTGTGGAGGTGGTTGTGGCTGTTGGAGTGGTGGTGGCCTTTGGTGAGGTGAATTTGGCTTTTGAAGGATGAATTGTAGTTGTGGTGGTTGTGGATGGGGGTGGTATTGCGGAGGTGGCTGTTGGTATGAATGAGGTGGAGGTGGAGCATATTGATAGTTGAGGGGTTCTTGAGAAGGTGGTGGAGCATAGGGATTTGGTGGTGCTTGGTATGAAGGTGGAGCATATGAACTTTGAGTGTTTCATAGGAAAGTACCATCATTTTTTGGATTTGGCATTGGTTGAGATGGGAGTCTTCCTTCCTCCGTCCTAGCAAGTGAGAGAGATTTGATCGAATCTTTTCTCAAGACAGTTGATTAGGTCTGGCCATGTGAGGATACATCCTTCTTCACCTCATCCAAACTTCTTAATCTTCCAAGTACTTCATATTCAAACTTGGAGCTATATCGTGGCCTTGGTTTCCCTTGTCCTTGACCATCTTCATTTTTTTGTTTCCATGAAAAATTGGGACGGTTCCTCCACTCAGGAGTGTAAGTGTTGGTCATGGGGCCTTGATTGTTCCGGTTGCCAAAAGAGTGCAAGACATGAACTTCCTCTTCTTCGGCTTCAACCTCCATGGTGGATTGACAATAAGAACCACCATCTTGGTTTTTCATCATATTCATCATGTTTTTCATCATCTTCATCATGTTAGGGTTGGCAACGTTGCAGGCTGGAGCTACAGAAGAAGGTGGATGGACATAGTTCTGACTGCAATGTTCCCCTTTAGTAGAAACTTGATGGTGGGAATTTTCAACAAGGTGCTCAAACAATGAACACGACTCCTCAGATGGCTTCTCCATGAATGTGCCTCCACAAGATGAGTCAAAATTATTTTAAATCAACTCTTTAAGCCCATTGTAGAAGGCTTGGACTAGATACCACAATGGTATTTCATGGTGGGGGCAGTTGCAAAGGAGCTTTTGGAACTTTTCCCACACCTTGTGGAAAGGTTCATTTTCCTTTTGGGAAAAGGTGGTGATACATCTTCTCATGTGAGTCATCTTGGCAATTGGGAAATTTTTTTTGAGAAACTCATTTTGACCTCATTCCAAGTCACCGACTCTGGCTTTGAAATGTACCATTCTTTAGATTTTTCCGTTAGAGAGAACATGAAGAGAGTCCTTCGGATGGAGTCATCAATAGTAGTAGGGGTGCAAAAGGTGGAACAAGTCTCAAGGAATGTGTCTATGTGTTGGTAGGGATTCTCATTCTCCATCCCATAGTAGGTATGGAGGATTCCAAGGAGTGCGGGTGGAATGGAGAATTGTTGACTCGACATTTGGTCAACTAGGGTGGCAATGGGAGAATTGTAGTTCCCCGGGGTGAAATACTCATGGAGTGGGCGGTTGGGCTGCGGTGGAGGTGGTTGATCATTCCCATGAGGGTTGTTGTCTGCCATGTGGTCACCCATATCGGCTTCTCGATGTTGGTTGTTGTGGCTTTGACATCTCCTCCTACCTATCTTGGGGTCGTACAACACCAAGTCGGTACAAGTAGAACACATGTGGCGCATGCATAGATGTCACCTGCACAATACACAAAAAAACAATAAGAAACCTAGTCAGAATGATAATATGCAAAAGTGAACAAAGAATAAAGAATAGAAATGATGAGGGCAAAAGGAAAGTCTAAGCTATACTAACTAGCTAGCCGAGCACCTCTATCCCCGACAATGGTGCTAGAAAGCTTGGTTCCTCCAAGCCAGAGTTGCACACACTAGCCAACAAGAGGTGACTAGATGCACTCCATGGAACTCAGGAACATGGGATTTCACAAAATTTATAATAACCCTAATAAGATTCAATCACAACACTAAATAGGTCACTCACAAGCGTACAAAGACTACTGTAGTATAGGTGATAGGAAAGAGTAGGGGTCGATCCTCAGGGACAGAGGGGGCACTAGAGCTAGGTTAGTGTTGGCTATGTTCCTAATGCGAAGACTAAGGTTAAAGGGTTTAAAAGGGGTTGTTTGATTTTTGAACTAGGTGAATAAGTAAGTAAAGGCAATTTTGAAATCTAAGTTATCACAAACCCTAATTATCCTAAGCAAGCAAGTCTAAGGAACTAGATTAAGCAATTAGCTAAACATGAGCAAAGGTTAAATACACTACACTAGTATAGTAATTAGCAACTAAGGATGAAATTATCCACTAGAGAGAGCAAGAATCTAAGTTAACCCTAATGAGCAACACTAAACAATTAACTAGATTGAACAAAAGCAACTAAATTAGATTAGCATGAACAAGCTAAGAAGGCAAGATGGATTTTAAGCAATGAGATTAGGTAGGTGGGCTTTTTTGGAATGTGATTTGATATTAGTTGGTATGGGGTCAACATAGCAAGAAATTATCACAATTCAATCTAGATTACCAAACTAAACAACAAGGCAAGTGTTATTAGAATGTACCTTATACTACTAGTTGGAGAACTAGGGTTAGGTGTAATTCTAGTCAGACTTGTCAAGTCTAGGTTTCTAGGGTAAGTGGTATTAGGGTAATTGAGAGCCAAGGGTAGAAATGGGAGTAGAGATGAGGGTTTTTCACCTCATGCCACTAGCCATCTAGCCTTTAGAAAGCTCTAGGAAATTGTACTAATCACACTTACACTAGCCACTTAGATCTCACACTCACTCATAGGGAGGGATATGTATGTAGGAACAAAGGGGGATAGCTAGGGATCCACTAATTGGACCTAGGAGCCATTCCTAAGATTTCTAGATACACTCCAATTCCTCCTAGAAGCTAAGTGTCATCAAACATCTCAAAGAAAATCCATGTTAAAAGCATAAATCACATACAATAAAATAGGAAATGAGATAGAAGCAAGAGACAATCATCATAGATAGAAATCATGTTCATTACAATTTATTTCCCCCCCAACATGGTATCAAAGTCACATTTTAACCCCAAATAGCCCACCACAAGGGACTTAGCTAGACATGATCAAAGAAATAGCAAAAGAAAGGGGAAGAAGGGGATAGAACTCCATGAAGCTTGAAGTAGATCTTCCTTCTTCACCTCCTAGCAGCTTGGGGATGACCTCTCTCCCTCAATGGTGGTGATGAGCATGAGAATGGAGGGGATTATCGAAGAAAACCTAGAAATATAGGTTTCCAAGGTGGAAAGGAGGTGGAAATGGTGGGTGGAGAACATAAATGCAAGTAGGATGCAATGAATGCTCTAGAGTGGGTGAAGAGGAGTCATGACAGCTAACCTAGTGTTGTGGCTGCCAACCATGTAAATATAGGTGGTAGTGGAAGCACTAGGGTAAGTAGGGGCATTGTTGGGAAAACAATGTAGAAAATGGTAGGGTTTAGGTGGTAGAATGGCAGTGTTGGGCATCATGACCATGGTGGGTAGAGGTGGGAATGACTGTGGTGGTGGAAAATGGTCGTTCCAAAAAAGTGGAAAAACCACATGTTGAAGTGGTGGAATGGAGGCTGGTAGCACACCGTGCTGGGCAACACAATCATGGTGAGGGCTATGAAGAACGTCCATACTGGGTAATACGGCCGTGGTGGTGGAGTTTGAGAGGAGGTCGTTCCCTCTAACACACACGTTCTGTCTTCATATAGCACATTCATTTTGGGGGCTTCATGTCACGACCGTGCTGGGTAGCACGACTGTGGTGGCTAAGTTGCTGGAGCTTGTAAATCTTGAGAATTTTCCTGTAACTTGTGCATTAGCCAGCACGGCCATTCCTTGGCACCATGGCCATACTGGGGCCTTCAGTGGCAAAGTGAACTTCAATCTTCATCATCAATGGACTTCTTTGCTTGATGTCAAATCTTGGCCATTAAGGGTCGGTTGAGGGAGCTTTGGGGCCTTCTTTGGACCCCTCCATGAGCGGAGGAACCCAATAACTCCTTCCTTCTCTCTCATCCATCCAAAGCATGGTCCAAGTACCTAAAAATAATGCAAAGAATGTACATAAGTGCATTTGACAATAATACTCATATTGGGGAATTTAACTTGCATTCTACTATGTTTAGATGTGAATAAAGTACAAAATGGCACAAGATGGAGCCCTGAAATAGGGCTGCATCAGTTACTCGATTGCTGTCACTTATGGGGTACATGATTCTGGCATCCCATGACTTAATTACTTCTTTCTTCACAACTACCTTTAGCATTTGATTCAACTTCCTTTGTGGTTGAGCTATAGGTTTAGTCATTTCCTCAAGATTGATTTTGTGCATACGTAAGGCAGGACTGAGGCCTCTAATGTCCTCAACTGAATACCCTATAGCTTTTTATGCAATTTGAGTTCCTTTAACAACCTTTCTACCTGTTCGTCTGTCAAGTTAGCGTTAATGATCACATGATTTCTCTCCTCATCGTCGAGGACATCATACTTCAACCCTTCATGAAGTGGTTTTAATTATGACTTTGGTTTCAATGCTCCCTTTTCTTCAGGAATTTGCTCGAGAGATGCACACTTTGCAATTTTGAAGGTTTCTTATTCATCATCACTGATATCTTCTTCAGGTTGATTTAGGTAATCCAAAATTCCAACAACTTCTGGGTCTACCACACTAGGGTTAGGTTAATTCAAGTCTCACATAAGCAGATTGACAATTGCCTTATCCTCTTGTACTTCTTCACATTATTGATTGTAGCTATCCATGAAGTGAGCTGACTCAAAGAGAGATGGTCCTATCATAACGTCTTGTACTCAAAAGTCGATGTGGTCATTACCAACACGTAGAGAATAGTTCCTTTATCAACATCTATTAGAGCCCTTCCAATAGCAAGGAAACATCTTCTGAATATCATTGGGCACTTCTGGTCCTCAACTGTGTTGATTACCACTATATCGCATGGTATGAAGAATAACCCAACTCACAACGGGACATCCTCTACTATTCCTACAAGCCTCATAAAGGTGTGGTCATCTAGTTCTATTCTCATGCCCTTTTCCACGATATATGTCAATCCAAGCCTTTGAGCTAGGGTCAAGGGCATAGGGTTAATACTTTCTCCCAAGTCGGCAAATCCCTTCTTTTCCACATTGTCTCCAGCACAAAAGAGGATATTGAATGCTACTGGATTTTTCTTTTTGGTAGGTAGCTCAGCTTGAACAAAGGCACTCGACATTTTGGAAAATTACACAGTCTCGACATGGTATCCTTTCCTTCTCTTTGTGATCAAGCCCTTAAAGAACTTTGCATACATTGGCATCTCTTTAATTGCATCGAGAAATGAGATATCTAGGTGTAATTTCTTCACTGTTTCCATAAACTTCTCGTATCTCTTCTTTAGATGTGCCTCGATTAGTTTGTAGGGAAATGGACTCTCAGAGCATAGGGATTTCTCTACGTAAAAGCTTCTCCCACAGGATCTGGGTTCTTGACCCCTTCATTCTTCTTCTTTATGTGATTTTCTTCTTCTTTGTCCTTCTCAGCTAATTCTTTTCTTGTAGATTCTTCTTGCATAATTACCTTCTCAGATTGTAGATCACTATGGTCTCTTTCCTCCTTGGTGCTGTTAGTACTAGGATCTTCCAACATCCTCCCTGATCGAAGAGTGGCCATCTTTACTATCTCTATATTCGATGGAATCTTCCTAAAGGGTTCTTTACAAGCCCTACCAATTGGGCTAGGTGTAGATCAATTTGCCTTTGATGGGTTTGCATATCTGCCATTTGAGTTTGCATTGTGGTTAATACTCCTGAATTGGTGATGGCACTTTCGTAAGCTGGTCATTTACCAAAGCTTGCTTCTTTGCAAAATCAAACAACTGAGCGATCTTGTCCGGTTGATTCCTATCCTTGGTCTAACTCTAACCTTGACTTTGTCCCTGATCTTTTCAGCTTGTATTTTTATTTTGACGCTGATAGATATTTTTGCTCGTCTGATAACTAGTAGTTCTAGTATATTGAGTTGGTACTCCTTTATTCTCAAAACCTAGAGGCAGTTTAGATGAAGTACTAAGTTGATGAGAGTTTTTCGTAGCTTCTTTATTTCCATAATTGAATCCCAGATGGTCTAGTCACTTAAAATTGACGTAAGAGATATTTTCAGTTTCTTCTTCACTTGCACTTTCTTCGATCTCTTCCGGCCATGTATAGATACAATTATCAACTCAATGGCCCCCTTCACCACAGGTAACACATTTCATGACTAACTGAATGTGTTTCTTGCCCTTTCGTCTAGTTTCTTTTAATTGTTTGACATATGTGGAAATCTTTTGAATTTGAGCTGTAATGGTTTCCAGAACCTTGGCTTCAATTGACGGACCTTCAGAGCCATCCTTCTTGGCTCAACTTCTATCACTTCTGTCATACTCCATGCTTGCTTGCAATGCAGCCATGTTATCGATGATTTTCATAGTTTTGCTCAGTTTCTTTCCAAGAAAATCACTTTCGATGGCTGTATTCAACGAAATCCGTTCCGTGGGGGTTATCCCATTAAAAAACATTGTCCCCAAGAATCCTTTGTGGTAGTTATGGTGGGGATAATCTATTTGGTATTCTTGAAATTTCTCACTACTACAGAAACAACGTTCAACGTCGCTTTTCAAGGCGTCAGTTTTTTAGTAAAACCAGCACTGTTAACATTCAACGTCGGTTAATAAGGACATCCAACATCTATATTTGAAGACCAGCTAGACACGGGTATCGTTTTTCATTCAGTGTCAGTTGAAGAAAAGAAATCGATGCCTAAAGTAGACCGCGGAATCCAATTTTTTCGAGCAAAAAAAAATTGCGCCAAAGTATCATATACAACGTCAGTGTTTTAACTAAAAACTGACACTGAATGAAAATAAAATTTGCGCCAAAAGTTCCAATATGGGCGTCAGTTGTCTTAGCATAACCGACGTAATAAGGGTGCGCACGCCGTCCCCGCCAAAAAAATTAGGGTAAAGGAAGGTCCAATTGGACGTCGGTTTGTTACTATCAATCGACACTTAATAATAAAGGTGTCGGTTGTTATGGATAACCGACGTCATTTAGTAATTTAATAGCCCCAACACATCGCAAACTCTTCCCCTTTCTTCTGTTTCATCGATCGATTTTGCTCCGATTCCTGACCCCTGCTGCGTCGCCGCCGCCTGCTACTGCTGTTGCTGCTGCGACACCTGCCGCCTACCTCTGCGCCGCCACCTGCTGCTACTGCAACTGCTCGCCACCACCACCGCCTGCCTCTCCTTCTCTGCTCACCGTCGGCGCCCTCTCCTTCTCTACTCAATGCCGACGCCTCTCCTTCTCTGCTCGCCTGCCTCCGCACCGTCTCCTGCCGCTGGTGTGCTCACCGCCGCCTCCGTCTCCATGCTGCTACCAACAGTAGGCCCTCCTCTTCTTCATCACTGGTTCTCCTACTCTTCTTCTTCCTTATCCCTCTCCTTACCAACAACAACCACGACCGTGTAGTTGGCCAAGATAGCCACAGCCGTGCCAGCCCACACGACCGCGGTTGCTGTTGGTAAGGAGGGAGAAGGAAGAATAAGAGGGTATATATTCAAATGAAATCAATTATGAATTTGTGATTAAATCAATTATATGATGAAATCCCTATTGCACGATGAAACCCTAACATCTGGTTGAGTCTATTGCATGATGAAACCCTAACATCTACATGAATCCCTATTGCATGATGAAACCCTAACATCTACATACTCTATATGATACCTAAAATTGTGATGAAACCCTAACATCAATTGTGATGAAACTAGGATTGTAGGTATTGGAATGACAACATACATGTATTTGTTGGCCTAGAAACCTATCCAAGATTTACTCATTAGGAGTAAATGTTGGATAGTCCCTGTTTGGGACTATTCTTGAACACCTAATCTCACTTAGGATGTAAGTGTATAATGTGTATTGGGTTTTCAAGAAAATTTCAGCATCATTTCCCTGTTTCCAAGTACAACGGGGAAATGCTGCCAAAATTTTCTTGAAAACCCAATACACATTATACACTTACTAGTGAGATTAGGTGTTCAAGAATGGGATAGGTGGTACACATTTATTATATATAAGAATGACATCACATGTATTTGTTGTACCATGCAAAAACTCTAATATGTTAACCCTAGACCCTAATCTTGTTGTAATATATACTTGTTTTCTCTTTGATCATAGAATGGATAGATCATGGATGTCCATTCCCAATCGCTGAACCCCAGAGTTTATATCTGGTCTTGACCAGTTTATTAGATTTGCCGAGGAACATAGGAAACAACCTGGAGATAGGTTCTACTGTCTATGTAGGCATTGCGGTAACAACTTGAAAGTCAGCACTGGTGACGAAATCAAAAGTCATGTCATGTGCAACGGGATTATACAAGGCTATATAGAATGACACTGGCATGGAGAGATTTCAAACTCGAAACCAATGGATGTCGATAGTAGTGCTTGTGTGGAAGAAGAAATTGCCTCCGATGACGTAGATGTGAATGAACCAGTTCCAGTAGACATCATTAATGCGATGCTGGATAGTTGTGGGGTAGAGCATACCGATCCACCTCCAATTTTTAGAAACATTGTGCATGATGCTGAGATATCGTTATACACAGGTTGTACTAAGTTTATGAAGCTTAGCGCTGTGTTGAGATTGTATAAGCTGAAAGCTAACAATAGATGGAATGACAAAAGCTTCACGTCATTGTTGTCTTTGTTGAAAGAAATGCTTCTTGAAGGAAACGAGCTGCCAATCTCAACATACCAGGTAAAGAAATTGTTGTGTCCAATGGGAATGGATGCCAAGAAGATACATGCATGCCCGAATCATTGTGTATTATTTCAAAAGGATTTGAAAGATTGTCCAAAATGTGGTGCGTCACAGATAACCTCTCACTTTGTGATGCTATTTTATTAGTTTTCCCTTGTTTTCCATACTCTTTCTTAAATAAATTAGAAAGAATCATTAAATCTTTACCTTATTGCTGACACATCAATAGATTAACTTTTCTCTTCTTTATCCTTGTAGAAAAAACACAAAAAAATTACAAAAAAACCCCAAACGGTCCCAAGACCGTTTAAGGCCAAACGGTCTCAAGACCGCATGAACTCTAAACGGTCCCAAGACCGCATAAGCTCAAACGAGTTCGGCGCCCAAACGGGTCCAACGCCCAAACGGGTCCAGCGCCCAAACGAGTTCGGCGCCCAAACGGGTCCAGCGCCCAAACGAGTTCGGCGCCCAAACGAGTTCGGCGGCCAAACGGGTCCAGTGCCCAAATGAGTTCGGCGCCTAAACGAGTTCGGCGCCCAAACGGGTCCAGCGCCCAAACGAGTTTGGCGCCCAAACGTGTCCAGCAACCAAACGAGTCCAGCGCCCAAACGGGTCCAGCGCCCAAATGAGTTCGGCGCCCAAACGAGTCCAGCGCTCAAACGGGTCCAGCGCTCAAACGAGTTCAACGGCCAAACATGTTCAGTGCCCAAACGGGTTCAAGACCGTTTGGGCTCCACTTAAGCCTATAAATAAGACCCAAAGGGGTCCTCAAGGGGAGAGAACTCTCAGACGCCCAAAGGCTGCCTCTCCAGTTCCAGAGCACTCCCATCTTTCATCCATCACCCCAAGGCTGCCAGTTTGAGATCCACATTCCATCTTCAAGCTACCTTCTCTCTCAACAACAAAGAAGGTGGGAAGAGAAGATCCATCATCAAAGCATCTACGAAGTGCGAAGATCATTGCTCTCTTCACCAAGGGTTCATCCTTCCCTCCTCCGTGGAGATGACGTTCTTTCTCTCTCTTCTCACCTCCTTCTTTGTCCTTGATATGAGCGAGTAGTCTCATTCACTAGGGTGCGGGGAGTAGCCCCGCTACCCATGTTTTCATTTCATGCAATGTAATTCAACTGTTTGCAATAGAGATACTCTCCTTTTCAGTTCAACATCAATCGTTAAATGAATGCTTGTTGCTTGATCATCAACTTGTATTACCTATTGTCTTTCGGTATGAATTGTCTACGTTTGTACCCTTAGATCTGAATATTGATTGAAAGTTGGTTCTGGATGTATGTAGTCACCATACGTCTGTTTCGGTATCTAGGAGTGCTTTCATGAGTGGAGTAAACTCACTCCCATCGTTGCACTTTCATACTATGAAATGGAATCAGTTGACGTATGAAAGTGCATCCTTGGCAAGGTCGAGGAACACACTTCATGAAGAAGTAATGCAAAGCAAGTGACCATTCATTATGGGATGGCTGGCATTGCAATACTCCACACTTCTCATAGTTAGTTATCCGAAAAGAAACTAAGTCTACAAGATACTAACTGATTAGAATCTCTTTGCAGGTTGTTTTATTATGTTGCATGTTTTGATCCATGTGTAATGGCGTGAAACCCGATAACATCCTAGTGGTTTTTAATCATTGTTTACAACCCTAATTTCTAATTTCTTGCTTTTACTTTCCTCGCACTTAGTTTAAACAACCAAATCAAACTTTCGATCTAAATATCAACCGTTAAGTAATTAGGTACGACTAAAACGTTTTCCATCTTGATTAATTCTAATCAAGACCGTTGTCCTGAGGATTCGACCCTTAAACTATACTACGATAAGACTTCCGCGTGTCCTAGCACACGTGGGTGGAGATATTACCATAGTACAAGCAAGGATAAACCTAGAGATTCATAATCTCTAGGATTTTTAGTGGCGTTGCAAAACTCCATCAAAAATTGGCGTCGTTGCCGGGGACAACGAAACGTTTTAGTTTTTACTTAACAACTTCTTGGTTGATTAGGATTTTACACTTTTCCTTGATAACTACTCCAAATTTTCTTGACCTCTTTGCTTCCTTTCATCATCTAACCGAGTGAATTTCTTCCTACTCAGGTAGAAAATGTGTATGCAAACCCCGCATCACATCGGATTCTCCCCTGAACCAGAGTCCGACTCTGAGGTAGAAACAAGTTTCCACCGAAGGATTAGACTTAACCACCAAAGAGCCAGACAGATGGCTGAAGAGCAACACCTCGTTGCAGAAAGAGTTAACGCCGCCATAGCTGCACAACGAGCACAACTTATCGCTGACACTCGTGCTCAAGTGCAGGCCGAGATTCGAGCTGAGGAACAAGCCCGCATCCAAGCCGAGAATGCCGCTGCTCAATTAGCATTAAGAAACAAGCAACTTCAGGACTACGCAGTCCCAAAGAATTATGAAGATGATCACCCAGTCCGACCACCAATTATTAACATACCAAACTTTAAAATCCGGATGCAATGGATCCAGATCATGCAAGGCATCTCTTTCTCTGGAGGATCTGGAGATGATTGCATGGATCATCTTAAGAGATTCAAGTCACTCTGCCGACTTGTACCTCAAGCAGGAGTTGCTTGGAAGCAATAATGTTACACCTCTTCCACTTCACCTTATCTGGAAGAGCGCTAAGTTGGTACAATGCTTTAGATAGGCACCCTATCATCACTACTTGGACTCCCTTAGAAGAAAAGTTTCTTGAGAAATTCTTTCCACCTTCACTAACCTATGAGATTAGGGGGCAGATCAACCATTTTGCCCAACTACCCGGAGAAACACTTGCAGAAGCTTGGGAAAGATTCAAGGAACTCTTGAGAAAGTGCCCTCACCATGGCATATCCCAAAATCAACTGATTGAAACATTCTATAGAGGAGTAAGTGATGATATCAAGCAATTTTTAGACTCCTCATCTGGAGGAAACTTCATGAGAAAGAACTATGAAGATGCTTGGAATATAGTTACGTTAGGGGCCGAGAACCAATCCAATTGGGGAAGGTCGTCTAACCAATCCAAGGGAGTTCTTAAAGTCTACAAGGCTGAAGAATCTATGGAACTCAAGGCCATTGCAGAGGCCTTGAAGACTATTGCTAGCAAGAAACAAGCTCTCAAAACTTCTTTCGGAGAATACGACAAGAAGAAAGGCTCCCAGGTTCAACAAGTAAAAGCAGCTACTGGAACTTGCGAAGCCTGTCATGCATCTGATCATCCCACACTATCATGTGGTCTGTTATACAATGTTATGATGGATCTACAACCACCAGTGCCGCAATATGAACCCATTATTGAACATCCCGAGGACCAAATGCCAGAGCATGTCAACTCCATTCACTCAATACCTGGCCAGGTGTATTACAATCCAGATAAACCAAGAAACCACCCTAGTTTTCAATATGGGAATCCTGCAGGGACTGCCAATCCACAACAACAGACACAAGGCGGATCTTTCAATAGAAAACCACCAGGATTTCAGAATAACTTCAACCAAAATCAGGGGAATTATAGAGATGGTTTCCAAAGATCCAATTATCCTAGGAATCCCTCTTACCAATATACCCATCCAGGACTGCACCCACAGCTGCAACAACCTCAGTTGCAGCAGCCACAACAACCGCAGTTAACCGCACCTCCACAACAACCACAAGGGCAGCAAGTCACTCACTATCAATAGAGGAGTGCCCCTTCCCAACCATCTGATGAAATTTCTTTGATTAGACAGATGCTTCAATCTCAGCAAACTATGCTTGCGAACCAACAGGCTCAACAAAAGGCTGTAGAGGCCCAATTAGCACAGATTGCTGCTCAGTTGAAACCACCAGCAGGTACCTTTGCTGGGCAACCAGATGCAAACCCAAGGCATGACCAAAATAGACCTGAGCAACTAAATGCTGTCACCACAAGGTCTGGTCCTGTCCTTCCTGATACCACTAGAATCATCCATGATGATGATAATGATTTAGCTATTCTTTCCCCAATAGAAAGCTCCACCCAGGAAAGGGAAAAATCTACTAAAACCACTGAAAGAGAAAAAGAAAAGGAACCAATGCTAGAAGTTCCACCCAGAATTCCTTATCCAGACAGGCTGAAAGGAACCAAAATGGACACTAGGTTCCAGAAATTCAAAGAATCTATGAAGAAACTATACATTGATATACCATTCCTCGATGCTCTTTCCGAAGTGCCCACTTGGGCCAAATACCTGAAAACCCTTATGTCAAGAAAATATATGACAGAAGAGCACGAGACAGTGAAACTAGCTTAGACCACTTCAGACATTCTGCTTAACAAAATGCCAAAGAAAAAGAAGGACCCAGGTTCCTTCGGTATTCATTGTTCAATTGGAAATGGCTCCAGCAAGAAGGGATTAGCAGATTTAGGAGCAAGTATATCCATTATGCCCTATTCTATGTGCAAAAGATTAGGCTTCACTGATTTGTTACCTACGACAATGACAATTCAGTTAGCCGACTCTACCATAACTGCTCCCCTTGGAATCATTGAAGATATACCTGTCAGGATAGGAACGAATTCTTATGTTTCGTGCGATTTCGTTATTATGGACATACAAGAAGACCTAAGATACCCGATAATCTTTGGTAGACCTTTCCTAGCTACTGCCCGAGCGCTTATCGATGTAGAAGTAGGAACTATTATCTTGAGACTTGGGAAGGAAGCTTTCCAGTTCAGAGTCCTTAATAGCATGAAAGGTCCAAGCATTCAAGAGGAATTCTTTCTCCTGGACGCTATATATCAAATGTCCCAATTAGAAATGTCTGAACCCTCCGATGATTTGGAAGATATCTTGATAAATCCGGAAGTAGAATTCTCGGCAAATGAACTTGTGCAAGAATGCCTTCAATACTTAGAAAAAGCTGAAGAAGCCCCAACGGTCACCTTTGAAGAACTCAAGGCCGTCACCATTATAGAAGCAACTGAGCCACCTAAGGCTCATGAAATGAAATCTCTACCTGAGGGACTCAAACATGCCTTTCTTGACAACGAGAAACTTTGTCCAGTGATTATCAGCTCCACCCTGGAGGTGGACCAAGAAAACAGACTTCTTGATGAACTAAAGAGACACAAGAAAGCTATCAGATACAAGATGACTGACTTGACGGGTATAAATCCAGCTTTATGCATGCACAGATTGCCTATGGTGGAAGAATTCAAACCATCAAGGGAACATCAAAGAAAGTTGAACCCTAATCTCAAGGAGGTAGTTCGCCTCGAGGTTCTCAAACTTCTGAAAGCAGGTATCATCTACCCAATCTCGGATTCTCAATGGGTAAGTCCCGTGCAGGTGGTCCCAAAAAAAGGGGGGACCACTGTTGTTCTTAATGATAAGAATGAACTAGTACCTACTAGAACAGTAACTGGGTGGCGAATGTGCATCGAATACTGAAAACTTAACAAAGCAACAAGGAAAGATCATTTCCCCTTGCCCTTCTTGGATGAGGTTCTCGAACGACTCGCTCACCAAAATTTTTTCTGTTACCTTGATGGATATTTAGGATTTTACCAAATCCCAATCCATCCTGAAGATCAAGAAAAAACCACCTTTACTTGTCCTTTTGGAACATATGCCTTTAGAAGGATGCCTTTCGGGTTATGCAATGCACCCGCAACCTTCCAAAGATGTATGACTGCTATCTTCGCCGGATTAACAGAATCTATCATGGAAGTCTTCATGGATGATTTTTCTGTATACGGAAATTCCTTCGACGATTGTTTACTCAATCTAGGAAAAGTCCTACAAAGATGTGAAGACACCAACCTGATCTTGAATTGGGAAAAATGTCACTTTATGGTGACTGAAGGTGTGGTCCTAGGACACCAAGTAAGTGAAAAAGGGATTGAAGTGGATAAAGAAAAGGTCGATGTCATCTCAAAGCTAACTCCACCTAAAGACATCAGAGGAGTCAGGGCATTCCTTGGTCATGCAGGATTCTATAGAAGATTTATAAAAGATTTTTCAAAGATAAAAAAGCCAATGACTCACCTACTGACCAAAGAAGCATATTTTATATTTGACCAAGAATGCATTAAGAGCTTCACAACTCTGAAGAATGCCCTTATCTCTTCCCCTATTCTAAGATCTCCTGACTGGTCACAACCGTTTGAAATTATGTGTGACACTAGCGATTATGCTATAGGGGCAGTCCTTGGACAAAGGATTGACAAAAAGCCTTACGTCATATATTACGCCTCCAAGACGCTTGATGAGGCACAAAAGAACTATACTACCACCGAAAAAGAGTTCCTGGCAGTTATCTATGCTTTTGAAAAATTTCGGTCTTACCAAATCGGGTCAAAAGTCATAGTATATATTGACCATTATGCAATACGATACTTGGTCCAAAAACAAGATGCTAAACCCTGACTTATCAGATGGGTATTAATGCTTCAGGAGTTTGATTTAGAGATTAAAGACAAAAGTGGGGTTGAAAATGTCGTCGCGGATCACCTCAGTCGTATTGAAGCTAAAGACTCTGATAAAATACCCATTCGAGACTCTTTACCGGATGATCAACTAATGAAGATTACTACTGGATTTCCTTGGTATGCTGATATTGTTAATTATTTGGCAACAGGAATCATCCATCCGTCTGCATCATACCATGACAAAAAGAAATTCATTCATGACGCTAAGCAGTACTTCTGGGACGAGCCCTACCTATTCCGCTTATGTGCAGATGGACTTTTTCGTCGATGCATTCCAGAAATAGAAATCACCCCAGTTTTAGAACACTGTCACTCAGGCCCTACTGGGGGGCACATGAGCTCTAAGAAAACCGCTCTTAAAATTCTTCAATCTGGTTTCTACTGGCCAACCATCGCAAAGGACACACATGAATATGTGCGATCATGTGACAAATGCCAACTATCTGGAGGAATAACTAAACGAAATGAAATGCCTTTGAATATGTGGCAAGAAGTTGAACTCTTTGATGTTTGGGGAGTGGATTACATGGGTCCTTTCCCCCCATATTACAGATTCACGTAAATTCTAGTAGCTGTGGATTACGTTTCGAAATGGGTAGAAGCTCTACCGACCACTTCTTGTGATTCCAAACTAGTCATCAAAATGTTTAAAGAAATAATATTCCCCAGATTTGGCGTTCCAAGAACAATAATATCCGATGGCGGATCTCATTTTCTTGAGCGGAGTTTCGAAGCACTATTAAGAAAATATGGAGTCAAACATAAAGTTTCCACACCTTATCACCCAAAGACTTGTGGATAGGTCGAAGTCTCCAATAGGCAACTCAAGGCCATTTTGGAAAAAACTGTTAATAGGCACCGCACAGACTGGTCTACCAAACTTCCTGATGCTCTATGGGCCTATCGCACAGCTTTCAAAACACCAATTGGAACAACACCATTTCGATTGGTGTATGGGAAGTCGTGCCATCTACCTGTCGAATTAGAGCATAAAGCTTGGTGGGCTATTAAGCAATTGAACTTTGATCTCAAGAGTGCCGGTGAATCTAGAGAACTTCAATTACAAGAATTGGAAGAGTTGCGAATGACAGCATACCAAAATGCCAGAATTTACAAAGAACAAACCAAGATGTGGCATGATGGCCACATAAAAAGAAAGGATATAATCATCGGAGATAAGGTTCTCTTATTCAATTCCAGACTAAAATTGTTTCTGGGAAAACTGCGCACAAAATGGTCGGGGCCTTTCACTATCAAACATATCTACCCGACAGGAGCGGTTATTATCCTGGATGATAATGGGGGAGAAAGAACCGTCAACGGTCATAGGTTAAAGAAATACTACATTCCAGCAGACAAATTGCCAAGACAAACTATAGAGATCCAAGATCCTATAACATCAGCATAGCTAGATCAGCATTTCGTCGAGCCAGCGACATTAAACACAGGCGCTACTTGGGAGGCAACCCAAGATCCGAGTATCATCGTTTTTTGCCTTCCCTCTTCTTCTTTTTAGTTTAGTTTTCTTCTGAAATATATATACAAAAAAATCCACATAAACAAAATAAACATAAAAATCAAAAACATCAAAAACCTAAACCTCCCCAAACGGTCTCGCACCCGTTTGGAGTTCAAACGGTCTCGCACCCGTTTGGAGTTCAAACGGTCTCACACCCATTTGGAGTTCAAACGGTCTCGCACCCATTTGGAGTTCAAACGGTCTCACACCCGTTTGGAGTTCAAACGGGCTTGCACCCGTTTGACTTCGGGAATTTGTAAGGACGCCCCCCCAATCCTATAAATAACACCCCACACCCTCCTTTCTCTCTTCTAGAACCTCTCGCTTTCTCTGTTCCACTGCCGTTTCACTCCAGTTTCCGCGCGCACTTTTGCTTCTTCGAGCTTACCGTTATCACCTTCGTCTTCCACCACCGTTCTCGTCTCCGACTGACGCTTCGCCGTCGTCTGTGCGTGGCTCTGTTCTTCTGCTCACTCATCGTCGCTTCCTTCTGGCCCTTCTTCTTCCGCCGTCGTCGCCTAACAGGTAGAGTTTTCTCTCGCGGTTCTCGCTACCACCGTCGCCGTCGCCACCGCCGATGAGCATTTTTCAGCTTCCCTCCCGCGTCCCTTGCCGCCAAATGGCCTGTCTCTTCATCTTCCCGACGGTCTGCTCCAAACGGGTTTGCACCCGTTTGGACGAAGGACCGTTTGACCCCAAACGGTCTCCAAACCGTTTGGTGCCAAACGACCTTGCACCCGTTTGGACGAAGGACCGTTTGGCCCCAAATGGTCTCCAAACCATTTGGTGCCAAACGACCTTGCACCCGTTTGGACGAAGGACCGTTTGGCCCCAAACGGTCTACAAACCATTTGATGCCAAACGACCTTGCACCCATATGGACGAAGGAACGTTTGGCCCCAAACGGTCTCCAAACCGTTTGGTGCCAAACGACCTTGCACCCGTTTGGACGAAGGACCGTTTGGCCCCAAACGGTCTCCAAACCGTTTGGTGCCAAACGACCTTGCACCCGTTTGGACGACGGACCGTTTGGCCCCAAACGGTCTTCAACCCGTTTGGAACCAAACGGTCTCGAACCCGTTTGGATCCAACCAAACCTCAAAAATACTGTTCTATTCTAATAAACTTGTTTAAATTCAAATTTCATAACTCTAACTTTTGTTTTCTTGACAAAAATTTCAGAATGGCCTCCCCCGCAAAACAACCAACAGGAGCAGCCGACAAACCTTTTTGGACAAAGGAGGAATTAATTGCTGACCGGGCGAAGTTTCAGCAAATCATTGACCACTATGAAAAAACTAGAACGGTCCCAACAAAGGTGGACCTGCTCAAAGTCATGCATGAGATAAAACGCATCAACCACTGCTTAGCAGAAGAACCTTCTGAAGAGGAGGTCGAAGAAATCTCATCTGATGACCCCTCGGAATATGAGCCTTCATCGGAGGCAGAATCCCCTACCAAAAAGTCCTTGGGGAAGAGGAAGGCCCAAGCAACCACTTCAGCACCACAACCGAAGAAGAGGGTAAGGAAACATGTTCACCCTATCACTGCAAGGGAACAAACCCTGGCAGGTTTCATTCCACCATCCTCCATTCAACCAACCACCACCATCACCGCCACCCCTGCCACCATTACCGTTCCTATTTCCCCTCCATTACCACCACAACACCACCACCAGAAAATCTTCACATCCATACCCTCCCATCCATTAAACAAACTCTAAAACCAACAAAGTACGTTTGCCCAAGCATACTTATGAAGATGGGGATCTACAATAGAATCCTCACCTTGCTAGACAATTCCAATCTTTCTCGACTTTGTTTTGTCACCGAATCCTCATACGTTGAGCCTACAACGGAATTCTTCACTTTTTTCACTAGAGAAGCAGTGGACACTTTCGATAAAGCACAGGACGGTGGTGATCGTAGAATATCCACCAGAATCTTCAACAACAAAGTGGTCATAACTGAAAATATGTTGAATGAAATCTTTATAGACAACCAAGAGCAGCTGAAGAAAGCCAAAGCTGTTGGCACAGACAACACCAAGTTCAACAAACACAACTTCTGGAAATCTTTAACGGGGATACCAGTTTATGATGCAAAAACATGTAAAGCATCAAACATTCAATCGGGTCTAGTGCGCACACTTCACAAAATCCTTGCTGGCGCACTCTTCCCCAGGTCAGAAGGAGGAAATGTAATCCTCTCAGACCTCTTTGTTATCTGGTCCATCCTAAATGGGTTGCCAGTCAAAATTGGGCGTCTTATCATTCAAAAACTATCAGCTTACGCCCTAGGAAAAGAAATATGTATGGGTGGTCTTATCACATCAATTATCAAATACCTTAAGATGGATAGACTTCTACCTAGATGCACAAAAATAAAGGGCGACATCCTTACAAACAAACAAACGTTGAAGAACTCCTTCATCATAAAAGACAAGGATGGCAAGCTACACTACGTCTTCTGCCCTGCAGCAAAATCCTTCAGAATGCTGCTCCCACTACCAGAACTTGCGGATTATGACAAAGACAAGCTCCTTTTCTCAGATGACGAAATCGCAACACTCATGTCTTCGGTCAAAATCACCGAAAAGAAAGCAACAATGGGACAGACAGAGCTTAGCATAACCGCCCCGGCAACGAAAACAACAAAAATTCCTGTAAAACGACCTTCCAGAAGGCTTTTGAAGGAACAAGAGCTGTCGGGAACACCAACTTCCAAACCCCAACCCAAAACAGAACCCACCCTTCCATAGGAACACATAACAACATCATCACTAGACTCTTTCATAATGAGTCTAAATGCTGATCTCGAAACCACCACTCCACCATCCACCATCCCAACATCCACCACCCCACCATCTTCTACCACACCATCCACCATCCCAACATCCACCACCCCACCATCTTCCACCACACCATCCACCACCCCATCATTATCCACTCTTCCACCTTTTTCCACATCACCCTTCTTCCCTTCGGGCATCCCATTTTCCGCTACTACGCCCGAATTCACTTCTTTCACCTCAACAGACTCTCCATCAACATTACCAGACTCACTTTTCTCTCCGGATATGTCACCACCCTTCTCATCCGCCGCCGCCCCAACACCGCTAGTGACCCCTTCCACAGTCACTACGCAGTTTGCGGGACCATCAACATTGTCCTTTCTACATGACACTACCACCACCATTCCACCCCGACCCCAGCCGCCCCACCCTTCTCTCACTGGGGTCCCCTTCACTAACATCGGTGAGGAATTCAGACGACAATTTGACACCATCTGAAACCTCCTCACCGACCCTTCTAACATATTAAATTCTATTTTTTCTTGTGTCCAGGGTTTAACAAAGCAGGTCACCAAGATCAACGAGCAAAACCGCGCCTTGCCAAGCATCCTCCAAGAAATCCAGCAACGACAAGTTTCAGTGGCTAAGCAAGTTGACCACGTCGACGGCCACTGCAAAACCTTGCCCGAGCTGGTCCTTGGAGTCCAAAGCCAGCACAAGGCGATGGCAAAGCTAGTCAAGAAGATCTCAATACAGACTCAACCGCTGCCTGAGACCCTCTGCGAGCTCAAGCAGCAACAACAAGCTTTCAGCACGTGCTTGGACGACATCAACATCACCCTCACACAGCTACAAAAACGCCAAGAGGAGTCATCAACCAATAAACTTACTCAACTAAGAGCTCAAGTAACTAACCTCACAGCACGACTCCTCTCGGTTGAAGCACATTATTCTGATTTAAAGGAAACCCACGACGCACTGCTCGAAACACACGAGCACGTGCAAGTGGCATACGATGAGTTTCAATCCATCCATCATCAGTGCAAGAAGAAAGCACATAAGAAAACAACGGATAAATCAGCAACAAATGAAGATGATGAAGATGAAGATTCTGATTCTTCGGCTGACTCCAACAACAGTACCTCCTCAAGTGATGATTCTGATAAACCAGATAATGCTGGGGAGGGTCCCAGCCATGGAACAGAACCCAAACAGCAGATGGATCACCATGACGGTGATAAAGATCCCAAATCCCCACACAAAGATAATGTTAACATGTCATATGGGGACCAATTTCTTGACTATTCCGCTATGGGATCCATCGGGGAGGCTGCTAAAGACGCGGCTTTCGCTGAGTTCCACCAATGTATAATAGGAACCAGTGCCAGCTCCCCCGCAACAGTTGTCCCACCCCCCTCAGCGCTCGACACGCCAGCAGCTTCACCACATGATGAGGACGAATCAGAACGAGTGCGTTTAGATACTGATGAAGAGCTCGATTCTGCCTCGGACTCAGACGACAACATACAGGGCTATGAGGAAGCTCCAGAACTACCTCCCTCCCCCCCTCCACAAGAGCTTCCCCCGCCACCACCCCTACCGCACAAAATGCATGACCTAGATATGGCGGCCATCTCCACATTAGATGCTCAGGATATTTTTATACTGAACACTATCGTGGACGATGCAAAAGCAGGGGATGATATTATCTACCACAATGCTAAAACAAAGCGCAAGATGACACGTGAAGACTTCCGCAACATTCTGCGACCTCGGTCGATGATGCCAATGTCTATCTTCCGTGTCCTTCTCGCCAACTGTATAGAAATGTACAGAAGTCATAAGCGGCAGCAGCCTGTTTTTAATGCCTCACCTGCCCTATCTTTGGGCCTGCTATACAAGGACATCAAAGAAAAATCAATCGAACGTCTGTGTACCGGTTTAGCACGACGAGCACGTTATCTTACTGTGCCCTTCCAAGTTTCAAATCATTGGTTATTCATGGTTGTTGATACCGAGGCTCAGGATGCCACGGTTTATAACTTCTGCAGTGCTGAGCTACCCGCCGGTACAATAAACTTTATGGGTGAAGCAGCCGGTGAAGCAAGATGTATACCCTTTCGGCTGCTTAAGCTAATTTGGGCTGCACGTCCATCTCTCCGCCACAACTGGAGCCAGCCTTGGTTCAAAATAATAAACCCGCAAGTCCAAGCTGACGAGGAATCTGGGGATTGCGCTTTCTGCACCATACGTCACATCCAAGCGCTGAACCAAGAAATCACATTCTCTGCTCTGGTTGCTGAAGATTTTCATTCTTTACAAGGACGTTATGCCATGGAGCTCATCTGTGATAGACGGTTCTTCAAGGACCCGACGATGGCACCAGATGATGTCCCTCGCTACCTCTTCTCCTCTATCCAGCGACCGCAGCGGAGACCCTTCCGACAAACTCTGAAGGAGTCAGAGAAATCAAAGGAACCGACCTCGACAACCGAGCAAAGCAAAGACAATATTGATCCTTTGTCTGCCATCAAACCATCTTTCCCAGACTTTGATCTCAGTGCTTGCAAAGGCCTCTCCGACTACGAACTACGTCTCATCATGTTAAGGCTTTCTTTTGAGAAAGATGAACTCGTGTTCATGTCTGGTGACATTCTCATAATGGCAGACACTCTTTGAGAAACTTTACAATTTAAAGGATCACTCTCTGTAAGCCTAATGGCCACTTACCAATTTCTCCTAGGCCAAGATAACCCCACAACATATATGGCGTCTCCTTATTTGAAGGATGACCTTTTAAAGCTAAAGCACTTCGGCGCAGATGAAACACTAATCTCCTATCTACAACACACAACGCCGAAGTTCATCATGCTACCCTTCCTCTATCATGAACACTGGCTGCTCCTGGCAACAAACCTACCAGAAGGAACAATTACAATTTATAATAGTTCCGACAGCCAGTACAATCCACAACAAAAGAATTATGTCGTGACGCCAAAAACACCCACGGAGGTTGTAGAGAAAGAATGTGCTGAAAAATTAATCGATTTTCTAAGTCAGCACACAAAAGCTTACGACAAAGAACATTTTCACCGCCCTTCCTTCTGCAACAAGTGTCCCCAACAAATTCGACAATCAAACGACTGCGGCTTCCATGTCCTCTATTGGATCTACACCATCATCATTCTTCAGAAACCAGTAGAGGATATGAATGACGTAGACTATCACGCCCTGCGAGGACAATTTGTAGCTAAACTCCTTCAAGCACCAGGGGCAAGCACAAAATTCACTTAGCCTGCGGCCCTTGTCCTCGTACTACTCCACCTATCACTTTGACACTCTGAGGATAGAGTGCGTGATAAGTTAGGGGGGGGGTACATTAGACAAGGGCGAGGTATCATCTCTATATCCTTCTTTCTCCATCTTCTCCTATTTTTTTTTGTATAAATTTTCTCAGTTTCCGTTACACCTTTAGCTTCTTAAGAATGGTTCATCTTTAGAATAAAAGTCACCCTCAACTAACTTTAGAATCAGGTTAGTCCTCAAAAGTAAAATAGCACTTAGACATACAATGGCGACTTAATAATATCTCTCCACCTTGGGTTTTCATGCTTTTGTTTCACTTCTATATCTGACTCTCCACAAGGTCAATATCAAGGCAGAAATAAGCCGAGCTCTCAAGGACGAGAGGGGTATCAGGCAACTTCCGAATTAAGAAGTCTTGCAAGCGGACCACACAATAAGTGCATGTTGAAAAACTCTAAGAACAACTTTTCTCTCTTCAAATAAAAGAGGCTTGGCCGCCCAAAATAAATTCCAAAAGTAATCCCCAAATTCCAAGCCTGTGAGTTTTTCGAATAAAAGCCAGAGTGTTGAATGAAAACATGAGAGTTGTGCCATGCATAAGGACTTATAAGAAGAGCCAATAAAGGTCTCACCCGGCCGGTACATTCATCTGCCCTCATAAAGGCAGATGTGTCGTGCCCGGTAGTGGGACCCTAAGGTTTCTAAATATAAGAGAAGGCTGATAAAGAGCTTACCTGGCCGGTACATTAAGCGACCCTCATGAAGGCAGATGTGTCGTACCCGGTAGTGGGTCTCTAAAAAGCATAGACAAGCCCTCTCCCACAAAAAGGGAGAGTTACACTTTAAGCCTTTAGCCAACCCTCATACCCACTCTAGTTACCGGTAGGTTCCTCAGAGAGATATAAAGCTGATTAGAGTCAACAACATGCACAGAATAAAAAGTGGTCCCAATGCAAGCTACGAGATACGGAAGGAACTTGAGACCCATGCATCTCTCAAAAACCTAAAAGAGTCAAGGCAAGCAATAAGATCCGATATGATTTGAGGAGAACTCAGGTTGAATATTGAAACAAGAGTATGGAAACCCTAACTAAATAAAATCGCCTCGCCACTGCATGCCTTAGCTCTATCTAACTTGAGGACAAGCTAGACTCTAAGTTAGGGGGGGTGATAACCTCTCACTTTGTGATGCTATTTTATTATTTTTCCCTTGTTTTCCATACTCTTTCTTAAATAAATTAGAAAGAATCATTAAATCTTTACCTTATTGCTGACACATCAATAGATTACCTTTTCTCTTCTTTATCCTTGCAGAAAAAACACAAAAAAATTACAAAAAAACCCCCAAACGGTCCCAAGACCGTTTAAGGCCAAACGGTCTCAAGACTGCATGAACTCTAAACGGTTCCGAGACCGCATAAGCTCAAACGAGTCCAGTGCCCAAACGAGTTTGGCGCCCAAACGGGTCCAGCGCCCAAATGAGTTCGGCGCCCAAACGAGTTCGGCGCCCAAACGGGTCCGGCCCAAACGAGTTCGGCGCCCAAACGAGTTCGGCGCCCAAATGGGTCCAGTGCCCAAACGAGTTCGGCGCCCAAATGAGTTTGGCGCCCAAACGGGTCCAGCACCCAAACGTGTTCAGCAACCAAACGGGTCCAGCGCCCAAACGAGTTTGGCGCTCAAACGGGTCCAGCGCCCAAACGAGTTTGGCGCTCAAACGGGTCCAGCGCTCAAACGGGTCCAACGCTCAAACGGGTTCAGCGGCCAAACATGTTCAGCGCCCAAACGGGTTCAAGACCGTTTGGGCTCCACTTAAGCCTATAAATAAGACCCAAAGGGGTCCTCAAGGGGAGAGAACTCTCAGACGCCCAAATGCTACCTCTCCAGTTCCAGAGCACTCCCATCTTTCATCCATCGCCCCAAGGCTGCCAGTTTGAGATCCACGTTCCATCTTCAAGCTACCTTCTCTCTCAACAACAAAGAAGGTGGGAAGATAAGATCCATCATCAAAGCATCTACGAAGTGCGAAGATCGTTGCTCTCTTCACCAAGGGTTCATCCTTCCCTCCTCTGTGGAGATGATGTTCTTTCTCTCTCTTCTCGCCTCCTTCTTTGTCCTTGATATGAGCGAGTAGTCTCATTCACTAGGGTGCGGGGAGTAGCCCCGCTACCCATGTTTTCATTTCATGCAATGTAATTCAACTGTTTGCAATAGAGATACTCTCCTTTTCAGTTCAACATCAATTGTTAAATGAATGCTTGTTGCTTGATCATCAACTTGTATTACCTATTGTCTTTCGGTATGAATTGTCTACGTTTGTACCCTTAGATCTGAATATCGATTGAAAGTTGGTTTTGGATGTATGTAGTCACCATACGTCTGTTTCGGTATCTAGGAGTGCTTTCATGAGTGGAGTAAACTCACTCCCATCGTTTCACTTTCATACTATGAAATGGAATCAATTGACGTATGAAAGTGCAACCTTGGTAAGGTCGAGGAACACACTTCATGAAGAAGTAATGCAAAGAAAGTGACCATTCATTATGGGATGGCTGGCGTTGCAATACTCCACACTTCTCGTAGTTAGTTATCCGAAAAGTAGTTAGTTATCCGAAAAGAAACTAAGTCTACAAGATACTAACTGATTAGAATCTCTTTGTAGGTTGTTTTATTATGTTGCATGTTTTGATCCATGTGTAGTGGCATGAAACCCGATAACATCCTAGTTGTTTTTAATCATTGTTTACAACCCTAATTTCTAATTTCTTGCTTTTACTTTCCTCACACTTAGTTTAAACAACCAAATCAAACTTTCGATCTAAATATCAACCGTTAAGTAATTAGGTACGAATAAAATGTTTTCCATCTTGATTTTTCTAATCAAGACCGTTGTCCCAAGGATTCGACCCTTAAACTATACTACGATAAGACTTCCGCGTGTCCTAGCACATGTGGGTGGAGATCTTACCATAGTACAAGCAAGGCTAAACCTAGAGATTCATCATCTCTAGGATTTTTAGTGGCGTTGCAAAACTCCATCAGTCACGGTATAAATTGATGACTTCGGGGGAGTCCAAAACTGGTTCTCCTGCCAAGGTGATGTGGTATCTACCTATAATATCACAGTTTCAACGCTTGTTTGCCAATCTGATAGATGCAAAGAATTTGAGGTGGCATGCAGATGTTAAGAAAATAATGATGGAATCCTACGACATGCGTCTGATTCCCCACAGTGGAAGAAGATTGATCTATTGTACCCTGAATTTGGTGAAGAAGTCTGGAATCTAAGACTTGGGCTTTGTACAGATGGGATGAATCCGTATGGGACATTGAGAAGCCAACATAGCACTTGGCCAGTCATGCTTGTTATATACAATCTTCCTCACTGGATGTGTATGAAAAATAAGTACGTAATGTTGTCGTTGTTGATATCGGGCCCTAAACAACCTGGAAATGATATCGATGTTTATCTTGAACCTCTCATTGATGACTTAAAGAAACTCTCAGGTGAAGGTGTGATGACCTATGATGCTTCATGAAGAGAGACATTTCGTTTGCATGCTATTTTGTTTTGTAGTATTAATGACTTTCTAGCAAATGGGAATTTGTCTGGATATAGTGTCAAAGGAGCTAAAGTGTGTCCTATATGTGAAGAGAACACTGATTCAACAAGACTAAAACATGGCGGTAAGAATGTATATCTCAGTCATCGAAGGTTTCTTACAAAATTCCATCCGTATCATAGGAAGCACAAAGCATTCAATGGATTGAATGAGGAACAGAGTGCACCTAAACCTATACCAGGGGAGGTTGTTTATGAAAGAGTAAAAGACTTTGTCAATGAATTTGGTAAGAGATAACAATGTACTATGGCCACATGGAGTGACAAATCTTTATTCAAGAAGAATTCAATATTTTGGGATCTTCCTTATTGGAGTTGTTTGACAGTCAGACATTGTATCGATGTCATGCACGTTGAGAAAAATGTCTGTGATAGTGTCATTGGTACTTTGTTGAATATACCAGGTAAGACTAAAGACGGGATAAAATCCAGATTGGGCCTACGTGAAATGGGAATAAGGTCAGAATTAATAGAATTTCGTGAAATGGGAAATCGGAGAACATACTTACCTCCTACTTGTTACACATTGCCTAGAAAGGAGAAGAAAGCTTTTTGTGAATGTTTGGTAAATGTTAAGGTGCCACAAGGTTACTCACCCAACATCCGTAGATTGGTATCAATGAAAGATCTGAAGTTGATAGGTCTTAAATCTCATGATTGTCACACTCTAATACAACAAATATTGCATGTGGCAATTAGATCTATATTATCGAAGCATGTAAGGTTTGCGATCACCAGACTTTGTTTCTTTTTCAAAAGTCTATGCAGCAAAGTTATTGACCCTGATACTCTCGATAATTTGCAAAGAGAAGTGGTTGTTATCCTATGTCAGCTTGAGATGTATTTTCCTCCGTCGTTCTTTGATATCATGGTACATCTTGTTGTCCACTTGACTAGGGAAGTGAAAATGTTGGGACCAATTTTCTTGCATTGGATGTATCCCTTTGAATGATACATGAGCATTTTTAAAAGTGATGTTCGAAACCGTTATCGGACTGAAGGGAGTATTATTGAGGGTTATTTGGCGAGAGAGGTTATGGATTTTTGCAATGACTTTCTCAGTGGTAATGACACTTCTGGTAATGACAAGAATATTAAGGAGCAATTTGGCAAAGGAATTTTGGGATCACAGGTGAAAGTAATCAGCCGTGATCAGTTGGAACAAGGTTACTTGTATATTTTACACAACATGGACGAAGTGAGTGTTTATATCGAGGAACATACCAATTTCATCAAGAGACAATATCCTCAAGCCAATACAATGTGGCTTGCTAGAGAGCATAACAAGACATTTATTAAGTGGTTTGAAGATAAAGTATTACATCAACTATCTCAAACAACAGATGATATTACTAAAACTATCAAATGCCTCACCTTTAAACCGAAATTGAATGTTATGCCTTATGAAGGGTATGACATTAATGGATTCACATATTACACAAAGTGCCAAGATGATAAGAGTGTCGTCCAAAACAGTGGGGTCACCCTTCAGGCGTCGACTATGTTTTTTGCAAGTGCAAAGGTTAAGAGTCCATGTGAAGCTAAAATGTCATATTACAGTGTCATTGAAGACATATGGGAGTTTGACTACATAGATTTCAGAATTCCGCTCTTAAAATGTAATTGGGTTGATAACACCAAAGGAGTTATAGTGGATGAATTGGGTTTCACTTGAGTGAACTTTGAAAAGATTGGCGAGAAGGGTGAACCATTCATATTGGCATCACAGGCGAAACAAGTATTTTATATCGATGATCCTGCAAATGATAAATGGTCGGTTGTTCTTCATGGTAAAAGACAGTTCATTGAAGATCATATAGATGAAGAAGAGTACTATGATAAGTATGATGACTCCAGTCCATTCTCAGTTGGGTTGCCAACACCAGAAAATATTGAAGCTAATGATGACTTGTATGTGCACGGAGATCACAATGAAGGATTGTTACACTGAGCAAGTGGCAGGCATCTCAGACTGCCACTTAGCAGACAGTACCTATGTCATCCCGCTCTACTCCTACTGTAGAGGTTGGGAGTAATCCTGTAGACCCACCACCTAGCACATCCAATATAAGCATTTTTATGACATAATAACTAGTCTTTTCAAGATGATATGTTTTCAAGATGATATGTATATATGTATATAACATTCTTTACACAAAAATTTGTAGGGGTTGAAGCCATGCCGTCTAAAACGTAAAGAATTTGTCATTGCAGAGGCGTCGGCTTACCCATCCCTACCAGGGGAAATGTTTGATGGGTCTCCATTACCAGCTGGTTGGGTTTGTGTGAGCCCGCTACATATATTCCCCAACTGGATAGATCTTCCATTGTCACATGCCCACCCAGATTGTGAAACGCTTGGTGAGGCAGAAGGCAGAGTGATATTGTGGCCAAAAGTGGCTATCCTCTATACTGAAACTGTATGGTAAATTTACATTATGTTAAATTGTTAGTGTGTGTATATGATGTCAGTTGATCTGAAATTATATATATATATATATATATATATATATATATATATATATATATATATATATATATATATATATATATATATATACAGGTTAAAAAGAAGACACCCACAACATCTAGGCCTCCACCTCCACCTCCTACATTACCAAGTTGGGTTCCACAGGACCTACCTGTCCCGTTAGGTCCTGATTGTAGGGGTATGGCAATATGGTTAGGCGAACATGATATAAATTTCCCTATAATTATTTCTATAGATGCGGATGCTACAGGTCAATCATACGAAAGCAACCTATTTATATAAGATATTTTGGAGTTGTTTTGATATGATTGGCTGAATACATATGTGATAGAGCTATGGATAAGGTGAGATCTTCTTTATACATCCATATATCCATTGTAGGATCTGGTGATCTGGTTTCTTATTTATTAATGCATACATAATACATGTTTTACAGCTACTTAGACAAGATATGTGCAAATTTTTCATTCGAACATGTAGGATTTTTGATTCCATCTTTGATTAGTCTAGTAGCTAAAGACCCTCCGTCCGTTCAACAATACTGCTGTGATGCTTTTACAAGTTTTGCTCAAAATAAGAAGACGTTGATAATAACTCCATTCAATGTGGAGTAAGTTTACTTTGCTTATAATTTGGACTTAAGAAAATTACATTTTTATTGTGGATTTTGAGTTATTAATTTTTAACTTTTTTACCTCTAGTGGTATGCATTGGGAGTTACTAGTTATTGTCCCCGAGACATTCACTGTCTATTATCTAGCTCCTAAGGGGACTAAATTGAATTCAAAATATGGACACAAAATGAAAATGACATTATTCCGGCGAGAAATATTTAATTTTCATATCCATTAACATATGTTATTACATTACTATTTAATTATGCAATGTAATGCGTTACATTAACATGTAGGGGTTTAGATGAGTTCAAAAAGACTGGAGGAAAGGTCCCCAGGAAAAAGAACCAGCAAATAATTTGGACAAATGTGGAAGTAAGTTCCCGACTGTAATGTATATATTATTTATGTGAACAATGCTTAATTAGTTGTATTTTTTAATATTTTGTATGTTTCAATTTATAGTGTGCTACACAAGACAACAGATGGGCATGTGCATACTATGTGATGCGATTTATACACATGATTATCAAATATGCCACAGTGGACATCGATACCATTCCTAAGGTATTATATATAGTCTCATTAGATAATATGAAATATATCACTCTTATTTATATATTATTAATTATATATATACATCATTCTCTTTGCAGGTGTTTAAAACTGACCACAATACAGGAAAGGCCTTACCAAATGTACATGCTCCCTATACGACGGAAGAATTAAATGATGTAAGAGAAGAATGGGCAACAACCATACAAGTAGTGGGGGTTTTAACATATAATTGGGATGTTGATAGTGAATAATGACTAAAGAATGATATTTTGTAAATGAATTTCTAAATTATAATATGTGTGAATGTTTCTACATGTCTGAATGTTTCTACATGTGTCTGAGTGAAAATGAATGAAACTGTTGGTTGCTATATGAATGTTTCTACATGTGTGAATGTGAAAATGAATGGAACTATAGATTGCTACATGACTGTTTCTACATGTGTGAAAATCGAATGGAACTGTAGGTTGCTAAAAGTGTGAACATTTATGTTGTTAATTTTGCAGGTTTGTGGCCTATTGTTGGCTGATATCAATGGATGTCGTAAAACCTGCAGTTCATAACTAAACTACAGGTTTCTCATCCTACGACCAGCCACAGTAGGTCTGCAGACTGACAGAAAATAAAATAAAATAGGCTTTGGTTATTTGTATAAAACTGACGACAAATGGTTACAGTGTCAGTTGCCCTACTAGTAACTGACGTTGATTTCCCTAATGAGGCCAGATGCCACGGCTGTGCTGGCCAGCACGGTCGTGGCAGTGGGCCAGACACCGCAGTCGTGATGGCCAGCACAGCCGTGGAAGCGGGTGAGATGGCGTCAGTTATCACTAATAAACTGACGCCGATAGTGCCCCAGATGGCACCCTTTTTGTGGAGCGAAGGTATATGGCGTCAGTTTCAAAGCTAATAACTGACGCCTATACCCCCTGCTGGCGCGTTTTCGGTGGCACGCGAAGGGTTGTGGTGTCAGTTTGAGAAACGACGCGTAACAGTTGGGCTTTTAGCGGCGCCCACATAGGTGTCACTTAAAAACCGACATTAAAGGCCTTAAATAACCGACACTAAAGGCCGGTTATGTACTAGTGGATCTCCCATGCTTTGTGGAGACTCTCTCCAAGTTTTGTGTGAAGGAAGTGATTTTTTGCATATTTCGAATAGTTCTCTCGGTGGAGTAAAATTTAGTGACAAAAGCATCCGCAAGGGGCCTTCATCCATCTATGGACTGGTGGGGTAAGTTAAGATACCAGGATAAAGCTTTGTCTTCAAGAGAGAAATTGAATCCCTTGCAATATATGACTTCTTAAGGCACTCCCCTCATCTTGATAGTATCACATATATTTTTGAAGGCGTCAACATGATGGTAAGGATTATCGTTCTTTAAATTCCCTCTGAAGGGCTTGTTTTGGATCATTGATATTATGGTAGGTTTCAACTCAAAATTAGCCGCATTGAAGTACAGGATGAAGATTGGGAATCTTGACTCACTGGTCCTAGTTGCGGCTAGATCTCTAAGAGTTTTCTCTTCCTCATCATCTTCACCGTCACTGTTCTGGTCATTACGTTCACATTCATTATCACGTTCACGTTCATGGTGATTCTTGTGGTGCCTCCTGCGGTAGTGGTGATGGTGGTGATGGCGATCTTCCTTGCACTGCTCTTCCTCATGGCAATGATCATCTGAGTGACAGTCTTCCCTTTATTCTTCTATCTCATGTGGTAGTCGATTGTATTGAACCCTTGCATTCTGATCTTCTCCAGTAAGACTACCGTCCACACGAGGCGGCATGACGTCTTGGAGTGAAAGTGAAATGTTGAATAAATCTGCTTCCCTCTAGGATCCCTAAATAGATCACACAGCCGATTTAGGAAATTGGACATGTTGAAATGAAATACTCTATGTGATTGTAGGGTTGCAGGCTTAGAGTTTTGTGCAGTCAAGCTTATGGATAAGCTTGAAGCACGAGAGTATAGTGAGTAGACTTGTTTTCTTAGTAGTACCATTTTGCATTATACTCGACAACAGTTCCACAAAGTTGACCGACCTAAATCACACGTCCAAAGAAGAGCGAATCTAAAGTAGTCAAACTCTTAAATTTATAACTCGACACTCAGGCCCCCACAACTATTATACGGGGTCCGATGTAATAGATCAGGGTCGAACCACATGGACAAGTTTGGTAAATGCCAAAATGGTGAAGCCTTAGACTCAGATACACCACACAAAAGGTACATAAAGATGGTGTTCTCTAGGAATGATGGTACTCCATACAACGTGATAAAAAAACAAAAGTAAGAAAATAAAATAACAAAATAAAGTCAAATAAGAAATTTGTAATAAAAGTATGGGAGGGATCTTGGATGGGGTTTCACCTACTAATATCTCTCGCTAAAATGCATAACTCACACCCCTTTTGTATACCCTTAGAAAGATTATAAGAAATCATCATATATATATATATCTATTCCCTCCTCTCTTGAGCTTAGGATAGATCTACAGTATAAGGTTGTCTCCCTCTGGAGATGACAAACAAACAACCACAAAACAAACCATATGATCATTACCTTTAGTACTCCAACATTTTCATGCATTCATACTACTCCATAACACTTAGATAAGGTTAGTGCTACTCTTTCATGGCACCAACAATCATACACCACAAGATGGTAGCTAGGCATGCTAGTGAATCTTTAATAACAAGAGTATGGAGATAATCGTGATAAGAGCATATATATATATATATATATATTTATTCAAAGGGGTGCAAGTATATACATGTTGGGAGAGCCTTAGTGGAAACTCCCAAACCAAGTTAGATGTTTAGCCACACATGTTAACGAACAACATAAAGAAGTTACAAATGCAGGGATACATCAAGAATAATAAAGTGGGGGAGGGATACATCATGGGGAAGATAATAGATCTGGAGAGAGAGGGAGGTGATACACCAATGTACTCCTTCAGATCTAGATCTAGTGTGGGCATGGAAGATAGCAACTCCTTCCTTCAAAGAAGAGGATGGTAGACCTTCTCTCTCCTCCAACGTTTGTCTTTAGAGATCCAAGGCCTCAAGAGATGGGTGAATATGACTCTAGAGTTTGTTAGCACATCGTGGCCCCTGATGATCTTCCAATGTGTGGAGTCGGGGACCTATTTATAGATGCTTCCCACTAACTTAGCTCGTAGTCACAGTCATGACATATTAGCTAGTCGTGACCATAGTCGTGGTCGTGATGGTGAGGCATTGTGTGAACGCAACTCCTTGGGAGGTTGTCATGTATCTGTGGTTGTCATTGTTCCTTCCTTTCAGTCGCAACAGATGTCACGGTTACAACACGTCATTTTGGTCGCAATAGGTATCACGATTGGGATAGGATGCCTCCAATCACTCGTCAGTCGCGGTCGCGATGCTTGCTGATTGTGCAATCACGATCACGACGTGATACACGCCTTTTCTCTTGCTAGATTGGTATGAGCCTACATTGGACATAAAAGGTATGTAATTCAGATTTTTGCCCTAAAATGCTCATATGAGCAGAGAAAATCCATGAAAGATATGCTAGAATAGGAATAAAACATATGTAAAAAGTTCACAAAATGAAATGTTATCAGTAACATATTTAACATGAACTTAAAAGATGATTAAATGAGCTAAACTAAAAGATGCATTATAATGAAACTGAAGGCATGGACCACTTACCTAGTCCAATAGAAACACTCGCTCCTAGATTCTTGGTCTCAAAACTTTAGTCTTCTTGTATTTATAACCCATAATCCTAATTATTATCTTATAAACCCTAATTAGGTTAAGTCTTATAATATGAGAAACTAGAGTTAGAATCATGACTCCTAACCTATCCCAATGGCTTGTATCAAAAAATTGATCAAAAATCATACAGTAGTCGACTTCATTGGAGATACTAATAACAAGATATAAAACTTCTATAGTCAACCAACCAGGATATAGATAAATCAAATTAGCATAACCTGGGTTTGGATAAAACAAAATAGAAAGACAAGAAATACATTTGGCATTATCCTTGACTTTAAGTGTGAAAAGGGGCATATCTGTAAAAGAAACATCATCACAACATATCTCAAAAACATTCAAAGACCTAAATTTGGAGAACATCATCGTGACACATCAAATAGTTTTACAGTACCTCATGCTACCTTTTCCTTCTATCCCCAACACCAAACCTCTTCTCCTAAAACTCATGGTGCACACAATAGCCTCTTGGATCCTAAGTCTCCAATCAACAACACACCCCCATGACAGGAAACGCAACCGCTTGCCGCCCAGGTGTTTCCCTCAACAACATTGAATAATCAATCCCTTGTTGGGGGTCTGAAGGAGCTCTGGACTTCTGACCACTTACCTGCTTGCTGGAGAACTAGAGGAGAAAGAGACAGTTGGCTGCTATTGATCTTGTGAAATTTGAAGCACCTCCACTAGACGCACTGAAGAGTTTGCCTCCACCTACGATGTAAAATTAAGAAACCAGTTCGACCAAAAAATATCTCCATCTTTGGCGAGATGGTCAGAGTTCATGGATTTAGCATATGAGTAACACACAATGTCTTGAAATATCAAAAAAGGAAAATAGAAGCCAAGGATGCCTACCAGAAAAACAATTTGAAGATGGTTGTTTGTAGTGCTTTCTCTATGTTGAAGCCACCCGAAGGGAAAAATTGAGGTTGACATCCTTCTCTGCGATGACTCGTATGAAATTGGCAACTTGGGAGGATAGCATGAGGCCTGACGAATCTACAGGGACCCCCTTGAGTCAAATAGATGATGAAACTTTGGAACGTCCTTAGCATCAATAAGAGAAGAGAAAAGGACCTTGGGCGTTCCACCGAGAGAGAGAGAGAGAGAGTTAGGGCTAGATGATTGGCATATATAGGTGTAGAAACACCTCTTGGATCAATTGGAAAAGTTACTTTGCTGAGATTAGATCTGGATAGAGTAGAAAATCAAAGTTTTGAGTCTACTCGATTGTGGGGTTATGTTCCTTCAGAGTCCTAATTGACATGGAATGTAGGTGACAAGGGATTCACCCTCCGACCGTCATCCTATAGATGAGGTGGTGTTGTGTAGATAAAAACAATCCACGATGGTACATGATGGTCTGAATGAAGCAGGACTCTGGGAAAGAAGAAGTTAATGCACAAATTATGTCAGTCTGACATCAAATTAAGCTTGACGATATGAAATTTCCCTTAATACATCAAATATCAGTGTTATATGAGCCTTAAATGTATAGAAAACTCTAAAAATTGTTTGAGGGGTCAAACACGGTCAAAAAGCTCTCAAATTTTAACCATAGCTCCCCACTACCATGTAGAATATTATTGTGGGATTATATTCCAAAATTTCTCAATTGAAATTCTTAGTATTCAAATTTGGTTTAAACCACCACAATTCCTACTAAATCATAGGAATAACATTCACTTTCCAAAATTGGCCATGGTTCTTATTTCATCATGATCTTTATCATAAAATTTGTTTCATCACTTATTATGCCCTCAAAAGGCATAAATTACACTTTAGCAATTCTAATATAATAACCATAAAAAACTTACATGTGAAATTAAGGATGTGACAATCCTCCCCTCCTTATAAAAGTTTCATCCTCAAAACTTCAGGAATGGAAAAGCTCTGAGTAGTTGTTACATATAACCCATGTTACATGATCTTTGGATGTGGATTACATAATTTAGAGGATAAAATCTAGTGATAAACTCAGAAACCTCATAACTAATTCTAGTTCCACTGTCTTTCAAAAATACCACACAAATACCTTCACTCTAGTGTACTAAGAACTCCAACACACCCTAATTGTACCATTTGTTTTATTTACATGACTTTATTGATCATGAAAAGTGATGCTGACGTTATTAAGAATCAAGCTTATAGGTAACATGCAAGCATTATCATATTTCTAGGATTATCCTTTGAACTTATGAACAAAACATTATTCTCCATAATTAATCATACATTACTCGCAATACTACTCCAAACGTGCATTATTATCTCCTCACCTATTATGAAACATGCCTCAAAGAAATCCATTATACTTATACTATGTATAGTTTAGGACTTACATGCCATTTTATAATTATGATCATCACTTAACACCAAGTTACACCATACCAATTTCATGCACTTGAATACTATTTTAGATATACTCAATGCTTTAGCCTAGTGTCAAAATTTTCATGCAAGGTTTCAACATAAATAGGATCCATTTAAGTCTCATATATTCTATACTCAAGTCATTCCCACTTTCTTCTTTGCTGATCATATAGTACACTGACTTAAGTTATAAATGACCTTTCAGCATGGTTAAAATCTTAGAGTCCTGATTTTTTCATTGGTGGTATGAACCATTCACCATCATGTTTTGGGCTAACCTCCCTCCTAACACCATGGCTGAAACTATAGTTATCCTTTATCTTGAGAAACTAAGATAGTGATTTAAGATAGTTAATTTTTTTTTTCCTTTGTAGGCTTAAAATTAAACATTAAAAATTACCTCATGATTAATTATCATTATCGACCACTATACTTGTAATTATTGAGTTAAAAAAAGTGATTTCTCAACATAAACTTGCACAAAAGTACTCATTGCTCCAAAGAGCTTATTGAACACCCAAGTGCTCATTTCATCAAGCACCCATTAACATTGGAGGATCACCAAGTTAACATTACTTTTAATAACTTTGTCTATTATACCATGGTGCTCTTAGATAGATTAGCTGAAGCTATTTTTTGTCAGTCTTTTACCATAAAACCATTATTATCCGTAGGAGTACTAAATGAAACATTAATCAATCACTTTTTCTAAGCTCTAGCTTATATAAACATCATGAAGAACCTCACAATATTATGTTCTTGGACCGCTAATCTATTAAACTGCATTACTTATACTACTATATACCTTATATCATCAATTAATATAACACTATTCATGTATCACCTCAAAAGGTACTATGGATAATCCTAGTCATCATCATACTATCCCATTTACAAACTTAACTCAAAGCACAACATGATTTGACCGTCATCAAATATTCCCCAAAAAGATTCACTAGTGTCTTAGGTTACTCCTTAAAACCATGATTCTAATACATAGTGAGTTCCTTAATATTCATTATACCTAGTAAGAAAATATTTAATTTACTCCAAATCATTGAACCAGTAAACCAACAACGATGAGATCTACTCCTTAAAAGTATGCCTCAAAATATCACACTACTTAGTGTGTCCTTACTTGTCATTCTTAATATAAAATTAACATCACAAAACATCTCTGACCATGATTCATTAAATAGATTTAAGTATGTATCTTCTCATTATTAATCATTACATGAATTATATGTATGGACATCTATACTTGGAACTAATATGATCTGATACACAACATGGTACACACACATATAGGTTGTTCTTCATCCTATGACGAGAGCCACCTTAAACATAAGTTTCCATATTCCTACCACATGATGTCGATGGCTATAAAGACTAAGTCCCACTAAATAGTTCTATAGTTGAAGTCTAGGGTAGAGTCCCAGATAAAATTTTCATCAATTACTTAAAACTTTTGGATTTTCATCCACATAGGCATTTATGGTCATGAAACAAGGTGTAGATGCATGTTACACTATTATGATATTAAAGTTTTAATATGTACAAGAACATATACATTGGTGAAAAGCATTTATATTCATTTACTTTATAGATGTATTACCTCAATGTGTTTCATGATACATGTACATCTACTTTGCACAAGTAAGAAACATAATCTTGTTTTAACTGAAGTCAACCATGACATTGGGATTTTCATAATCCTTTCCACACCGTAAAGTACCCATACACAAACACATTAGGGTATTATTCAAAACAAGACATTATACTCTTTCTTCCTAGGTTAGGATCCGTAGTTATAAATAATAAGTCCTCGACATACTTACACATATTCCCTTAATTTTTAAGAAATATATTTTACTTTACTTTTCATGAATGACTTAATTCTCAACATTCCTCAACTATTTTTAGATAACCTAGAGCATGCATTACTAAGAAGCCTTACTATTGAAACTTTAGGGTATCCCAAGCCCTTAAGCTATTATTCTAAGACCATTATTGTATTCTTTATATTAGAGAATCTACTATCAATCATGATTTGTGAACTTCTACTTAGTTTTTAGTTTTCGTACCATCTTGATCAAGTGGCCACATGTACGGGTTCCTAGGATTAACTTTTTATGTCATCTCTTGACACATACTCACAAATATATGCATCTAAATATGCTAGATCATATTATACTCATCCCCAACATCCCCTAGTACAAGTGTCCCATACCACAAGCACCTGAAGGAAAGGATTAGTATAATAAGATTATTTGTTTCATAATATATCCTCTAAGGTTCTCAATTTATATGAGTTCCATACCAAAAACTATTGAGAAAGAAACATGACACTATGAGCTATGAAGTTATCACTCAAAACCCATTACACACATACACTTAACCCGAAATTTACTTACCCATCTTGGCTCTTGCATTCTATATGTAACAACTTTGATTTTCTAAAACATTAAATCGTGATAAAATACGTCTTTCATTTCATCCTATCACATATAATTTCTCACTATTTCATAATTATCACATCTAATTTATTTGATATTTCATCCTACTTGATTTGAAAGGTAGACCTTTTAGTCTAGGGTATAACATCACGCCAATTAGGATATTCTATATCCTCAAACTCCCATGATTTCTTAAAGTGAGGGATTATGTTAATATATACCTATATACTGAAGAGGATCTTATTACTAATACTTCATCCAACTTCACTAAGTCTTACACTTAGGACTCATCTAAGAGGTGAAGACTATAAGAATGTGAGAATCTTTCCTAGTGACCATCTGTATCATTGCCCTGATACCACTTTTGTAGCATCCCCCAAGTGCAATCCATAGAACAACGCCAGGGAAGCATGGACCATAAAGATCACACTCGGGTAATGTCATAAATAACATATATAATTCATTACAATAATAAAAATAACTTTTGAACAAGATATCATTACATTAATTCTCATATACACATTCTTTTCATGACACTTACAACAAGAGCATGATACATGATAAACTAGTGAACTAGTTAAACCTCCTTGGATCACATAGATGGCGCCCCACCAGGTCAAACTCATACATAGATCCTCGATCTAGTCCTTACATGTCAGATAGCTTTATCCTGTAGGCTTGCTCCTAGCTACGGGCATCACGCCTCCAACCATGCATTCAACAAACTGATTATAAGTGGTTGGATTTCAATAAATATATGAACCTAACATAAAATAAACCTTAAAAACTAATATGAACATGCATAAACATTAATTATGGCTCAAGGATGCATTCTTCACTTGATTAAACTTTCTTATTAGGGCACCTACTCAATGAACCATATCTGAATTTGATCTCACAACACATACAAGGTGAGAAGGCCTTTGAACACATTGAAAGTGAACAGAGTTGGGATTGAACCCAATAAAAATAAACATACCGAACACACTGAAAGTGTACACAATTTTCTGAACACACTAAAAGTAAATTGGAACATAAACATATCGAAGACACTGAAAGTGAACAGTCTTCTAAACACACTGAAAGTGAACATGAACATAAACATACCAAACACACTAAAAGTGAACAATCTTTTGAGCACACTGAGAGTGAACAACAATATAAACATACTAAACACACTAAATTTGAACACACTAAAAGTGAACATGGATGGGATTGAACCCAATAAAATGAAGGGGCTCATGAGGAACCAACCATCCATAAAAAGGTTGATGAGTAGGGCCTAGTTATTTGTTCTTAATTTGATATGATCTGATCTAATATAACTTAGGGTTTTCACCCATAATTGCATTTTTGATCTTATACATGAAGAAGTATATTATTTTAACTATACTAATTTTAACATGAATCTTAATGCAGTGAATCTTTATAAGATATGCATATAATAATACCTCTTGAAACATTAAGGTACTCACATGGTAACATATATAACATTAACTTAAAAGATTATTAAGCGCGCTAAAATAAAAGATGAATTATAATGAAACTGAAGGCATGGACCATTTAGCTAGTCTAGTAGAAACACTCACTCCTAGATTCTTGGTCTCTAAACTTTAGTCTTCTTGTAATTATAACCCAGAATCCTAATTATTATATTATAAACCCTAATTAGATCAAGTCTTATAATCCATGAAACCAGAGTCAAAATCATGACTCCTAACCTAGACCAATGGCTTGGTATAAAAAAACTAATCAAAATCATTTATTACTGGACTTCATTTGAGATACTCATAACAAGATATCAAATTTCTAAAATCAACATTTCAGGATATAGATAAATCAAATTAGCATAACCTGGGTCTGGATAAAACAAAATAGAAAGACAAGAAAGCCCTTTGATATTATCCCAGACTTTAAATGTGATAAGGGACATCTTTGTAAAAGCAACATCATTAAAACATAACTCAAAAACATTCTAAGATCTAAGTTTGGAGAACATCATCGTGACACATCAAATAGTTGTACAATACCAAGTGCTACCTTTTCCTTCCATCCCCAACACCCGACCTCTTCTCCTGCAACTCATGGTGCACAAAATAGCCTCTTCGAGCTTGAGGCTCTGATCAACAACACACCCCTAGGGAAAGAAACCCAACCGCTTGTCGCCCACACGTTTCCCTCAGCAACATCGAAGCCATCGATCCCATGTTGGGTCTAAAGGAGCTCTGGACTCCTGACCACTTCCATGCTTGCCAAAGAACTAGAGGAGAAAGAGAGAGTGCACCATCATTGGTCCTGTGAAAGTTGAAGCACCTTCACCCGAGCCGATGAAGAGTTTGCCTCCACCTGCGATGCAAAAGTAAGAAAACACTTGGATCAAAAATATCTTCATCCCCAACAAGACGGTCAGAGTTTGTGGATTCAACATATGAGTAAAGCAGAGTGTCTTGAAATATCAAAAAAGGAAACATAATCCAATGATGCCTATCAGTAAAATAATTTGAATATGGTTGTTTGTAGAGCATGCTCTAAGTTGTAATCATCGGAAGGGAAAAATTGAGTTCAACAACCTCCTCCGTGATCAGTTATAGAAATTGGGGACTTTAGAGGATAGAATGAGGCCCAACGAAGCTACATGGACCCTCTTGAGTCAATTAGATGGTCAACTTCTAGTCTATCCTTGGTGCCAATGAGGGGAAGGGAAAAGGGTTTTGGGTTTTCAACGAGAGAAATAGAGTTAGGGCTAGGCAATATGTATATATAGGTGCAGAAATACCTTGTAACATCTCAAAATTTTAAATATAAAAGTTTAGGGTCTTAATTGCAAATTTCCAACAATAAAGTTTGAAATCTTGGAATTCAATACAAGTTACCCAAATATTGAATCCTTTTCATGAAGTTTGGCATAAAAATAAAATGAAAATATGCTCCCTTATTTTCTATATAATTAAATGAGTTCTATACACATAAAAGGAAAACTAGCACTTCTCTCTCTTTGTGATAAAGTGGGTTTTCTATCTCTTTTATACTTATTCTTTTGGAACATTATAACCCTAAACCCTAATTTCAAAGAAAGATAATTTGATTAATCAAATATTAGAATCTCGAGCTCAAACTTTACCAACACCTAGGGTTTGCTATAATGAAGACATGGTTCATTTTTTGTATCAATCCAACATTCCTAGCTCCCTCTACATTTTTCTTCAAAGTTAATTCAATGTTCTCCTTTTAATTAAATTGTATACATATGTATCCCTAAAGTTGGATCAATTGTAAGGGCATTTAACCCTATCATGCAGGGGTATTAACCACCCATCCACAAGTTTCCCTAATGCCCTCAGGGCGCCATCATAGCCATCTGCGTGTGATCCCACAGATTCAGGGAGGATCGGACGGCTGAGGGGTCATCCCCAACCTCTAATTGACCCACAAGAACATGGATACAATCATGAGTTTTGAACACTAACCACGATCATCCTATCTACCCTCTTTTGTAAGAAACTAAGAAAGGCTTTGACTCCCCCTTGCCGCCATGAACTTGACAACACCTCGCACGATCCCTAAAGACCACAAAAACCTCCTCCACGACCACCACCAGTGACAACCTTCTCTTGCTTGCCCAACTCAAATTGGGCATCTATGAACAACTCCCCCTCACGCCTATTTAACCCCTCTCATACCTTCTCCTGGACCTCTTTAGTCAGTCGTACCTCACAATTCACTCACTCCTTGCCCCAGTAGCTCCACCCTCAAGCCAACCACTCTGATCGGCTCTGCCATGGAGTAAGTGTTGGACGAGCCCCCTCTCCCCTCCTCACCACAAATTGATCATTCCTCTAGCTTCGTGGTTCCTCAAACCACCTCTGCGGCACCTCAGGAGACCCCAACATCACCTGCAACCTACTTGCCTCACCTTCTTCATCATGAGCGGCGATATGCTCGGAACTCCTACATGACCCAACGCTCCATAGGGAGCCAAGCATCGGGATTGCCGCACTAACCCAAGAGAGTCCCACGAAGGTGAAGTAGATCTTAAATCCACACAAGAAGCACTCGGCCTCCATTTCGAGCTCGCCCGAGTTGATGACAGAGTTAGCAACTTTGCAAGAGGAGAAGAAGAGTGGGCCCTACCTTGCAGACTGGATCTAACTTGGACTAGTAAGGTAAATACAAGTCAGATCTCTAATATTCAATCGCGCAAAAACCTCACCACCATTGGATCTGAGCATCAACGATCCTCTTTAATCCCCTTTTCCTTTATTTGTTCCCATTTTGTCAATAATTACCCAAAAATACCCTGATCTTAGGAAAATCATAAGAAATCATAGGAATATCAGAAAAATGCAAATAAATATTTCTTTTTTATTAGAAAAACACGAGGAACACTAATCTGCCATCAGTTAACTGTAATTCAGACTCGTATTGATGCTCATACTCAAATGTGATTCTACCTTATTTAATTATTCAGAAAATACTTGAGCCTGATTAAATCACCAAATTCATGTGATTATATTCTTTTTGTGCTTGGATAATTATGGGATGTTCTTTTCCAATTTATGTAATGCAAATACCAGCAAAGATGAATTACTACTCTTTTTCCCCATTTGGCTTACCAAAATTATTATAATTATCCATCATGATCTAAAGACCACCAAATTGATCAAGAAATCCTACTCTGACACGATAATATCAAATGTGGACTCAAATCCATACTCCATGACTCATACTCTACTCTCATGACTCTAACTAAGAAAAGGGCCTTTTATGCTCTTTAAGAACTAAATGATGATTTTGCCAATATAGCTAATTAGTACCAAATCTCTTATAATTTCAGGAATACAAAGGTACCAGTGAGGAGCATCTCTGGACTCCCCACTTTTAAGTAGGAGGTACACCATTACCCATCACTTGGTATAGTATATGGTTGTAGTATACTTGTAAAAGGCTTGGCATATGATATTGTTTGAAATAGATAGTTATGTATGATCAGTTTCAATTATGTTTTGTATAATTCTGTTACCACACCTGAACATAAAATGCTTTGTCCATTATATTATAGAACTATATGTCTTTGGTAAGCATAGTTCTTGAGAGTGATCTATCTCCTTGGTAAGCAGATCACCATGTGTAATGATCTATCTCTTTGGTAAGCAGATCATGATGCCTTAAATAATCTATCCCTTTGGTAGGTAGATGCGTGAGTATATAATGGAAAAAGCTTAAAACATGTCTTCTCTCAATTTATAAACATCTTAATTTAATTATATGATTTGATTATAAATGCTTCTTTTGTGCTAAATAATAGTTCCATCTTACTGCCAAGTACTAGTTTATCCTTTTTGCTAAGAAATTATGAGTGGTATAATTAAAGACATGTAGGAATACTCATGTCAATATATTTATATATTGTGCTGATGTGTACCAATTTCAAATGCTTTTTAGGTACCTTTTGCTTTTGATGATGATGATGAAACTCAATATGCTGGCTCAACAAAATCAGATCTTTCATGGGGATGCTAAAGTTATATGGGACTCTTAGTTTAAGTTATTTTTCTTATGCAAGTAGTTCTCTGATGTATTAAGTTTTCTTCTGTAGAAATCCTATGGCTTCGGGCCCCTATGTAATTAACACTTGGTTTATTTATGGAAGCTTGTTATTTGGTGCATGTATATACTTGTGTGTTTGACCAACTCAGGGACGGGAAACTTTAACCCTTTTGGGTCTAAGGTGTAGATCGGGGTTAGGTTGTTAACTCGTGACATATGATATTAGATAAGGCACATTGGTCAATATATGTGTATCAAATACCTAGTAACCTTATTTAAACCTAAGGTAACCCATATTTAACTTTATATTGCCAAGGTGTCTAGAAGGATACTTGCGGAAGGTTCTGGCATAAAATCCTCATTCTATTTTCATAATGGTTAGGGTTACCCACTGCAAGTAATATGCATGGCTAACACAACAATTGTTAAAGTAGGCACCCGTACCTTAGAGAAATCTATCATCTCATATTTTCTCAATTAAGGACTACCCCAACCACCTATTTAGTGAATGATGCACACTAGGCTTCTCATCTATAATCTCTCTCTCTCTCTCTCTCTCTCGACTATGATAAATCAATTACTCTCTCTATTATGTGGGTAGATTAGGAGAATTGGGAACAACTAAAAGGCATGAAGAATTGGAAAACATATCTTTATGATTGATAAAAAATTTGTTGTTTGCATTATGATCTACCTTAATTAATCAACTAAATCATCTCTTGATTTACAAACTTGCATATGCCTCTAAAAACTAGATCCAAGAAAAATATAGCAAATGATGACTCTGGTGATGAATCTAACTCAAACCCTAATAAGACCATGGCTATAGGTGAATGGGAGGAACAAAAGAAGGTGATGCTAGAATGCATGCATGCCCTAGCCCTAAAGGAAACCAATAATACCACCTCTTCATCTAGGACCAACCATGAAACTACCATTAGTGATTTCTTCAAACTCAAACTCGAAGCCTTTCATAGAGAAGATTTAGGTGAAGTACTAGATAAAGCTGATGCATGGATCCTATCTGTTGAAAATGCCTTTAGAGCCTTTAAATGTCATGAGGAAGATAAATTCACTTTTGCAACCTACCAACTTAGGGGGTCCGTGAAGTAGTGGTGGGAAAATTATTAGCATACATGAGAACTTCCAGATGCCCCTATGAATTGGGAGGAGTTTAAGGTGGTTTTTACTACTCAGTTCATGCCCATATCTGCTAGAAAGGAGAAGAGGAAACAGTTCAATAACCTCACCCAAGGATCCTTATCCGTTGCTGACTATGTTAGGACCTTTAGACTCCTAGAGCGTCATGCTCATCACCTTGATGAAGATTGAACACTTCATTGATGGCCTTAACTAAGAACTGAAAGTTTACCTCTGCACCTCCACCCACACTACCTTTGAAGCCGCCATCTATAGTTCCCTTACCCAAGAAAGAACCTTAGGGAAGAACAAGGCACCACGTTTGGGATACCTAGGCTTGAATGATGCATCCATTACCAAGGGCAAGGAGAAGGAGAAGGATAGGAAGAAACCTCATAGCCATGGAATGGGAAGAGGAGGAGGAAATCACCATAGAGGTCAATCTTTTTAAGGAGGGGCCTAACCGAGGAGGTAGGGGTCCAGGTAGACCATACCTGAGATCATCTTTGGACCCCAACCGTTGTATAAATTGTGGAGGTGTACATGCGAGATAATGAAAGTTTGAGAAATCAGTGTGTTACTACTATAAGAATGAAGGACATATGAGATTCAATTTCCTAAGTCTAGCTCAAGGGGAACCTCAACACCGTACTACCCCATTAGCTCAGCCTAGAGCTCCACCTATTCAACCAGCTGCCCCTATAGCTCAGGCTCAGCCAGAACAACGTTGGGGTTGAGTTTTTGCAATTGATGTAGAGGAAGCTAAAGCTAATGACAACCACATGATTGAAGGTAATAATGTTAATAATTTCTTTATATATGAAACCCCTTTAAACCATGATCTCATATAAAAATCCTAATGTAGGTATGATATGTCTCCAAGACCATCTTGTTGTGTCCCTATTTGATTTAGGATCAACACATACCTTCAACTCTAGAAATCTTACTTCCATGATCAAGTTAGAGATAAAAGATCTAGGTTATATCGTGGATGTACCAACTCCCAGTGGCAAAATCTACACTTCTCTTCAGAAAATTGAAATCTTGCCTTTTTCTTATGGTGGTCATACATTTCATTCTAATTTCATTCTCCTTGATATGGAAGATTTTGACCTAATTTTGGGGATGGATTGGATTTTTGCCAACTATGCCATGCTTGATTGTTGGGCCAAGAAAGTAATCATTTCCGCACCTAATTCTAAACCTTTGATAATACCTGGAAGAAAGGAAAGAAACTGAAATATGGCCATATCTTCTCTTAAAGCCAAAACCTTGATAGCCTAAGGATGTAGAGCTTATCTTGCAGTTGTGTCAGTGTCTGATTCTAAGGTGAGACCCTTAGAGAGCTCAGATGTGGTGAGAGATTACCTGGATGTATTTCCTAAGGAGCTTCCAGGACTGCCTCCAGTACGTGACATTGAGTTCTCAATTGAGTTAGCACTGGGCACTGCACTAGTCTAAAAGGCACCTTATAGAATGACACCTACTGAGCTTGCAGAGCTCAAGAAACAATTAAAAAAATTGCTTGATAAGGGCTTTATCGGTCCTAGTACATCTCCCTGGGGTGCTCCTGTCCTTTTTGTCAAAAAGAAAGATGGGTCAATGTGAATGTGTATTGATTATCACATGATCAATCAAGCCACCACAAAAAATAAATATCCCCTCCCAAGAATTGATGACTAATTTGACTAGCTTCATATTGCCACTATGTTCTCTAAGATTGACCTTAGATCAGGGTACCATCAATTATGAGTGAAGGACTGTGATATTCCAAAAATAGCTTTTAGAACTAGATATGGACATTATGAACTCGTGGTAATGCCTTTTGGGTTGATCAATGCTCCTAGAGTATTTACGAATCTGATGACTTCCATCCTTTTCTAGACAACATTGTTGTGATCTTCATTGATGACATTCTTATATATTCAAACTATGTTAATCAACATCGTGAGAATCTAAAGAAATTACTTGATGTGTTGAGAGCCTAGAAATTGTATGCTAAATTATCCAAATGTGAGTTCTGGATTGACCAAGTCATGTTTCTTGGCCATGTCATTTTGGGTGGGAAAATTTCTATTGACCATGCCAAAGTCTTAGCCATCCTTGATTAGAAAGCTCCTACCAATGCCTTTGAAATTTGTAGCTTCCTTGGTCTAGTAGGTTATTACAGTTGTTTCATCCTTAACTGCAGTAAAATAGCCCTACCCATGACCAAACTTACTAGAAAAGATGCCAAATTCATTTGGACTTCTGAATGTGAATCTAGCTTCCAAGAATTGAAATCCCATTTGACTTCTGCTCCTGTCTTGACCTTACCTTCTGGTAATGATGGCTTTGTAATATTTTCTAATGCTTCTAAAATGGGTTTGGGTTGTGTCCTAATGCAAGATGATAAAGTTGTTGCCTATGCCTCTAGACAATTGAAACGTAATGAGGTCAATTACCTAAGTCATGATTTGGAATTATCTACCATTGTCTATGCCCTCAAAATCTGGAGACATTATCTATATGGTGCTACGTTTGATATATTAACAGATCACTAAAGTCTCAAATAACTCTTGACTCAGAAGGATCTCAATCTTAGACAAAGAAGATGGCTGGAATATCTTAAAGACTATGATTTCACTATTGCTTATCACCCAGTCAAGGCCAATGTTGTAACTGATGCTCTTACTCATAAGAGGTCAATTTGTAAATCTATCTTTACTTCTGAACCAATGAGTCTGGAACTTTCGACTTTTGGATCACCTCAAGCAAAAGATGGCACTATTATTCTGGCAAATATCAATATCATTCACGGTCTTCTTTTTGAACTTTGAACTCTCAAAAGAACAACCCTAGCTTGGAGGAGATGACAACTCTTTTGGCTAAACCCCAGACACATCTATCTGTTGGTATGGATGGTGGACTAAGGTACAAGCATCAAATGTGGGTACCTGATGACTTGAAGATTAAGAAGCATATTCTACAAGAGGAACATGGTTCTAAGTATTCCATACATCCTGGATCCACTAAGATGTACAAGGATCTATAGAGACACTTTTGGTGGAGAGGTATGAAGAATGATATAACAGAGTTCATCTCTAAGTACCTCACATGTTAGCAGATTAAGGCAAAACATTAATGGCTAGGCAGGTTATTGCAACCTTTACCAATTCTAGAATGGAAATGGGCATGGATTTCGTGGTGGGATTACCCAGGACAGGAAGGGACATGATGCGGTATGGGTCATAGTAGACCTTCTGACCAAGTCTGCACATTTCTTACCTATGTGGACTACGACCAAGGTTCATGAGCTTGCTGAGTTGTATATAAGGGAGATCGTATGGATGCATGTAGTACCAGTTGCTATTGTTTTAGATTGGGATCCAAAGTCCACATCACATCTATGGAAGCAAGTACAAAATGAGCTAGGTACACAGTTGAATTTCAACACAACATATCATCCCCAAATTGATGGTCAGTCAGAATGTACTATCCAAATCTTAGAACATCTTCTTAGAGCATGTGTTCCAGATTGGGAAGGATCTTGAGATTACTACCTTCCATTAGTAGAGTTTGCATACAATTATAGTTATCAATAAAGTATTGACATGCCACCCTATGAAGCTCTCTATGGTAGGCCATGTATATCCCCTCTCCATTGGTATGAAGTTAGAGAAAGGAAGATTCTAAAGTCTGAGCAATTGCAACTCTATACTGATAAGGTGCCTTTGATCAAGCAAAGGTTGAAATGGGCCCAAGATCGTTAAAAATCAGATGCAAATGCACACAGGTCAGATAGACAGTTCAAGGCTGGTGATTATGCTTTCTTGAAGATCAGTCCCATCCGTGATATAGCCAATAACAAAGGGAAACTTAGCCCGAGATATGTGGGTCCCTTTGAGGTTCTGGAGTGAATTGGTGAATGTTCTTATCGGCTTGCTCTTCCTCCACAATATAGTGTGATGCACAATGTTTTTCATGTATCCAATCTGAAGCATTATGTGAAGGATGATAGTCATGTGCTGAATCACGAGCCTCTTGAGCTGTGGGATAATCTCTCTTATCTGAAGCAGCCTAGAAGGATTATTGATTCCAAAGTCAAAGAGCTCAAGAACAAGAAAATCTAGATGGTGAAGGTGCAATGGAACCATCATGGTGCAAAAGATGCAACCTGGGAACTACAAGAGGATATGGAGCAACATTTTCCTCATCTCTTTCAGCCAACTTAATTTTTAGGAAAAAATTTCTTTTAAGGTGAGTAGGATGTGATAAAGTGGTTTTTCTATCTCTCGTATACTTATTCTTTTATAATATCTTCACCCTAAACTAAAATTTCATAGAAAGATAATTTGATCAATCAAAGATTAGAATCTTGAGCTCAAACTTTACCAACACCTAGGGTTTTCTATAATGAAGCCATGGTTCAATTTTTGTATCAATCCAACATTCTTACCTCCCTCTATGATTTTTTCAAAGTTAATTTAATGTTTTCCTTTTAGTTAAATCGTATATATGTGTATCCCTAAAGTTGCATCAATTGCAAGGGCATTTAATCCTGTCATGTGGGGGTATTACCCACCAATATGTGGGTCACCCTCAGGGCGCCATCATAGTCGTTCGCATTCAATCCCATAGATTCAGGGAGGATCAGATGGCTGAGGGGTTATCCCCAACCTCCGATTGACCCGTAAGAATGTGGCTACAACCATGAGTTTTGAACACCGACCACAATTTCCCTCTCTACCCTCTTCCAAGAGAAACTAAGTAAGGGTTTGACTCCCCCTTGCCACCACGAGCTCAACAACTCCTCGCATGACCCCTAAAGACAACCAGAACCGCCTCTACGACCACCACCGGTGACAACCTTCTCCTTCTTTCCCAACTCGAATTGGGCATCTATGAACCACTCTCCCTCACACCTATTTAACCCCTCTCATACCTTCGCCTGGACCTCTTTAGTCCTCTTCACCTCTCAATTTGATCACTCCTTGTCCCAGTAGCTCCACCCTCAAGCCAGCCACTCTGATCAGCTTTGCCATGGAGTAAGTGCTAGATGAGCCCCCTATCCCCTCGTCACCATGAATTGATGATTCCTCCAGCTTTGTGATGCCTCAAGCCACCTCCGCGGCACCTCAGGAGACCCTGATATTTCCTGCAACCTACTCACCTCACCTTCTTCATCATGAGCGACGACCTACTCGGAGCTCCTACACGACCCAACGCTCCAGAGGAAGCTAAGCATTGCGAGCTCACCACCCTGACCCAAGAGAGTCCCATGAAGGTGAAGCAGATCTTATATCTGCACGGGGAGCACTCATCCTCCATTCTGAGCTCGCTGGAGTTGACGATAGAGCTAGCAACTTTGCAAGAGGAGAAGAATAGTGGGCCCAACATCACTGACTAGATCCAACTTGGACCAGTAAGGTAAATCCAAGTCATCTCTCTAATATCTAATCGCACAAAACCTCACCATCGTTGGATCTGAGTATCAACGGTCCTCTTTAATTCCCTTTTTCTTTATTTGTTCTCATTTTATCAATAATTTCCCAAAAATACCATGATCTTAGGAAAATCATAATAAATCATAGGAATATCAAAAAAATGCAAATGAATACTCCTTTTTTATTAGAAAATATGAGGAACATGAATTTGCCATTAGTTAACTCTAAATAAGACTCGTATGGATGCTCCTACTCAAATGTGATTCTATCTTGTTTAATTATTAAGAAAATACTCAAGCCTGATTAAATCACCAAATTCATGTGATTATATTCTTTTTATGCCTAGATAATTATGGGACGTTCTTTTCCAATTTATGTAACTCAAATACCAACAAAGATGAATTGCTACTCTTTTTCCCCATTTAGCTTACCAAAATTATTAAATTTATCCATCATGATCTAAAGACTACCAAATCTATCAAGAAATCCTACTCTGACATGACAATATCAAATGTGGACTCAAATACGTACTCCATGAATCATACTCTACTCTCACGTCTCTAACTACGAAAAGGGTTTTTTATACTCTTTTAGAACTAAATGATGATTTTTCCAATATAGCTAATTAATATTGAATCTCTTATAATTTTAGGAATACAAAGGTACCAGTGAGGAGCATCTCTGGACTCCCCACTTCTGAGTAGAAGGTACCCATTACCCATCACTTAGCTTACCATAGTATATGGTTGTAGTATACTTGTAAAAGGCTTGGAATATGATATTTTTTAAAATAGATACTTATGTATGATCAATTTCAATGATGTTTTTATAAGTATGTTACCACACCTAAACATAAAATGCTTAGTCCATTATATTATAGCACTATATCTCTTTGGTAAGCATAGTTCTTGAGAGTGATCTATCTCTTGGGTAACCAGACCACCATGTGTAATGATCTATCTCTTTGGTAAGAAGATCATGAGGCCTTAAACCATCTATCCCATTGGTAGGTAGATGCATGAGTATATAATGGAAAAATAAGCTTAAAACATGTCTTCTCTCGATTTATAAACATCTTTGTTTAATCATATGCTTTGATTATAAATGCTTATTTTGTCCTAAATGAAAGTTCCATCTTAATGTCAAATACTAGTTTATCCTTTTTGCCAAGAAATTATGAGTGGTATAATTAAAGACAGGTAGGCATACTCAGTACAATATATTTATATATTGTACTGACGTGTACCAATTTACAATGCTTTTAGTTACCTTTTGCTTATGATGATGATGATGCAACTCAATATGCTGTCTCAACAAAATCAAATCTTTCATGGGGATGCTAAAGTAAAATGATACTCTTAGTTTAAGTTCTTTTTCTAATGCAAGTAGTTCTCTCATGTATTAAGTTTTCTTCTGTAGAACTCCTATGCCTTTGGGGCCCTATGTAATTAACACTTGGTTTATTTAAGAAAACTTGTTATTTGGTGCATGTAAATACTTGTGTGTGTGATCCACTCAAGGATAGGAAACTTTTACCCTTATGTATACTTTTCCCTTTTGGGTCTAAGGTGTAGATTGGGGTTAGGTTGTTAACCCGTCACACTCTTATTCTTGAAAATGTTTAAAAAGGAAATAGAAAAGGGAAAAAGATAAGTCAAAGGATTTGAAAATATTTATAGGTAGTAGAAATCTTGGACAACAAATTTCCCTTTTTCAATAATGACTTTTAAATGAAAGTGCAAAGCATATATATTTCTCTTTTCTCTTTCCTCCATAAAAGTTTCTCAAAAAGGCATAAAATGAACGTAATGTGGATTTATAGGAGACAATTATTGTTTATATCTTTTTTGGAACTAAGAGTCTCACAAAGGAAGGTGATTTCCACTATTTTAATCATTTAATGCATTAAAATTGAGTTTAATGACCTATATGGAAATTATGGACAAAAAGAAATTAGAAAACCTAAATCTAATCCGATAAGAAGATTACACTATTTAATTAAGCTATGCTTCAAGTTTGAAGTCAATAGGACTTTGATTGATCCCTTAAATCAATTTATAAAGATTTCATATAGTTTTAACCCTAAATCTTTGATAATGTGTTAATATAACCTATATACACCTAAAGTTCAGGGGCTTAAGCTTTGTCACGTAGATTGGGAAAGGGAAATGAGTCTAGATCACACTCGTAGATCTCACGACCCATTGGGGACTCATCCCTGTCACCCACATCCTACTTAACAAAGACCACTTGGACCCCGATAGTTGCTCCTAGCATTATCTCGCTCTCCAAGTAGTCTCGGCCCAAACTAAATTCTTCCTCACGTTCCCTATATCATACTAATTCCATTGAATCTTGGTTTTCTTTGACTTCGCTCCCTAATCAACGAGATTCCTCTTAGACCAGTAAAAGTCAACCTCTCTCGCCTCCTAGCTTTCACCAGACCACCACCTATAAAAGGAAACCCCCAAAAACCATCTCTGATGCAACACCTACTCACATACTTAGATGTATTACTCTAATAAGATCTCCTCCACCCTAACCTCAAACCACCTTATTGTTGCTAATCCACCTTCAATGACAAGGTGTCTTGACCACCAGAACAGGCGATGTTATCCCAGAAGGCCATAAGCCATTATTGGAATTGCCTTGAAGCTTTAGTGTATGAGGTTTTACCCAATTTGAAGGTATTCCACATTTCCCTCCTTTTACCTATTTTTATCTTCAATATGAAATTGTAGAGTTTCTTGTAGCCCCTCCCTCTGCTTTCCTCACAAATAGCTTCACCTGGAGATTTTAGATCGATACCGAAGCTTATATAGAGTTTTAGTTTTGTGTTGGTGGTTTGTGCGATCTTCCCCTGACCCTCCCCTGCTTCAGTGATGGAGGTGGTTGTTCACTGCTGTCTGACCACCACACATTGTGAGTTCTAGCTTGCTAGATCTGGAACCATGGGAGTAAGGTTCTTAACACCTTGAATTATGCAAACATAAGTAAAAATCACATTTTGATCGTCGGGATGTCTCTCTAGGAGATAACCTTCTCTACCTTTGATCTGAAGAAGAAGACCTCGAGACATTTTACATTTTTTCCCTTGGTCTGTAGGAGGTTTTAATTTTTCTTTCAAGGGTAATTTTGTAGTTTAATACTCTGGGTCACTCTCTGCCGCACCTGTTGAACAGAAGGGACCCACCTCCATATGGAGGGCACCTACTTGGACAGGGTGGAGGGGTCTGTTTGTCGTTGATTTGGATTATAAGGCACACATGGTTTTTTAATGATTTATGATTGGTCAATTTTCCTAAAATCATAAAATTACATGCATGATTAGAAAAATACTTATAAATAGTCATTGGAAAGGATTTTTTTGAGAGGAATATGACTTTAAGGATTTTTAGCCATTATTTTCCTTCCTGTTCAGATGTTCTATTGGAAACCCTAATCTGACTCATGAAACCCTAATTATATATCACTTATGTTTCATGTGACTTAAAACAGTAATCAACCAACCAAGTTTTCCTAATATAATGATGTTGATCAATAAGCCTAACCCTAATGCACTCAAACCCTAATTCAACCTAGGATTAATACAAGGTGTTTATTTATGATGTTTAATAATTATGAACATGTGTTTAGAGACTAATCAAGACATGAGAAGGTTGACTTAGATTTGACTCAAGATCAGAGTGACCAAGTTAGGATTTTCTTTGCTCTAAGGTATGCAAGTCATGCCACAATACATATGTACATTGGTTGATGTATGGATAATGATTTATGTTTTCAATTTCAAGTTCAATGGCCAAATCATGTACATCATATAAATTTCTTGATGATTTATATACCCTATGTCCTATGATTATCATGTTCATCAAGAGCAGAGATTATGACTACTGATCAATAATTAATGGATCTAAAGTTAAAGTTTCAAGAGGGAGAAAAACCATCATGTTAAAGATTAAAGTTAAAGATTTAACTCATGTTCATGATTATGCTAATGTTAATATTAATGGAATTGAACCAGTTTTATATGCTTCTTGCATCATGGACCTCAAGTGATCGTTATGGGTATTCGTGCCAATTGTGGGCTTTTTAGCCAAATCATGGGCATTCATGCCAATTATGGGTTTTCCTAGCAATCATGTGCTCTTAAGTGGGTATCATAGAGAGACATATATTCTCAATTCTTCATGTTATAAGATTCATGCAATCAAGAATGCTTAAGTCAAATACATGTCAAGATTTTCTCTCAAGTTAAGTATATATACTTATTTTTTAGTTCTTATAAAATGTGTAAGGAGTGGGATCCCAGAGGTGAACCACTCCCTACTAAAAATTTGAACAATAGAACCTCCAGTCCAAACACACCTAAAAGACATGTTGGAGTGGGTGTAAAATTTCCAAGTCTTATTTATGGTATACAAAACAACCAAAGTGTAGCAGCGGAATAAAAATATTGACTATATTCAATTTCTCATAAGGTTACAAAAGAACATCTTAAACATACATGTAAAGGTACATCATAAGGATCCGTGTAGAGGGAAATCTAAAATACATCAAGATTGTCTCCAAGCTTTAAATCCTTAAGCTAGGTCCATAACTGTATGCCATGTCCTCCATATCCTTCACCTAGGGTTGGAAGCATACCCCAGCAAGAAGAGAAAAATAGAAGACATCAACAAAGGATGGTATGTGCATACAAAAAAGTAAAATTGAGAAATATAAAGAAATAAGGACATCAAATAAATAGAAGCTTCCCATAGAAAAGAAAAGTACCACCCAAGTGGGTATCAAGAGAAAAGAATAACAACAAAGATGATACTTGCCATTAAAACAAATAAAAGAGTGTGCCATATATATACGTCCACTACCATGGTGGGAAATTAAGCACACAAGAGAAAGTAGGGCACACACCCCACAATCATCATCAACCTGCATGCATGTGAGATAAGCATAGCCCTAGAACAATATAAAGACAAAGGTAGCCAAGAATCACACATCTTGAAACATGATACAGAATGACACACTGTCAAACTCCCAAATATATAAACATGGGCCAAGAATCACACATCTTGAACCTGGTGAGACATGGGCCAAGAATCACACATCCTGCCCTGGCATGGGGAATCACACATCCACCATCCAAAATATCACAATGTTGCCATAAATCACAATGAGACAAAACCAATGCAATTATACTTCTCTAGTGCTACTGAATCACATAGCATGTAAAATGTAGATGCAAGTAGGGGTGAGCATCGGTCCAAAACCAGACCGGACCGGACCGAACCGGACCGGATCGAGGACCGAATATCAATAATTTTTGGACCGTAGACCGGACCGTTTGGTGGTCAGACCGGACCGAGACCGGACCATTTTGACCGCGGACCGGACCGGACCGGACCGTTTGGACCGCAATCAGCCTTTTTTACATGTTTTACAACTTATTTAATTTTACAAAGTTGATAATTTTAGTCACTTCTAACAATTATATAACTTTAGTATCAAACATTTATACTAGTAGTGCTTATATATGTACTTTATTTGTAGTTATTATAGAATACACCTTCAAATATATATGGATTGTATATAAAAGTTAGTCTGCGGTCCAGATCGGACCAGACCAGTTTTGGACCGAACCGGACCGAAGACCGAATTTATTGAAATTCCTAGACCGCAGACCGGACCGAAATCAAAATGGACCGGACCGAACCAGACCGAATTGAGCGGTCCGGTCCGATTTTGCGGTCCGGACCATTATTTGCTCACCCCTAGATGCAAGTAAAATGTATAGTCAGATTAAACAATGTTGCCATCACACAATGGACAACACATACATCCACATGCAAGTGGAAACATGATATTACATATCCACAAATAAACATCCACATCATAGTGGACACATATCATCAAAATTCCAACGCACACACCAAGGCACAAGATAAGAGTCAAGAGAATATCCAAGATTACCACAAACAAGATAGCTCACAAGAACCATGATATCAAAAGATAAGAGAAATATGTATAGGATATTATCTATAGGACCAAGAGAAAGAATAATATAGGTGATTTCTCAACATAGAATAATAGGGGATGCAAAACATACCTAAACCAAGGTCCTAGAAACTCTCTTCACCAAACTAGTTGTTTCTAAGATCAACCTTTTATTTACTATATTTAGAGTTTATATGGATTAGTTACCAAATTTTGGAATTTTCATATTAATTAATTAGATCCTTAAAAATCCATCGTTGAAAACATGAAAATCAGGCTTTAAAACTATTTTTATTAGAAAGAACACATTTTTCGATTCCAAAAGATATTTTATTTAAATTTTTAGATAAGAGAATTAAAATATATGAATTTTATAAAATCGGCAAATCACAAAATTAGAAAAAGCCAAATCATTAGGGAATTTGCGAGAGAGGAAGAGAGGTCGGATGGGCAAGGAGAAACTTATCCAAGAGTTTGGGGAAAAACTTCATTCATCATTCATTCATGAAACTAACTAACCGATCACGAAGAACAGGTGCCAGAGTTGTTTACTTGAGATCCAATTATGCTCCAAAAATAAACGTGACACCGGGGAGTGGTGCCGCAAACTCAAACCAAGAACCATGTTTAGCTTTTGGGTGAAACAACGATGCAAGGAAAAATCAAAGCATGACTACCAGAAGCCACACACTCAAGAGAGGATGAAATTGGGATGAGAGGAGTTTCACAAAACAACCAAGGAAGACCAGGGTAGAGGTATTTATTAGTGGGGGTGTGTGAGAAGTTGTTTCATAAGACTTGAAGAAAAAGTTTAGGCATTTCTCAAATTCTCTACATTAGGCTAGGAATATGGTATGGATAGATGCAAAATTAAATTTGCAATCCAAGAAGTTATTTCGTAAAATTTTGTTAAGAAATGAGGAAGTTATGCCCAAAATACTGGACCTTGGTCCACGATTACTCTTAATGTGAGCTGGTGTTTCCTAATTCAAATTTTGTAAAGTGTTGATTAAATTATTTTCCTTTTTCTCTCTCTTTAATTGAAGGTTCAAACAAGGTCCTAATTAAATGAAATTTGATACCTAGCCTAATTAGGACATGTAGAATCCGATTTTGACATTGGTGCTATTATATTTAATTCTTTTAAAGTAAATCACATTTTCTATTTTCTAATGCATTAGAGACGTCTAGAATTATCCAAAATTGATGAAACTTCACCCACAAGTCATATTTAATGTGTTGGATATGAATTTTCCACCAGTTTCACATTTCGGAGTTGTTTGTATAATTATTTAATATTTTGAAGGTTCTACTTCACTCTCCTAATTTCACCTCTTAAGTAAACTTTCTCCAAATTGGATGAAAATTCACTCAAAGGCTATATTTATTATGTAGATTTGAAATCCAAGATTATTTTCCTCTTTAGGAGTCATTTAATATTTCATTTTATATTTTGGAAAAAACACATGTCTTATTTTCCAAATTGAATTAATTCATTATTATAAGGTATATATTGTGAAACTTGACTCCCAAGGCATCTGGGAGCCAAGGAATCTGAATTTCACATTATATTTTTATTTTGGAATCTCCTATTATGAATTATAATGCTTTCATCTTGTTTTCATTAAATTTATTTTAATATTATTCCATCATGTTTATTATTCATCCATATCTTTATATTACAACCAAAATAATTATATACCATTATTGGGAACAAGTTATTATGAAATCGCCATTTACATCATATGACATATTTTATGTGTCCATTATTGGCCTAAGATTAATGTGAGAACATTAGGTTACATTAAGGTGATTTATACATGCTTTAGCTCATTAGGGTTATACAAAACATCTTCTAGATCTACCCTTACCCTTGTTTGGCTAAGACGAAAAGGTCAAACTTCTAGGGTAGGCTCCAAGATCCGGTATGTTACAACACTCCACCCCTTAAAATTATTTTGTCCTTGAAATCTATTGATCCAAACATCAACAACCAACTACTCTCCATTCCTTAAAAGGTAACCTAACAAGTCAAACTAAACATCATTTAGGATTACCCACATAACTTTTAGTTGTGAAAGTTTTATCAATTTATGTTGCTCATGTATCCAACCAATAGTCACACCATATAAGGTTGAGTTTTAGGTCTTTGTGTCTCTGGCCTAACAACCCTACAAAACATCCAAAAGTCATAGGGTACAAAGGGTAGGTCTACTACTCCTTTTATATTATTCAACATATCCCTAGTCACTACTTCAATACTAGGGTTAAGATTCTATTCCAACTATATCCAAGGTTTCTCTAGAAAAGCTTCCATATCTCTATATTGTGACTTAGTTCAAGGAATCATCGACAAAATTAGGATTTTTTTTTAAATATAATAGTAAATAATGAAAATATTTTTTTTCTGATAAGAAACAATGCGAAGTAAAACTAACAAGTTGGCCAAAATTCAATGGGAAAGCCAAGTCACAATATTTCCATATTAGGACTTCTTATCCTACTATCTTGTCATAATTTTATTGCATCCTCAAGTCAAACCTTAATGCATCAAAAGATTCAAATCATAATCAATCTATATGATAGGGTAAGATCTCCTAAAACCTCATCACATATTTAATGTAGATCAATTCTAGGGTGAACCTCTCACCTAGAGGGAAACTATGCAAGGTAAGGGTTCTAGTTAGGGAGACAAAAATGAAATAGTCAGATTCTGACTACCATGGTTCTGATACCATGCTGTAAGGAGTGGGATCACAAAGGTGAACCACTCCCTACTGATCAATAATTAATGGATCTAAAGTTAAAGTTTCAAGAGGGAGAAAAACCATCATGTTAAAGATTAAAGTTAAAGATTTAACTCATGTTCATGATTATGTTAATGTTAATATTAATGTAATTGAACTAGTTTTATATGCTTCTTGCAGCATGGACCTCAAGGGATCGTTATGGGTATTCGTGCCAATTGTGGGCTTTTTAGCCAAATCATGGGCATTCATGCCAATTATGTGTTTTCCTAGCAATCATGTGCTCTTAAGTGGGCATCATAGAGAGACATATATTCTCAATTCTTCATGTTATAAGATTCATGCAATCAAGAATGCTTAAGTCAAATACATGTTAAGATTTTCTCTAAAGTTAAGTATATATACTTATTTTTTAGTTCTTATAAAATGTGTAAGGAGTGGGATCCCAGAGGTGAACCACTCCCTACTAAAAATTTGAACAATAGAACCTCCAGTCCAAACACACCTAAAAGATATGTTGGAGTGGGTGTAAAATTTTCAAATCTTATTTATGGTATACAAAACAACCAAAGTGTAGCAGCGGAATAAAAATATTGACTATATTCAGTTTCTCATAAGGTTACAAAAGAACATCTAAAACATACATGTAAAGGTACATCATAAGGATCCATGTAGAGGGAAATCTAAACTACATCAAGATTGTCTCCAAGCTTTAACTCCTTAAGCTAGGTCCATAACTTTATGATATGTCCTCCACATCCTTCACCTAGGGTTGGAAGCATACCCCAACAAGAAGAGAAAAATAGAAGACATCAACAAAGGATGATATGTGCATACTAAAAAGTAAAATTGAGCAATATAAAGAAATAAGGACATCACATAAATATAAGCTTCCCATAGAAAAGAAAAGTACCACTTAAGTGGGTAGCAAGAGAAAAGAATCACAATAAAGAAGATACATGCCATTAAAACAAATAAAATATTATGCCATATATACATCCACGATCATGGTGGGAAATTAAGCACATAAGATAAAGTAGGGCACACACCCCACAATCATCATCAACCTGCATGCATGTGAGATAAGCATAGCCCTAGAACAATATAAAGACAAAGGTGGCCAAGAATCATACATCTTGAAACCTGTTAGAGAATGGTATATTGTCAAACTCCCAAATATATAAAACATGGGCCAAGAATCGTACATCTTGAAAACTGATAGAGAATGACACACTGCCAAACTCCCAAATATATAAAACATGGGCCAAGAATCACACATCTTGAACCTGGTGAGACATGGGCCAAGAATCACACATCCTGCCCTAGCATGGGGAATCACACATCCACCATCCAAAATATCACAATGTTGTCATAAATCACAATGAGACTAAACTAATGCAATTATACTACTCTAGTTCTACTAAATCACATAGCATGTAAAATGTAGAGGCAAGTAAAATGTATAGTCATATTAAACAATGTTTCCATCACACAGTAGACAACACAGACATCTACATGCAAGTGGGAACATGATATCACATATCCACAAAGAAACATCCACATCATAGTGAACACATATCATCAAAAGTCCAACATACACCAAGGCACAAGATAAGAGTCAACAGAATATCCAAGATTACCACAAACAAGATAGTTCACATGAACCATGATATCAAAAGATAAGAGCAATGTGTATAGGATATTGTCCATAGGACCAAGAGAAAGAATAATATAGGCGATTGCTTAATATAGAATTATAGGAGATGCAAAACATACCTTAAACCAGGGTCCTAGAAACTCTCTTCACCAAACTAGTTCTTTCCAAGATCAACTTTGCCTAAATACACATTGTTCACACGTATTAGGGTTTGAGATTCATACATATGTATTGTAACCTTAATTTTAGACCTTTCTACAAAACATGAGATCTTGGACTCCAAACATGAACTGATCAACTTATTAGGTTTTTCTTATGAAGAAAACATATTTATTTACTAAATTTGGAGTTCATTTTAGGAATTTTCATATTAATTAATTAGATCCTTAAAAATCCATCATTGAAAATATGAAAATCATGCTTTGAAACTATTTTTATTACAAAGAACACATTTTGCGATTCCAAATCATATTTTATTTTAATTTTTGGACAAACAAATTAAAAGATATGCATTTTATAAAATTGGCCAATCACAAAATTAGAAAAAGCCAAATCAGTAGGGAATTTGTGAGAGAGGAAGAGAGGTCGGATGGGCAAGGAGAAACTTATCCAAGAGTTTGAGGAAAAACTTCATTCATCATTCATTGTGAAATTAACTAACCGATCATGAAGAACAAGTGTCAGAGTTTTTTACCTGAGATCCAATTACGCTATGAAAATAAACGTGACGTCGAGGAGCGGTGCCACAAACTCAAACCAAGAACCATGTTCGGCTTTTGGGTGAAGCGACGATGCAAGGCAAAATCAAAGCATGACCACCAGAAAACACACACTCAAGAGAGAATGAAACTAGTATTAGAGGAGGTTCACAAAACAATCGAAGAAGATCGGGGTAGAGGTATTTATTAGTGGGGGTGTGTGAGAAGTTGTTTTAGAAGACTTGAAGAAAAAGTTTAGGCGTTTCTCTAATTCTCCACATTAGGCTACGAATATGGCATGGATAGATGTAGAATTAAATTTGCAATCCAACACAAGTTATTTCGTGAAATTTTGTTAAGAAATGAGGAAGTTATGCCCAAATATCAGACCTTGGTCTGCGATTACTCTTTATATGGGTTGATGTTTCCTAATCCGAATTTTGTGAAGTGTTGATTAAATTATTTTCCTTTTTCTCTCTCTTAAATTGAAGGTACAAACAATGTCTAAATTAAATAAAATTTGATACCTAGCCTAATTAGGACATGTAGAATCCGATTTTGACATTAGTTTTCCCTTTTGGAGACTTTTGCTATTATATTTAATTCTTTTAAAGTAAATCGCATTTTCTCTTTCCTAATGCATTAGAGATGTCAGTATTATCCAAAATTGATGAAACTTCACCCACAAGTCGTATTTAATGTGTTGGATATGAATTTTCTATAAATTTTACATGTTGAAGTTGTTTGTACAATTATTTAATATTTTAAAGGTTCTACACACTTTCTCTCTCCTAATTTCACCTCTTAAGCAAACTTTTTCCAAATTGGATGAAAATTCACCCAAAGGCTATATTTATTATGTAGATTATGAATCCAAGATTATTTTCCTCTCTAGGAGTTATTTAATATTTTATTTTATATTTTGAGAAAAAAACTCGTGTCTTATTTTTTAAATTGAATTAAATTAATTATTATAAGTTACATAATGTAAAACTTGACTCCCAAGGCATCTGGGATGCAAGGAATCTGAATTTCATATTATATTTTTATTTTGGAATATCCTATTATGAAGTATAACACTTTTGTCTTATTTTCATTATATTTATTTTAATTTTATTCCATCATCTTTATTATTCATCCATGTCTTTATATTACAAGCAAAAGAATTATACACCATTATTGGCACAAGTTATCATGAAATCTCCATTTACATCATGTTACATATTTTATGTGTCCATTATTGGCCTAAGATTAATGAGAACATTATGTGACATTAAGGTGATTTACCCTCACCGTTGTTTTAGCTCATTAGGGTTATACAAAACATCTTCTAGATCTACCCTCATCGTTGTTTGGCTAAGACCAGATGGTCAAACTTCTAGGATAGGGTCCTAGATCCGGTATGTTACAAATGGCTAAAATGTGTGTCTTTTTTTTCACATGGTCGTGTGAGGAGATGTCCCTAGATCAAGGAGCAAAGGAATTTGAAGTGAGTTCTTCAAAGTAGAAGTTTCCAGGACATATCTTGGTGGGGTACCATCTACACCTTAGAAGATCCAATATCAAGTTTCCAAAGAATATTTATGCCCTAGATTTGGCTTATCTTTCATATATTAGATTTTATTTCAAGGATAAGATAGTCTATGTTATTAGTTTTCTCTTTCAAAGAACAATGTATGAGTCTATATCCAAGTAATGCATGGTGTTTCATTTATCTTTTTGCTATGAATATCATGCTTTGTAATGTTGCTCCAAGTCAAGTTACTCATGTTATGGACAACATAGGGTTTGCTTCCATTGACATATATATGTTCTTAGAGGGACGTTACACATTTCTGGGATCTATCGGGAGAGTTACTTCACCGAGATGAGAACTAGATAGAGCGGAAATTCAAAGTTTTGAGTCTACTGGATTGTGGGGTTCTGTTCCTTCAGAGTCACACTCGATGTGGGGGTAGGTGCAAGGGGTCCACCCTCCAATCATCATTCTACAGACGAGATGGTCTCACAGTAGATAAAAAAGACGACGATGACACGCGACGGTACGAATGAAATTGGACTCTGGGAAAGAAGTAGTAAATGCAAAAATATTTCCGCGTGATATCAAATTGAGCCTCAACTATATAAAATTGCCCTTAATACATCAAATATCAGAGTTATATGAGCCTTAACTATATAGAAAACTTTCAAAAGTCATTTGAGGGGTCAAACAAGTTCAAAAAGCTCTCAAATTTTAACTATATCTCCCAATTACCATGTACAACAGTATTGTGAGATTATATTCCCAATTGTCTAAACCAAAATTCTGAATATTTTAATTATGTTTAAACCATCATAGTTCCTACTAAACCATAGGAATAACATTTACTTGCAAAAATGGGCCATGATGCTTACATCATGATCTTTATTATAAAATTTTGTTTCGTCACTTATTATGCCCTCAAAAGGCATAAATGACACTTTAGGCATTCTGATCTAATAAAGAGGTGTAAATATGTAACCATTGAAAAACATACATGTGAAATTAAGGATGTGACAATATGGGCATGGTGGGACAACCCGATTGGACTTGGGTTTGCCCTATCTAGAAATCATTTAATCGGGTGCGTCAACGCACATTGCTTACCACACACATGGGGTGCAAATCCCTCCTTTCATGGCTCCTTATGTGGGCGCAGACGCGGTTTGATTTTGCCCTTTGGTTTACTGAACTATGTTTAACATGTGTCGCATCTCTTCCCCATTACACCCTCTCGTTTGGGCAGTTTCAAATCACAACACATCCCTTTACTATTTAACCACAACAATCATACTTGTTATTTAATAATATCTCTACTATTTTTTATAAACACTCATACAATGAAACTTTCCTTCTCGCTTTGGCTCTCGTTATTGTTGCTCTGTGGAAGAACGATCGAAAGTCGTTTGCTCTGTACTTTGACCTGCCAGTGCACGCTTCACGCCACCGTCGTTGTTGTATCCTAGGAGGATAGCCCCTGATTACTATTGCACTGACACACTATGTTGAGTGAGGCAGAAATACTCTTAAGAATCGTGCAGTTTGCAAGCCTCAACAACTTTATAATAGTTTTTTTCTTCAATTTTCTAGTAGTTTGTATCCAGATTGAACAAGAACATACTCATTGTGCAAGTTTCCTGAGCCGACGTCCGACGTCATGTGCTCCATCATGTGTCCTTGTGATGTGGTCGGTCGAGACTAGGGTGGCAATCGGGTTCGGGTTGACCGAGTTTTATTTCAAGTCATTTTAGGACAACACTTTTTGACTTGACCCTAAACTTACAAAAGATAATTTTTGGATCCAAACCCTTGACCCTGACCCGATCCACAAATATTTTCGTGTCTATCAGGTTCGACCCGAAAATTCAAATATTAAATTTTTTTATAAGAATGCTACGATTTGTCTAATAATTGATAATTATCAAGTGTAATCAATGAATATCAATGTG